>PDLM01000010.1:1136800-1657067 GCA_003369665.1 Coleophoma cylindrospora
AGGGCCATACCAGCGGGGTCAGCTCAGTAGCCTTCTCGCCCGACTCGAAGCTGCTGGCGTCGGCCTCATGGGACACGACGGTCCGGGTCTGGGACGCCGCGACGGGCGCGCTGCAACAGACGCTCGAGACTGACACTTATATACAGAACTTGTCATTTGGTGATAAAAACACAGGTCTTATCACGAATATTGGCTATATCAAGTTAAATGAAAGCGAGCGCTTTCTAGCGTCTGAATCTTCTCTAGAAAAGGATATCAAAGTTAGCTATCAAGGATTAGGTAGAAGTCAATCATGGATCACTTGGAATAACCAGAACTTAATCTGGCTACCAGTTGATTATCGGCCTGTGCACTCTGATATTTCGTCGTCAGGGTCAAGGGTTGCTATAGGCTGTGAATCCGGGAAAACAATTATCATTGGGTTCTTAATAGCTAATATGCCAAAGAATGGAGATAGTTGAATGATATTGTATACTTGCTTTAGTATAGCAATTCGTTTAATAATGATTATTATCTTATATATTTTATGGCTGAGCCAGAAGAGAGGTGTGGGGAGACCTATGCTTATATACTTTGTAAGGTACCTTCGCTTCACTTCTAGAATGTTCTAGAAGGAAATATTGCCTAAAATGTTCAAGAGAAAGTGTTGGAATATATGATATATGACTAGTTGCCTGATTGGTCGCGTGACAGTGAATAGATCACATAGGGGAAACTCAACACCGCATTTCAGTTACGATAGCTAGTTCAACAACATCAATAAACCCATACAATTAACACGGCATCAATATCGTATATATAAGTGATTTTTGGTGTTATCTGATACCTGATATACCGATAATAAGCCTTGATCTGTGAAAATAAACTCATCATTCTCGTCCGTAGGTAAGTAGAATACAATGTATGAATGTTGAGCGTCAAAGATAAATATAATTGTACTAGCGGGATATGTTAAACTACGTAATTTCGTTATCTACTTGTCCTTGGAAACCATATCGAGGTAGAGAATGGCACGGAGATTGTGCAATAATATATCTATAGGTGTAACAAACCGCTTTTAAGCCGTGTAATTTCTCAGAAGTTGTTCATATTTCGAGGTGTATACTTGCGGATCCCAAAGTGATAAAACTCCCTATTCTAGACACTCCCAAACTGGGGGAGAGTGATAGGCAGATGAGAGGAGAGTGATGAAAGATGGAGGAACACTGATAGTGGGGAGACTAGTGGAAAAGTGAAGAAAAGCTGATGGAAAGATGAGGGGAGTTTATGGAAAGACCCGTGCACAGAGTTGAGATTCTTATTCGCTATATACAAAAAAAGGACGGGTTCAACTTCTGCTTTATCTGTGGAATTTGGAAACTAGGAATGGAAGTTATAAAATCAGGCATCAGTTTATGACTTTCGGAGATACATCAGGAACATCTAACCCCGAGAAACTCGGAATAGGATCATGAAATTTACTTCTGTAACCCAGCGACTTTCTCGAATCCAGGTTTCTCTTCACTATATGCAAGAAGAATACCAGAACAGTCGATTTGCCCATTAAATCGCTCTGGCAACTCGACTTGTATTGTTTTGAAGCTTGTTTTATCTTATGTTCGAAACACGTTACTCCAAAAACTGTAGAGGTTCTCTTCGTGTCGTAACCTGATTTCTGGAACCCTTGTCTCTAGTCTCAAGATCTAAGATCTAGACCTTTGGGATTAGAAGTCGATGACTGGTTTCTTGATGCCCAATAACGTATTGCTGAATTGGAAAGTTGCGCTGCTTTGTGCTGCCTCGCCCTATAGAGCGAGGTGAACCTTGCGCTTGGCCTTGATACCTCGCGCGAACATCTGCTCGATGCTTTCGACTTCTAACATCAAAGTTCTTGTAATATTGAGAGAAGCTTTTGTATTGATCTGTTGTAGCAGAGTGTTTCCGTCCTCTTGCTTCCGTGTTAATTGCTATGGATAATGACGAAGAGTATGAGAATTCATAGATATTGAGAATAAGTAATAATCCCTGGGCTTGTATCAAGGAACGTATAAGAGGGATCTATGAAAAGATATATGAGTTTAACTAGAGGAAGTATATTCTATGTAATCCTTTCTGATTGTCAACTAATATCACCCTGGACACGAAGCTTAAATTGAGCCGGGATAACTCGAACCGAACCAAAACAAAACTATGATTTGAACCAACAACAAATTTCAACACCGATATGCCTTGGCAAGGAAATTGAGAAGCAGGACCGACTCTCCCCAAGATGCAGACAGAACGAGCGGACCAAGTAGGCATACCACAGAGGCGAGTTTAGATATCTGCTCCTTCTATGTGCTCTTTTATGTCCGCACTTATCTTTCTGGTCTTGTCTTCCTACCCATGTCCTCCTTTCATTGTCTTCATCTTCTTGTCATCTTGTCGGCTCCAATATGTCCACTACTGTCTTCAAGTCAGCTCTGGTCTTTCAGTTCGTGCCTGTCTGTCTATAACCTTGGGTCTGCGGTCTGCAGTATATACTCTATAAGCTGCAGTCTGGTCTATGATCTGATCTGCAGTCTACAGTCTACAACCTGCTATCTACGGCCCACTCTAACTGCTTGAAATTGCTTCTGATAAGGTTATCTCCGAGCTTATATTATTGCTCGCATGAACTTGCCTGAGTAGGACTTCTTGTTTAATACAAGAATTCCAGTTTCCAAAAGTACTCTTGAGCCAAGCCGTTGTGGAGCAGCTCTTTCAGTCTTTGCTCCTGGTCTCCTCGAATGTCTCCAAGCTTCTATACCACCTACTATGTTCTACTTCAAAAGCATTCATGCCCTTAACAAGACAAAGTGTGGACTGTATATCTACTTGTCCTTGAGGAACCCGGCTGTCGGACAAAGGTTTATATCAGTTTAGGTATAGGTACAGTGAATGGTATTTTTGCACAATTCTGCACCTACGACAACAAACCAATATTACCAATGTACATCAGAAAAGCTTTGGGCTGTATCATTGTAGACAAGGGATTATGTGTACGATACCTATTCCATCGCGGCCGTTGATTATCAAATTAGAAGCTGCTTCCACATACGATTTCTGGGCCGTACACTGCAAGATTGATAATAGTAAAGCCAAATCCATCTCTACATTTGCCCATGGGATCGGTTTAAACACTTGGAGTAGACCCTGGACCAGACAGGATACCGGGCCGTATACTAAACTACAGACCAGGCCGTAGACCGTAGACTACAGACAGGCACGAGCTGACTAGAGGACAAGAGCTGTGTTTTCAGTTAAACATTATTAAATACCATCATCGTCAGTGAACTTTCACAAAGAATATTATCCAAGCCATAGCAATTTTAAATACTTCCCCAGCACAACCATACTTACCCGTTGTGACAGTAATTTGTAGCACAGCACTTGCAGCAAGGCTAGAGGCACTATCTCGTCCGGGTAATGAATCGCAGCTCTGCTGGTCCAGTTTCACACAGAATATTATAATTCCAGTTTGGCCGGGATAAAGCAGACAAGGGCATTGATGGCACTTGCAGGAATCGCGAAAGAACACAAATCTTCACGAATCTTCCCCTCTTTCAGCCCAACAACCAGCATCACACGATGTTGCTGTTTCCTCCAACTCACTATTGTAAGCTTGTCCGTGCCACATCCAGTTCACTTGTGCCGTAAAGAATATACCTTTGACTATATCATATTCTCCGAGCATGACTATCATTGTAAAGCGCAACGGAAACTTTCTGACAGTACGGCAGGGCTCTTATAATCTAAATAGGTCAAGTTTGTTGCCATTTTATTGGTTCTCAAATTTCAAGGTATTCTTGATCTATCGCTTCGAAGATTGTAGCATATTGCCCCTGTTGTCGAAAGTTCAATTCTCTTGGTGAACTTTACGGCACTGAGCGCATCGGCAACGCTAGCGTGCTTTGGGCGATTACCAAACTGGGAAGGCAAGCTGGAGCGAGCGACTTCTCCCGGTCGAGAGCTTCTCATCAAAATACAAGAGCCGATTCACCGTCCTTGTAACCTCACCAGCCTCTTTCACAATGCTCCGAAGCTTATTAGTGCCCAGAGTGGCCGCCAGGTCCTTCAAGCAACCATCCTCGTATGTGCAATTCACTTTAACTATCTTCAGCGCTTCATTGCAAGCTTGCTAACAATTTCTTTCCCAGTCTTCCTTCTGTAGTTGCCCCTGCTTCAATTGCCCGACTGTCGCGACGATCGTATGCAACCGAAACTGGTATGTAGTGCGCTTGCATCTGCCAGTGGCTTTCCTTCTTACCAGCAGCAGAGCAACAGGATCTTGTCATCATTGGAGGCGGCGTTGCCGGATATGTTGCCGCCATCAAAGCTGGCCAAGAGGGCTTGAAGGTGACCTGTCCCGATCACCTCGAAAACACGAACGCACCAACTAACGCGAGTCGAAGGTCACCTGTATCGAGAAGCGTGGAGTCCTTGGTGGAACATGTTTGAACGTCGGCTGCATTCCTTCAAAAGCTCTCCTCAACAATTCACATCTTTACCACCAAATCCTTCACGATACCAAAGCCCGTGGTATTGATGTCGGTGATGTCAAACTCAACCTCACACAGATGATGAAATCAAAAGATACTGCCGTTGCGGGTTTGACGAAGGGTGTTGAGTTCCTGTTCAAGAAGAACAATGTCAACTACGTTAAGGGTACGGCTTCTTTCACAGGCGAGCACGAAGTTAAGGTCAACCTCAGCGAGGGTGGAGAGACCAGCATCACCGGAAAGAACATCTTGATCGCTACCGGAAGTGAAGCTACTCCATTCCCAGGTCTGGAGATCGACGAGAAGAGAATCGTTACCAGCACCGGAGCAATTGCCTTGGAGAAGGTACCTGAAACCATGACCGTCATTGGTGGCGGTATCATTGGACTGGAGATGGCTTCTGTCTGGTCAAGATTGGGCGCCAAGGTCACCGTCGTTGAGTTCCTTGGACAAATCGGAGGACCTGGAATGGATGCCGAGATTGCCAAATCCGCTCAAAAGATCCTGAAGAAGCAAGGGATTGAGTTCAAGGTGAACACCAAGGTCATGGGAGGCGATGCCAGTGGCGAGAAGATCAAGCTTGAGGTTGAGGCTGCCAAGGGAGGAAAGCAAGAGACAGTAAGTATAAATTCGAGTCAGAAAATGAAAGCGGATACTAATGAAAAATAGCTCGAGTCAGATGTCGTTCTTGTTGCCATCGGTAGACGTCCTTACACTGCTGGACTTGGTCTTGAGAACATTGGACTCGAGACCGACGACAAGGGACGAATGGTCATTGACCAAGAGTACCGCACCAAGCTCCCACACATTCGGGTTATTGGTGACTGCACGTTTGGTCCCATGCTTGCCCACAAGGCTGAGGAAGAGGCCGTTGCTGCTATTGAATACATCACCAAGGGTCACGGACACGTTAACTATGGTGCCATCCCATCCGTCATGTACACTCACCCAGAAGTTGCATGGGTGGGCCAAAACGAGCAAGAACTTAAGGCTTCAGAGACGAAATACAACATCGGAACTTTCCCATTCTCTGCCAACTCAAGAGCAAAGACTAACCTCGACACTGAGGGTATGGTCAAGATTCTTGCAGATGCCGAGACTGACAGAATCCTTGGTATTCACATTATCGGTCCCAACGCTGGAGAGATGATTGCCGAGGGTACTTTGGCTTTGGAATACGGTGCATCAAGTGAGGACGTCGCACGAACGTGCCATGCTCATCCTACACTCGCCGAGGCTTTCAAAGAGGCGGCTATGGCAACCTACTCCAAGGCGGTCCACTTCTAATCATTGGGAGGGGAGGGTTTGGCATGGGCTTGGTAGGCATAATAGGGGTATGACTTTATGGCGTGTGAATTCGAGTGTATGATAAGTTACATAAGAAGCAGACTTGATACCTAGAATTCTTACCAAACTCTGATTCAGTGGCACGGAAAGACCGGAAGTGAGGAGTGAATTAGCCGTGTATGAGAGACTAAGAATAGTATACCATGTCTCCAGCAAAGCATAGTGGCCAGGCACCACTGCACTGTTGGGAGGAGGAAAAAGATGTAAGTCTAATTGTCCTCTTACGAAGGCTTCAATTGGTGTTTCCAATCCAAGTCTAAGTGACCTATTGACGAAAGCTTCAATTGGGTTTTCCAAATATGTCCCAATCAACTCCCAGAGCCAAGGCCACGCCTGTGCACCGCCAGCATGTCTTCTACGGTACAGCACCTCGGTACGTGTATCAGAGTTCGGGAGCCCAAGCGATTGGGGGCGTGGAGTCGACCAGCGCCAGGTACTACCCACAATTTCGGGCGGTGAAAGCGTACCTTGAATAATGTGTTGACCATTGCACCACCGTCTCTCGTCCCACTGAACATGCCATGGTTGTCATAAAGCCTTCGTATAACACGCTACCGCGCTCAAGCTGAGAACACCAACGCTTCCAAGATGGGTTCCCGCGAACTGCCCCTCCTGTCTCGCCGGCAGATCGAGGGCCGGATAGCCCTAGGACAATCCATCATCATTCACGAGCAAATAGTCTTGAAGGTTGATGGCTGGCTGCCGTATCATCCTGGTGGCGAGAAAGCCATCAGACACATGATTGGGAAAGATGCCACGGATGAAATCAACGCGTTGGTGACCCTTGAACGGCAGACTCGACTGTTCGATTTCGTTACTGACCATGTATTAGTTATCACTCGCTCGAAGCAAAGCAACAGATGGCTGCTAGATATCGGATTGGTCGAATAGAGGGACGATGGGAGAACTTCCTTCCACCTATCCAGGGTGGGAAGTTCAGGCCGTACGATGAGTGCGACGCGGGAGACAAGAACACACATACGCGCTCAGATAGCGCTGGGCCATCCAGGACGCCTTCTCCTGTCTTTGATGTCGACGATGCCGGGGTCCGCCGTCGACAATTACCACACCAAGACCTGCCGCGGTCATCCTCTGTCTCATCCGTTTCCACAGCTGCCGAGGGCGAAGAGCTAGATGCCATGTCCTATTTAGATGCCCAGACGAAGGAACGAATTGATCTCGACATCGCCAAATATCCCTCGTTGGACGCCTCGACGCAGGATCTTGTTGAACAAAAGTACCGGCTCTTGATCGAGCGCCTCCAGAAGGAAGGCCTGTATGACTGCAACTATTCGGCATATGCCGTGGAAACCTGCCGCTACACGTTTTTCTTCTGCATGTTTCTGTTGTTCCTGAAGTTGGGTTGGTATGGGACCAGCGGCATATTTCTGGGCTGTCTCTGGCATCAATTGGTCTTCACGGTCCACGACGCCGGCCACATGGGCATTACCCATAATTTCACGGTCGATTCCGTGATCGGGATCGTTATTGCAGACTTTATTGGCGGCCTGTCTGTAGGGTGGTGGAAACACAACCACAATGTGCATCACATCGTCACGAATTCACCCGAACATGATCCAGACATTCAACATTTACCATTCTTTGCTATCTCACATAGGTTACTGGGGTCTCTACGATCCACTTTCTACGAAAGAATCATGAGCTATGATGCATTTGCTCGAGTTTTCCTACGTTACCAAGCTTACACGTACTATCCAATTTTGACTTTCGGCCGCTTCAACTTGTACGCCCTCTCGTGGGAATATCTCATTCGTGGCCTGGGCCCAAGGAAGGGAATTGCGTGGTGGCATCGATGGCTCGAGATTACGGGACAAGTCTTCTTCTGGTACTGGTTTGGATATTTGGTCCTCTACAAGAGCATCCCAACCGGATGGGACCGCTTTGCGTTCATCATGATCAGCCACATGGTGACAATGCCTTTGCATGTCCAGATTACGCTTTCTCACTTTGCGATGAGTACGGCGGATCTCGGCCCGCACGAGTCCTTCCCGCAGAAAATGCTTCGGACCACCATGGACGTGGATTGTCCCCAGTGGCTTGATTTCTTCCACGGAGGATTACAATTCCAGGCTATTCACCATCTGTTTCCTAGAATGCCCCGACACAATCTTCGCAGGACGCAGAAGCTCGTACTGGAGTTTTGCACCGAGGTGGGAATACCTTACGCACTATATGGATTCGTGGATGGAAACAAGGAAGTTATTGGTCGCTTCGCGGAGGTGTCAAGGCAAGCTGCGGTACTTGCCAAGTGTCAACAGACGGTAGCGAAAAGAGGCGACCTCATCCATGGGCACTGAGCAGTACAACATCCAATAGAGGGCTTACTATAGATTTGAGAATCCTTACATGTTACTTGTTATTGCGTGGGGTCTTCAGATCCTTGTGAATAGTTCGCTTGAAATAGACTTGACTTTGCATCGGAGGCAGGTGCAGGACTCCGGGGATTTTGAGATGCCGCAGCCTCGTGCCATTGACGCTACGTCAACCGTTGAAAAACCTCGATGGGCAACTTACCCGGCTACCGGTAGGAATCCGCCTGCAGCAAATCGAGTGGTGCCATGCAAGGGTCCGCCCTCAATCCCCTAATCGATATCTGACGATCACTAGTGCACTTGGGATGTCCACTCGCGGACTACCAGAGTCTTGAGGAATTGCCGTATGGTAACAGGCCAACCATACCTCACCAGATGCTGCTCTAAATGGTGCTTCCAGCACGGGAGCCAATGCAAGAACTGAACTCGTAAAAACAAAAGCTGCATCGCTGGCTTGAGATCAGCCGCGGGAGGGGTCTATGGCCTTGGGACACATCCTGGGTAGGTAGTAGCTGAATTCATGTTTTGTGTGTGGGAGAAAAAAAAAAGTGAAGAAGAAGAAGAAGAAGAAGAAGCAAGTCTTAAAAGCTGCGGTGCATATAACCGAGGTGACTTTGGTTTTTTTACAGACGCAAATGCTGAGCAAATCGTCAAAGGTGGATTTTCCAGGGGTCGTCGTCTTGGGGCTACAAATTAAGAATTTCGTACAGCAACAAGTCACCGGCTCTGTGAAGCGGCCTTCGCGATCCTCAGCCCTTTAATCTGGGATGGGAATCGCGCGTTGATGACAAGAATAGAAGGAGCTCAAGGGGGAAAATTCTCAGATTCTCGGACGATGGGCGCGTAAGAGATGTGTCGGAGGATGCTAGGAGGGAGTGACGAGATATGGAGAGGTACAGCAGAGCGGGGACCGATTAGATAGATATAGGGACACATGCTTCGAAGTACCGGTCGTACAGGACCAAGATCAGGGCGACGGAGATACGGCGCAGACTCCCAGGCGTGAGATCTCCAAAGCGTAAGGCCCATCGTGGCCGGATGCATGAGGCATTTCCATGATTGCGAATCTGCTAGCCATGCCCGAAGCAGTGCAAGCAGCGATGATGCAGAGCAGCCACGAGATGCCCCGCCCGGCCCCTGGTCGACGGGTGATATTCCAAACGGCATCGACGTGCTCTCCACCAGTCCTGGTCGAGGTTCTATGGAGGGATGTTTGCCAGCTGCTGCACTTGCTCGATAGCCGAGCTGAAGAAAGAAACAAACACGCAGCTCCACCCCGGCGCAAAAGCAACGACGAACGACCATCACAATCTCGAGGCCCCAGAATGCGTGTCTTCTCGTGTGTCCCAGCCTCGATGGCGACGGCGGATACCCACGTTGCTCAGCTCGAGATCCGATCCGCGTGAGCTAGCATCGAGCATCGCACGAAATATCTGACAGGAATCTGTACGCCACCCCTGCCCCAGTGCTCCCAAGTCCCGTCGCTTCTCTCCTTCGAGCTCAGAACCGAAGTCACTGCCCTTTGCGTAACAAAAGCAAGCAACGCCCGCTCTGCTATGAAGTCTAGGGGACCGACGAGCATATAAAGAAGTCGGCAGGCCATGATGGTTGCATCCATTTCATCATCCCCATTGCCCGCTGCACTTTGCGACTCACGGCTTCTTCGACAGGGTTACTAGTATCTGGTGCTGGTCAACCTCCATCCCCCCCAAGACACACCCAACCCTGCCCACGCTCACCTCTCCATCCCATTGCTCTCGCCTGGTCCCTCTCACCATGACCAAAGGCAACCATGATGATGATTCTGCCAAGCGAATCAAAAAGGCACGACCGGGGGTAGGTCCCGTGAAGGCGTTCTTTACTTTCAGATATCACAACTAATCCTCACGCTCCAGACCCGTGAAGCCGAGAGTGCGAGTAAGGCGGCCAAGAAGCACCGAGATGCAAAAGAAAAACAGGAGCGAGAAAACCAGAGCCGTGCCGGCGCTGGAGCGGGAGGAGGGAGCAGTAATGGTGGCTCGTCAAGTGGTGGGACCTGACCGAAGGGGGCCACCGCAGACCATACTTTCCATGCCTCGGGTCGGGCTCGCTGCTGGCTTGGGTTGAGACTCGAAGGAGCCGGCGCGTGGGAGGACGGCCGGCCATTGTACGCATTGTTTCCACCGAGGGCCTTTGGGCAATGGGGATCATGGGCCATGGTTTCCTGGATGCCGTCTTGTTTAATGGGGAATGGGTGTAGGAGAGACGGGTTAAAAGTGTATCGTTAAGCTAGGGTGTCTGACGGGAGTTTGATAATGTTGATCGAGTTTGGGCGACATGGCGAATCGGAAATGAACATGCTCATTGCTTTTCTTTTTTCTCGGTGCTTCCTCGAAAGTGTTATTCGCGGCCGGATCAGATTCTGGTACGGCCTGGGCCAATACGATATCTCTCCATGGCAGCTGGGGGCCCCGGTGAGGTGGTGCGATGGGAGCTGGGCCTAGCCGACCGAGCAGGAGCGACATGGACATCGACGGCGAGGGCATTCATTCACGGGATTCAAGAGGAGGGCAGCACAGGAGAGCGACAAGCAGAGCACAAGACATGGCCCAGCATAGAGGCTGCGGCTGCTTGTTCGTCTTCGTTCTCGTCATGATTTGATCATGCTTTGCATCCCTCCCCTTCTTTCTGTCCTTCCTTCCCTCCTTCTGGCACGTAGCTGAGGTGACATCGGGCGTGTGGAGTGGAGTGGACCGCCCGAAGCGAGCTACTAGCGGCATCCCTGTCAGGCTGGTGCGGTGCTGGGCACGCTGGGCTGGGCCATCGAGACTGGACCTGCCTTGACTTGCCTTGGCCTGACTTCACCTGCCTTGCCTTGCCTTGTCCTACCTCCCCTGCCCTGCTCTGCCCGCTGTGGACGACGGCGACGACTCTCCCACAAGCCAAGGCAGTATACATCCCTTCATTCGAGATCCTGCACACCCCTCAACTTCCACCCAGCCCGCCGCCGACACTCCTCCCCCCCGTGCCATCACCGCCATTCTCTCGCACCGCCTAGGAGTGGAGCATGCATACATCGTGATTTGGCTCCAATTGTGCTGTGCTGTGCTGTGCTGGGCTGTGTGGTGCGGTGCGTGCGCGCGTGCGGTACGACTGACGCCGACTCTGCAACGGGACATCCATCTGAATCCATCCTCACGTGCTTCACGACGCTGCTGCCTCTGCTTGCTTTTTGCAGCCCGACGGTGTTGGCCTGCCCCCGTCCCCAGACGACAAGACAGCCACCACTGAGCTGAGCGGCAACCAACGCTCCCGCCGCTGACCACCTTGCATGCCATGTCCGCGACCAAAACATAGCCTCTCAAGATGGACCAAAGCATCCAACGCGCGTTGAATGACAAGCTCTATGACAAGAGGAAGGTTGGCGCGCTGGAGTAAGTCCCCCCCCGCCCAAAGCCTGCTCGCGGCTACTAACCCGCTCCGAATAGTCTCGAAAGAGTCATCCGGGAGCACGCTGCCGCCAAGGACTACGACAAAATTCAGAAAATCATCCAGCAGCTATGCAACGACTATGCGTATGCCGTCCATCAGCCTCATGCCCGGAATGGGGGCCTGATCGGTCTGGCTGCCGCCGCCATTGCCCTGGGCCCAGTAAGTCCTCCCGGGGAGTGGAAGCTTGCCGGAGCCTGTCTGACCCTCTAGGATCTGGCGCGATATCTGGACGAGATTGTCCCTCCCGTTCTGGCTTGCTTTACTGACCAAGATGCGCGGGTGCGCTACTATGCCTGTGAGAGTATGTACAACATCGCCAAGGTGGCGAAGGGCGAGGTCTTGCCATATTTCAATTATATATTTGACGCCTTATGCAAAGTATGTCCTGCCTGCATGCTATCCAACCTCCCCCTATTAACCGGACTGCAGCTGGGTGCCGACTCCGAACTTTCGGTGAAGAATGGAGCAGAGCTTTTAGATAGACTAATCAAGGACATTGTGTCTGAATCTGCAGCTACTTATGTGTCTATTCTGCACACCTCCGACGAGCACTCTCATGATGAGGAAGACCGGGGTTCTCAGGATGGTTCGGCTGATATGCCTACGGCATTCTCCCTTCCTCGATTTATTCCCTTGCTCAAAGAACGAATCTATGTAATCAATCCCTTTACGAGGACCTTTCTGGTAGGTTGGATTACTCTGCTTGACTCCATTCCAGATTTGGAGCTCGTTGCCTATCTTCCGGAATTTCTCAGTGGACTCTTCAAATTCCTGAGCGATCCGAACCGCGATGTTCATGTTGCAACTCAAGGGGCATTGGAACGGTTTTTGAGCGAGATCAAGCGTATATCCCGCCTGAAAAAGGGCATAGAGGAGAGCCGCAAGTCACGGAGTGATACGAAGCGGAAGAGATCAGGCTCGCTAGATAGTGACAGTATGGATATGGCTCAAGAGGTAGGAGACGACGAGGACTCAAATGCCGAACCGGAAGAGAAGGATGTGAGCAGCGATGACGACTGGGTGCCGGGTCAAGATGTCCAAATCAACTTCAAAGAGATTCTTGAGATTTTGACAGCCAATCTCGATTCTCCCTTGGGTATGCGTGCTTACGTTTCTCCTTATACCGTCCGTACACTAACCTCAAACAGAAGAAGACAGTTTGTTAGAGTCCTTACGGTGGATCGTTGATTTCCTCGATATCTGTCCGGAGGAGGTACTTCCGTTTGCTCCCAAAATCTTAGCACACCTACTTCCAGCAATGGCAAGCGGCGTGGACACTATAAGACAAGCCGCAGGACGAGTGAATACGTCTTTGATGAACTACGTAGTATCTTTGTCCGACGAAGGGGCGCCTTCCGAAGCCAACAGCTCCAGACCACCTTCGAGGGTACCAACGACTGCTCTGAAGGATGCTGGAAATGATAAGAAAGACGGTCGGGACTCGGCATCAACCACTCGCGGCTCGCTCTCGGGCTCTCGAGAAATTGACCCAAGAGCAACAGAGGTCCAGACACCACCTCCAACTTACAATAAGCCTTCAACACCGATGCCACCTCAACCACAAGTTGATTTAGATTATGCGGCTGCGGTTAACTCACTCACTCTTCTTTTTCTTAACGACCATGAGGCTACAAGAGTTGCAGCTCTGACCTGGTTACTGATGCTGCACCGAAAAGCCCCTCGTAAAGTTTTGGCATTCAATGATGGCACGTTTCCGGCACTGCTCAAGACCTTATCGGACCCGGCTGAGGCCGTGGTTACCAGAGATTTACAGTTGTTGTCTCAGATCTCCCGAAACAGTGAAGACGACTACTTTACTTCGTTCATGGTCAATTTGCTTCAGCTCTTTTCTACTGACCGGAAGCTTTTAGAGACGCGAGGAAACTTGATAATTCGGCAGCTCTGTGTCAGCCTTAGCGCTGAACGCATATACCGCACACTTGCTGACTGTATAGAAAAGGAGGAAGACCTCGAGTTTGCTAGTATTATGGTTCAAAACCTAAACAATAACCTAATTACAGCACCTGAGCTTGCTGAACTTCGAAAAAGACTCCGCAATCTTGAAACCAAGGTTGGCAAACCGTCCCATCCCAGCCATTATTTTCACTAATTGAAGCAGGATGGCCAAACGTTTTTTGTTGCACTTTTCAGATCGTGGTGCTACAACGCCGTAGCAACGTTCTCTTTGTGCCTCCTTGCTCAGGCTTATGAACAGGCCTACAACCTCCTGCAAATCTTGTAGGTTTCTTTCCTAGAAAGCTTCATCATACTGACTTGGCAACAGTGCGGAGCTCGAGATGACCGTGAACATGCTGATCCAAATCGACAAGCTTGTACAACTTCTCGAGTCGCCCGTTTTCACATGTAAGTTGGATACCCTCGGAAGAGCCTAAACTCCATTGACTTGGGCTGCAGACCTCCGACTTCAATTACTGGAGCCTGAGAAACACCCTCATCTTTACAAGTGCCTTTATGGACTTCTCATGCTTCTTCCACAGTCCTCTGCATTTGCAGCGTTGAAGAATAGACTTAATAGCGTGAGCGCAATAGGCTTTTTGCACATCGCACCCCGAACGTACGTATCTCAATCTCGTAACAATAGCGTCACCGAGGCGGTTTCTACTTTCCAATCCCATCATCAACGTCAGAAGAGCAGCAATACGGAGACTCATACATCATCATCTAGCGCGCCGTCTACGGCTGGCCCCTCAAATTTTGATCGGTCCAACAGACTCAAGGGAAGAGACGAAGGCATCAGATGGAGCGAGCTTCTTGAGAAATTCAGAAGCGTGCAGGAGAAAGCGCGGCGGGCACAACGGCCGGGTGGAGACCTTGACGATGGACTCGGCGTGGTCGATGTCCGGGCTGGCGAAGGCCTCGATGCTCGAGGCTTTCAGGGCATGACACGCATGCAAGGCCCCTCTGTCCCTGCCAAGGATCCTCCAGCAGCGGGAGCATCACAGGCGGCGAAGCAGTCGAGAAGCAGTCTAGGCAAATTTGGGCGTCTGGGGGGTGCCGTTTCCGGTTCTCGTCCTAAGCGGTGACTATGAAGGGAAAGGTATGCATACATTCGTGTTTGGTCGTGGAGTCCAGCGTGCAAGCGAGTTTGTTTGTTTGTTTAATTATAGAGCACCATATCAAAATATTATCTTGGCTTCTGGGGACTTTCTCGCTCTACTAGCCCTTCAAACATGCTGTCCCTCTGTTGAGTGAGGTCCCTCAGCTCGGCTCTTAATTGCTCCAGTTCCAACCTAGCCAAGTCTGTGTCATGTGGGAGGCCATGGAAAGTCTTGACCTGTACCTCTAACTCCTTTACCGATCCCATCAGGGTCTTGTATCGCTCTTCCTCTACCTTCACCTCCTCGATGGTGTGTTTTGGCTTTCCCGCTGTTGCAGAGAGCGCAGCCGCTCGGTCTTTGAGTTCGGGCAATTTTGTAGCCAGGGCCTTCGTCCTTCGTTGATAATCGAGCGTCTGCTTCGCCAGGTCCGACGATGGCTGGTATGCATCGCTTTGCAATTCCTCAATCAGTGTATTGATCCGTCCCAGCTCCTCAGCCAGATACTTCTCAAGAACCGAGACACGCTCGCTGGCCTGTTCCAGCTCGAAGGTTCGTACTTGGAGATCAAGCATACCGGAGGCCAGCCGCTCGCTGTCGGGAAACGGTTGCTGGAGCACGACTCCTAGGGTCGAGAGGGTGTCTAAACTCGCAACCCCCTCGGACGGGAGGGCGGCCTCGAGAGATTCGTGCAGCTCGCTGTCGGGGTCTGCTTCCTCGGCCGCGTGCAACGCATCCAATGCTTTCACCTCGACCTTCGCAAGCAGCTCGCGTTCTTCGTCGGCGCTTTCATTGTAGGCGGCCAGGGCGAGGAGGGCTTTCAAGGTGTCGTTGTTCCGCTCGAAGATGGGCGGCGCCTTGCCGCGGAATTTCGAGTTGAGCCACGAGTCAACATAATTCCAGTCCTTGGCTGCGGCTTGTTGCTGGCGGGCTATGGATGGGGAAAAAACGGCAGATGGAGAGAGGTGCGCCATTGCTGGTGCTAGATGCTGGCGCCGGCGGTGGGGGACTTTCTGGATCTGATATCTGGGCCACGGACGGCGCCGCAATTGACATGGGGCGGCATCATCATGGACGCATGAATGCGATCGAGGCTTCGTCTGAAAGCAGCACTAGCGCAAGGCTGAGGAGTGGCTGGCATGACAGGGGCTAGATGTGTACCTTCCTCCCGGAGTGGCCACCTGGCGAGTAGATAATTGTCGACGCCCCTAGAACACTCAAATATAGGGTTGTTCATTTCTCCCGCTCTCCATGTATTTTCCTCGATACACATCTTGATCTAAGACAGCTGATCACCATGATAGTCCGATTGTCCACCCTCGCTATCGCAGCTACCTTCGTGACCTCCAACTTGCTCGTGCACGCGCTCGTGTCCCCCTCAGATATCCCCTCCGATACACCAATCTCATCCCTTCTCGCCTCGGCCAATGCTCATCTTGCTAAGGGCGAGACGAACGATGCTCTGACTTACTACGACATCGCCATTTCGCGAGACCCGGAGAATTATCTCACATACTTCCGCCGAGGAGCAACCTACCTTTCTCTGGGGCGAACCCCTCAAGCCACTCAGGACTTTGACAAGGTCCTTACCATCAAGCCTGGGTTTGAAGGAGCTCTCCTTCAACGTGCGAAGATAAAGGCCAAGAATGGAGAATGGGATGCCGCGAAGAAAGACTACTTGGCAACCAGCAATCCCCCAGAGCAGGAATTAGCGGAGTTGAGTGAAGCGCAAGGTGCAGCTGCTTTAGCTGCAGATGCAGAAAAGGCTGGCAATTGGGAAGAATGTGTTACTCAGTCGGGTGTCGCTATTATGGTGGCGAGCAGACTCTTACCATTACGACAAACCAGGGCCCATTGCAGATTCGAGCGTGGCGAGGTCGAGGAGGGAATGAATGATCTCAAGCATGTCTTGCAGATGCAGCCAGGACGTACAGACCCGCATCTGCAGATCTCATCCATCACTTACTACGCATTGGGCGATTTGGAGCGCGGTATGGACCAGCTCAGAAAGTGCTTGCACTCGGATCCGGATTCCAAGCCGTGCAAGAAGCTTTACAGGCAAGAAAAGCGCATGGAAAAGACATTCGCTCAGGTCAAGAAGCATTTTGAGAAGCACCAATTCTCCAGTGGTGTCAAATTACTGCTTCCATCCGGTGAAGATGCTGGTCTGGTGCAAGAGGTCAAGGATGAGGTGAAGGAGCTTCGCGAAGCTGGAGTAATCCCTGCAAAGGCACCAAATGAGCTTGTTGCTAGAGTTGTCGAGATGGTGTGCGAGGCGTACAACGAGGTAATTTTTAAATATCTTCCCTATGGAGAGTGCATGTGCTGACCCTTGACAGATGAAAAATAGCAAGAAGGCTGCACAATGGTGTGAGGAGGCACTTTCATACAACGAGCATTCACTCCACGGTCTGTTGTCCAAGGCTCGCGTGCATATGGAAGCAGAGAATTTCGAGGCGGCAATCCACGTACTGAACACGGCTAAAGAGCACCACCCTGGAGCCCAGCAGATCAACGGCCTGTTGCAGAATGCCCAAGTGGAATTGAAGCGTAGCAAGACGAAAGACTACTACAAGGTCCTTGGGCTGCCCCGGGATGCAGACGAGCTGCAAATCAAAGCAGCCTACAGACGGATGGTTAAGATTCATCACCCGGATAAGGCTCACAAGCAGGGAATCAGCAAGGAGGACGCCGAAAAGAAGATGGCTGCCGTCAACGAGGCATATGAGGTTCTCAGCGATCCGGAACTGAAGGCAAGGTTTGACCGAGGTGATGATCCCAATGATCACGAGTCGCAGCGGCAGCAACCCTTCCAAGGTCATCACCATCCGTTTGGTGGCGGCGGAGGAATGCCATTCCAGCACAGCGGTGGTGGAGGACAGCAATTCAACTTCAAGTTTGCTCAAGGAGGATTTCAATTTGGTTAAGGGTTGTCTGATGACGGTGTTCGGAAGGAGTTTAAGACGGGACAAAGGTTGGATTCTGAGATTTGTGATACACTTGAAACATGCTCTCGTAGAAAAATGAACTGTATTCTTGTGCAAGCCGCATACTTAAGACGCCTTTGCAGGAGAGGGAGTCGGTGTGGCCAGGACGTAACGGTAGCAGACACTTGCACATGAGATTCGGTTTCATAGGCAAGGGTGAGCTGTGCCGGCGAGACGAGACCGAGACGGGAGCAGATCGGGTGTGGCCCGCTCTGCAAGGCTTGCCTCACGTGCAAAGGCGGTGCCCCGTTCTGTACAGCCTCGCCGGCACATGAGACGTACGCCCACCAGCCAACGTCAAACTCCACCTCAGAGAAACCATCCCACCGAGCCCGCGCCAGGAACATCTACGCTTGAGTGTTGTCGCTGTGGCGCCGGGATGCTCTTACGGTAGAGTGCAACAGCGCCCTCGCCACCCTCTCCACCATGGAGGAGTTCGAAGTCTCCTACTCTCTTGACAACGAGGAGCAATTCTGGGAAGGTGCGTACAGGTCGCCAACAACCCATGTCGTGAGCATGCGCCTAACCCTTTGTCCTGCCCTCCAGAACTCCACGACATCGTGTCGACCAAATGCCCCACGCACCAATTGATCGATAATACTTTGCGATCCTATCTCCACTTTACCACGAATTTCAAGGATGAATACCTCCACTCCGAGGAAGAGATTGCGCGATGCTGCGACAAACTGTTGACGAGCGAGCTGTTTGCGGAGAACCAAGACTATGTGCGGAGACAGATCGTCTACTGTCTCCTGCAAGAAGATGAGCCGGCTACGTTACAGGTTGTCGCCAACTTTTTACTCTTTGACGGTCGGGCCAACGAGACGACTTTCGAGATGATGAATAACGAGGGATCGTTCCCAAGGCTCATTGAAATGATCAAACTGGGCAAGAGGGACGACGGGAAACTTCACAGGTTGCTACTGGAGTTACTATATGAAATGTCAAGGATGCAACGTTTGAGCACGGAGGACCTTGGCCACGTAGATGACGATTTTGTTGCCAGTCTCTTCCAGATCATCGAGGAATACTCTGATGATGTTGAAGATCCATATCACTATCCGGTGATTCGAGTGCTGGTGAGTCTGAGTAGATCAAAGCAGTATGGGCGAATCTAATATCGTGCTAGTTGGTTCTCAATGAGCAATATATGGTAGCATCAACCACCACGACAGAAGAGGCACCAGCACAGCCACTGACAAATCGGGTTATTAAGGTCCTCAGTCTACAAGGATCATCATACATGACTTTTGGAGAAAATATCATCCTGCTTTTGAATCGGGAGACCGAGACTTCGCTACAACTACTGATCTTGAAGCTTCTCTACCTTCTGTTCACTACCAAAGCTACCCATGAGTACTTCTACACAAACGACTTGCGGGTGCTTCTAGACGTCATCATTCGCAATCTCCTTGATCTCCCTAATGAGCTTGTCTCCTTGAGGCATACCTATCTGAGGGTACTGTATCCATTACTGGCACATACCCAGCTAAGCCAACCACCACACTACAAGAGGGATGAGATCCTTAAGGTGCTCTCCCTTCTTGGCGGAACGTCCAATGCTCATTTTGCGCCAGCGGACGACACAACCGTTCGATTAGTCGAGCGTGTGGCTAAGGTTTGCTGGTTAAGAGAAGAAGATATCAGCGAAGGGCAGGTAGCCCGCAAACTGCTAGGTATAAGTCTTTCGCCATCACAATCTGCCAGTTCTGTCAGTGTCGTTGATATCGCTGCCGTGTCTGAAAAGCCCGGGGTTCAGACGCCCAGCCGGAAAGCAGAGTTTGATGAGTCTCTGCACGATGAGGAGGGCGAGAATATGGAAAAGAAGCGAAGACATCCACCACCGCCTGTGCCCCCCATCAAGGTGGCCGTAAATGGTATCGTCAAGAAACTCCCTCCTCAGGCACCGCCTCGGCGTCGTACAAAGTTGAAGACTATGGCCGCGTCGGGTAGTGGAGAAAGCCCGGTCGGAGAATCGTGAAAAATCGTGGTTATTGATCGGTCCGCAGGAAAGTAGACCCTCTTTTTTCTCGAGCATTTCGCAGACAGCGTAGGCGTTTATTGGATCATGTCTTCGTCTTTTCTTTGTATTTTTTGTTCTGTTTTTGTGTTTCTGGATGAGTGGGGGGGTAATGTTTTATACTCAGACTGCATCTACCGGCGTTTATGGTTGGAGGCTCAGAATCCTTCGTGGGAGGATACATTCTATAAGCACAAGATCTAGTTGTCATATCTGAGAGGAATTAAAACCGGCTCACATGTTGCATGGATCTCTGTGATCGGGTTGCCTTTTCACGCTTGCAATGCCTGAGACATCTCCAAGACCCTCCGACAGACCTAGCGTACCAGCTAAAGGGGTTTGTTTCTGCTGGAAGACAATCGGCAGCCCATGCTACCCTAGAGTTTCCCGCCGACCCATACCCAGATTATCAATAGCTTCGTCCTAAAAAGAGTAAGGGCTGGAGACAACTGGAAGGTGAGACCGTTCCAGCTTCGCAAATGGAACCGAGTACGTTCACGAGGAATCGGGTTCACGACAGGAGTATGTAGTTGATAGAGGAGAATAACACCCAAAGCCCATTCTCATTCATTGATTAGGATTATAAAATCTACTGAACCGACCAGTATCATGTAAGCTCTATCCATGAGCGTCTTCGGCATGGAGCACGGGTATAATGAGTAAGTCGAAGAGCCCAAGCCGAAGCCAAGTAAAAACCAGCGGGAACATAGTGCGAAAGAAGGGGTATTTAAACGCCAAGAAACTCCTTTCCCCCCCTCTCTCTTTTCCTTCCCACTTGCCTTGCTGCTGCACACAATGTAGCTCGTGGCAAATCCAAACCATCCTCGAGGATCGAATTCAGACGATCTTTTGCATCGTGATTTGTTCCTCGTCCCCATTCCCAATCATCATCATCATCATCATCATCATCATCACGGCATGCTAGTTTCCAAAGTCTGAGTTATGCTCTTGAAAGTGAGCAACCCGTGAATGGAGATTGCATGCATGCACGTCGCCTGGCCACCATTCGAAGCATATTCCCTCCAATTAATATGCAAAAGTCGATCTTCGCTCCTTTCGTACGGCCCAGCCTTTTATGGCGATGACCAGCACAATCCAGGCCATAAGGAAAGTGATTACCCCCATAGTAACGGTAAAGATGAACATCGCATCTAGGTTGTTCGTCTCGATGATAGAAACAGTGTCTTTCGCCTTTGCATGCATGTTAGTATAATCAAGCGATGAGGTTCTTCTGAGACACTTACGCTAGTCATGAAAATAGTACCTCCAGCCATCAAGCAGAAGGCCGTAATCAACTCAGAAGGCGGCCTTCCGGGGAAGATGGAGGTAGGTGGTGCGAGATAGAAAATCACGTAGGTTAGCGCGCGAGCAAAAGCCGCGCCCACTAAGAGATTACCCCATTGCTTGTGGACCATGGTCGAGATCATCGAGTGCTGATGATGCGAGCTCATCATCAATCCCAGTAACAGAACAATCAGAGCTGGAAGAGGATTCATCGAGACTCTGTAGCTCTTCGGCTGCTCCAGGACTGCGTTGTCCTCCGAGAATTGGAGATGCGCTGGACTTGGTGATTGTGACACGGTAGCATTCAGAAGATCGCGGATTCCATGCGATTCGATCAACATGCCGCACTGGAGCGGGTTAGTCTCCCAGACATCCTCTTTTGATGATGATGAACTCACCAGTCCTCCTCCAATGAACATGATCGTGATAGAGAGGTGCTCAAGATCCTGCGGCGACCACTCTTTTCCCCAGGCGGCCAGATGCTCAAGAAAGACATTTGTAGAGCCATAGAAGAAGATGAGGAAGCTCTCGACGAATTCCGCCGAAGGTCGATTCGCTTTTTGTGCCTTAGTAGGTTTGATATTCCACGCCTAAACGAATATTATCAGCCACGTCCGGATAAGTTAAGCGACGAATATTTTGCACCCACCCAGCCGAGATTTGCAAAGGCGCCTGCCCACCTCCCAAGCGTCAAGACTCCATACCAGAAGAAGATGCCTCCTTTGATAAAATGGGCAAGACCACTAAAAACCTCTTGGCCCATCTAAGCCGGCATTAGTGGATTTCGCCGTAGCCTTGGGACTTGATGCTTACAAAGATGCCGCCATATGTGATCCAACCGGTCATCAACGCGACAAAGCCTAGAATCAAGATCACACGATCAATGCTGTCGTAGATCAAGTGAAACACCTGCAACGCGCGGGAGGAGAGTAGACCGGGGAGCTTGTTGGATAAGAAGCGATCCATCCTGCTCCCACGCAAGATACCCGGCTTTTCGACGGGTTGAAATGGTTCGTCCTCGTACTCTCGACGCATGTCGGTCATATTTTCCTCATCTCCGTTGCCAGAGGAGATCGACTGGCTTCTGAGGGACTCGGTATTGGGCTCCGTGCCTTGGCCGCTATCATTCGAGAAGCGGAAGTTACCACTTCGCAGATCGTGTATCCGCTGGTGCTCGGCCATGGCGGACGTGGAGACGGGAATGAAGCTTTCGCGCTCCTCTAAAGGCGTATCTGGCTTGCTTCCCTGGCGCCCGGTATACCGAGTAATCACCGCCATCACTACCTGCGCGCTGACCACCCAGGTCAACAACCAGCCCAGCTTGTGATGCGCATTATTGGGGTACAAATCTGGGGTTTTGGCATTGTAGATGGTGACGAGAAACACGGCGACGGAATTGAGGGCGAGGAAAGCGAACTGCGCGAGCAGACTGAAGCGTGAGCGCGCTATGGAGAGCATGACCCCTGGCACACGGTTAGTAAAGCCCACCGCGGTCGACTTGGGCGTTACTCACCAACGGGAAGTACGAAGACCCATCCGATGGTCATGAGCAGGATGTGCGCCAACATCAAGCTCGAGTATTTCTGGAGTTGGTAATAGTGCGTAGGCTCAGCTCCGGTCGCAGGCGCCGGCGACGAAGCACCCATGCTCATAGCCATGGTCTCAGCCTCGGGAGACGCAGCGGGATCTTCATGGCTGCGAGCGACGGCCGCCAGCGCAAGGAGGGCGATGGCCGCGAAGGCAGGAGAGACACGTATGGAAGGCTTCATGAAGAAGAAGAAGAAGAAGGGGTGGAAGGTCGAGGGCGGGGGGCTAGAAGAAGCGCAGGTAGAAAGGTGAGGGCACGGGAGAAAAAGAGAAAGGTCAGCAGGAAGCGCGCGGATAGATGATAAATAAGGGAAGAAGCATGGGCCGGGCCAGCTGGGCCACACGACGAAGAAGCAACAAGGGCGGCATGACGTTGGTCTGGGGGTGGGCAGTTCCGTTCCATTCACTTCACTTGACTTCCCTTGACTTCACTTCGGAGCTTGGGCCGTTTGGTTTGGCATGCATGGAGCTGTCGGTCCAGCTGCAGTGCAAATGAAGGGACGCGGTCTTGGCGCCGGCCGAGAATCCGAGAAGCTCAGTGTCTCAGTCGAAGGGAGCTGGTCGGGCGCGCACTCACTCACTCAGTCCGTCTGTCCGTCATCGGGTCTGTTGTGTTTGCGCCTGTCCGTCCGGTCCTGGCGCTGGATGTGGATGGAATGCGAGCTGGACGTGAGGCACGAAAGCAGCGCAGTCGTACTGGTCTGGCTGGTATGTGGTACTGTATGTGGTATGTGGTACTGTCTGTGGTATGTGATGGGAAACAGTCTGACCGATTGACGCAGCTTACCAAGCCGAGGCAGCAGACCAAAGCCAAGCGACCAGTCTTCGACCACACCGAAGCACAAGGCTGAGCCATGTCATCGCCGTCCCACGCGCCCATTGGTCCACCGCGCATCCCTGCTGCCGAAGTTCCCGGTACTTGCGGAGACAGCTCCTAACCTACGGCACTGCGAGCCTCGACGACCACCTCACCACCATCATCATGCCATGCCATGCCATGCCATGCCATCATCATGACTTCGCTATCTTTATCGGTTCCGTTTGAGTCACCCCAATGCACGTGTCGCCCTCCTCTGCCCGTATCTTGTACTTCTCCTTCCCACCCCACCCCTCCCCTCCCCTCCCCTCCGATGCATCGCTTTCTCGCCCACCGCCAACAAATCCCATGTAGGTCAGCACCGGACCACACCTCCTCCCCCTCCATGGGAAACCGGTGTGGGTATCAGCCGACAAAGAAGCACGATCAGTGATGCATGCAAGTGAAGCGCCGCAGTTGGTGGCGTGCGTGGGCCGAGCCTGATGGTTGGGAGGGCCAGCCAAAGGATAGGACGGAAGGCGGCATCCACGGATGCACCTGTTGCCTGGATTGAGTGAAGATATACCTGCCGGCCTGCCATGTGCCCGCCAGCATGACTGTGTTTCCTCCCGCCGATGTGGTGAATCACCCGACTTTGCTGCTCACCGTCTCCACCTCCACCTCCACCCACCGCCCAACCCAACCCAACCCAGACCAAACCTCGCATCGCCGCCCCCTCCGCGCGAGGATGGCCTAATCTTGAGATGTTGGCTCGCGCTCGGGGGTTGTGCCATGTTAACTCCGACCGTGAGCGCTGGTCGTTCCGGCCATTTCCCCCGAGTCCATGGCGAGGCTCCAGCGTCATCCATGATACCCGACATGACCAGCCGGTGTAGGCCGTGGACGGCTTCGCTCTGGACGATCGATCGAGCACAACCCTCATCATCGGACATCCCAGCCATCTTCAACCCTGGCCAGGACCACTTCACAAACAGGTAAGAAATTTTATTCGGCCACCCGCCCCCCTCGTCCTCCCTTTGATATCGTTTTCCGGCCATCATCAACTACGTGATGGCCACGACATCCTGGTTATTGGTTCCTGTGCCCTCCCCAACGACTTACTAAGTGTGAACTCCACCGAGCTCGGTTGGCGCGGGCGCGATACTTTCTATGGAAAGAAACATGATGACCGGAATCAGAGGTGAACGCCGAAATGAAAAGAAAAATTTGAAGAAGAAAATCCCAGGCTCGTAAGAGCGCGCCAATGTCCTTCTGAGAAACGCTTGCTTTCTCCGCCCTCTCTTCATCGGGCGATTAAAAAAAAATTGAACTTCTACTTTTCGCATTTCATTTCTCTTCCCTCCTCTGGCGACACAGCTAATAAGCTACCCCGAAACTCCCGTTATCTAAGCTATCTGCATCACTTCACTTTCTGAGCCAGATGCCATTCCTGGTGACTCGGTCTTTAGAGCCTCACCTCATTCTACCCGCATATGTACCACGCTTCCGGATCCATACTCACCTTCTTCTCCGTCCCTGCCCCCCGCCATAGTACTAGTCTTCCCTCCCTCGCAAGTGCAGGCATCAATGGCCCTTGAAAATGTCTCGCTCGAGCGGTGGAGGAAGTACACGCATAGATCACAGGAGGCCGACTGCCACGTCTGCCCGATGCAGATGCAAGCCGTTGGCTATCAACATCACGCACGGGATAAAGCCTTCTTCTTGATTTATCATTATTCAAACCCATGCCGATTCAAGCCATGGGTATAGGTACATATGATACTCGCTGCCAAACGCCTTGGCAATGCCATGCCTTCCCAATATCTTACCCATCATCCCCTTTTGTATCCCCGCGAAAACTATGCTAGTGACTGGATCACATAAAAAAGGAGAAATGCTTGCTCATTCAACACCTGCGATTTGGATGCGAGCGTTACGTTGTGGTCATTGAACTTAAACCACTGTTGCCCGAAATTAGCCAGTTTTCGAACCTCCGGGAAACGCCGGAATTCCTTACCTGGTTGCCAACGCGAGAATATGAAACGTAGTGGCCTGTAAAGTCAGTATAACATCGGAACACAATCAGGCCACTCTTACCCGTTTCGAGATTGCCAACGTGGACCACCACGCTTTGCAATTCATATGTGCAGGATCGGGCCAGCTCGTAATTTTGTCGCGTATCTTGACTCCTCGCACGGTTTGTATAAGGTAACATATTAAGCTTCAAGGGAAACGAAACTTTAGTATCAATTTTGGAGGCAACCGAACTTCCTTGTTTGAACCGCTAGAGGTGAACGTGTTAGCGATAGCACCCAAGACCGCCCACCCTTCACTTGCCTTGAGCTGAATGCAGAGTACATTGGGCAGCCGCTTGATACTCAATTGCTTCTTGGCTTCCTGGGTATCACAATTGTGGCAGCTATACTCGCACTTCTCCGGTCGGATGTACTCTTCATCTAAACACTTCTGCAAAGTTAACGGAGCCCCCTTGGTCAACCCGCCCTTGACATTCTTCTTCTTTGATAGAAGTTCCAGACCCAGACTGAGATCAAGAAAGCTTTGGACCGATGTGTTGACATCACCACAACTCTGACATGTGATGGTGCTTTGCAGCTTGCCGTAGAATGTTTGATGAACTATGCAATTACATCCTTGCTCCGTGCCGTTCTTCGTCCGCTTCGACGCAGGACTATCTTCAACACTTGACGGTCTGCCTGCACCATTGATCTCGTGAAGTTCTTCGGTCAAGAATTGGAAGAACTCGTGGGCGTCTTGCTCCTTGTTACTTGCCAGTTCCTCGTAAGCTTTACGTTTCGAGAGCCAGAAGCTTGCAAGGATATTAGATGCAGAATAGCCAGTTGTGGTTTCCTCGGCATAGAAGTTCTGGAACATATCATCCATCGCACAACTCATGCAATTTTTGTAGCTGCAGTCACTGCCCTGATGACCGTCGCTTAAGTAGAAGTTCCTCAGGAGGGGATTGTGCACGAAGCTCTGGAGAATCACATTCATGTAGCATGTCGCCCCCATGTTGTAGATCCCGCGGACTCCGCTTGCACGGCAAGATGCTTCAGTTGTATTTGTTGCAATGTTGGGGTCCTCCTTGTCGGTGCCAGTAAAGAGCTCCTCGTGTTTTCGCTTTCGAGCTGTACGGGTGTCATCAGCATTGAGTACTCGAAAGATCTAGGATTTTCTGTTGAGATCTACCCAAGACGGGTGAACCAAATGTAGGTCAACCGGTGGCATGGCGGACGAACACCATTGGACTTGTTGAGGGGGGCATGCGCCTTGCGCAGTCCTCACTGACAAGAAGAAACCTGCACGTATGGGATCATACTTTGCTTACTAGAAAAGGATCCAGTGCCAAATTTACGCATACGCAATTCTTCCAAGGTAGGGTCAAAGATAAAATCATCGCACATCTGGCAGAACAAGCCTCCGGTTTTCGATTCCACGTCTGTACACGATCAGTATATGGTCTTCGAAAGATCGGATTACCATGTTACAGAATCGGTGCTTGGTCTCAGTGCCATGACTTGTACGGTCTTGTCCAGTAGTTGTAGTAGTGCATTGTAGACAGAGGTAATTGGGCGTGAGGGAGGTCAAGGCATGTCCTTTGACGGTTTTGGAGGTTTGCGGAACGATAGGGGTGTTGTCGAAGATGACTCGCAAGCAATTTTTGTAGTGCAGAATCGTGTTCTGCATCCGTTCGGGCTCCTGCAAAAACATTTGCAGATGTTCTGGCAGCCAATGTCAGTACTTGGTGAGCTGCTTGTCGCGTGTCTTCCTTACCACAGCCATACAATGGCATACCGGGCTGGGGCGACTTGACTCTCGCCGTCTTGGGCGAAGCGGGCGTTGTTGGTCTCGGAGAGCCCATGGTGCAGCGTCTACCCAAATACGCCTCAGAGATGGTGGTGACTTGGTTGACCAAGGCTCATCAAAGAAGTCGAGAGCGTGGGATGTCGAGTTGTGCGTTGCTTGGGCTTGCTTATTTCTGCCGAATGGGCAAAGGCGGTCGGATTGCTCTGATGGGCAATTACGCTTTCCTAATCCCAGTCCTGCTGGCATCGGCCAGCCCCCCGAGAACCCTTACCATATCATTGCCTTTTGGTGTTGATCGTGCACAGAAACTGCCGGAATACCGGACCTGCGCGATTCTACAGTAGTACTTTCCTGGATTATCTCTGCGTCTGGCCACACGGAAGCCGAATAACGTGTTGGTCATCATTTGGCGTGCCTCGGTTGATGGACGGTTGTAGTTCTACCCGACGACCAGTTCCACCTGCTCACTGATGTGGATGCTGATGCTATGCAAGCATCAATACGGAAGATGGCCACCCAACTCATAAACTTGCCTGACGTTGAAAGACTGAGCCCTTCGGTTATTCGAATTTTGGGAGGAAATCCCGGGAAGGTTAGCAACCCTCTACACCCCGTGCGAGGACAGGCTCTAACTTCTGCTGTGCAGTTTACGCTACAAGGTGAAAAACCAAGCGCTGAAGTCTTAGAATGAGCCCGCTTCTAACAGTTGTTGCATGAAGGGACTAATACCTATGTGCTTGGTACGGGCCCTCGGCGCATCTTGATTGACACTGGAGAAGGTAAACCAGCTTGGATCAAAGCCCTCATAGACACACTGGAAAGTGAAAAAGCAGAGGTTGAAACAGCCGTTATAACTCACTGGCACCATGATCACACTGGAGGCATTCAAGATCTGGTCACATTTTCTCCCAAGACAAAGATTTACAAGCATCAGCCAAGTCAAGGCTTGCTAGATATCCACGACGGGCAACACTTCCAGGTGCAAGGTGCCAAGATCCGCTCCCTTTTCTCACCTGGTCACACCAATGATCACATGGCCTTCGTCCTTCAGGAGGAAGACGCCATGTTCACAGGAGATAATGTCCTTGGACATGGAACAGCAGTGTTCGAAAATCTTGCCTTGTACCTGAGCAGTCTCGACAACATGAAAGATCACTTTAAGGGTCGAGCCTACCCAGGGCACGGCGCTGCAATCGAAGATGGACCAAGCAAGATAATCGAGTACATACGGCATAGGCAACAACGCGAGGATCAAGTGTTGCAAGTCTTGAAATCCTCGACATCATCACCCGGGATCGAGATATCAGAGGGCGAGCCAGAAGCCTGGGCATCCATGGACATCGTCAAGGTGATTTATAAGGATGTCCCGGAGACCCTACACCTACCAGCTCATGGTGGTGTCATGCAAATTCTTTGGAAGTTGCAAGCAGAGGACAAGGTCAGCGAGATTCCTGAAACATCAAGGTGGCTAATAAGGAACCGTGCTGTCTTGTAATGTATGAATGAGAATTTTGGATGATAGACCTTCAAAGCTATGGTTGATTTCGTAGCTCCAAAGAACAATGGACAAAGAAAGAGTCAAATTCTTTTATTATTTGTTGACCATTTACCTCACGACCTCCACTTCCACTGCTCGCACTCAAAGTTTGCATAGCAAAAGAACTCGTTGCTCAACCCATTTTTATGGACTGGCTCAAACGTTGTAGTTGCAAGGCCTTGGGGACGATACAGCTTCGTGACAACCTTTTCCATACGCTCTCCCGTGCAGACAATGAGTCTCGACGCTGCACGCTGTTCTGCTTCAAGTGACTTTTCTGCGGTGCTCCATTTCGAGAGCCATCGTACGGTCATTGCCGCTGAGAGACATCAGCATATTTCAGAGTTCTGACAGGCTTAACGTGTTACCTTTTGTTTGACACTCTTCACTGAGAAATGGTGGATCACAAATAATGTGATCCACAGTCCCTCTCATTTGTGCTACATAGATCACTCAGCACCAAAACGTCCCGAAACGACGTGCTTCGACTCACCAGGTAGTTTCAGCGGGGTTTTGAAATCATAGAAAACAAACTCTGGAAAGACATTGAACCTCTCATCGAACTCCAGTAGGTAAAGTTTGGGTTTTTCATCGTCGGCTTTGCCACTCTTGGCCTGGATTCAATCAGCAACTTTGCTCGATATACAAGGAGAATCCGGAAACAGACCAGAATGTTTTTAAGTTGTATGAATACGCTTGGGGCAGACACGGCTGCGATGGTGGTTGATCCATCGGCACCGCGCAGCAATTGCTCTGCAAGTACTGTAGCTGTCTCGTCCGAGTACTTTGCACCCGCACCAGAGTTAGTAAGTTCTACGAGGATTGCAACATCGACCGATGTCGTACCCAAAATTGAGACTGATTCCAGTCCTCCGCGAAGGTCTCCATGCTCAAAGCCGCATCGGCCTCGGCGCCCGCCTTGAGGTCTTCAAACTGCTTCTGCCGCGCATCGCGGTCGGCATAAAATTCCTTCAGTGCATCCAAGGCCGAGCCCGACAAGACACTGTGCTCATTCTCAGAAGTCATTTCTAGCAAAGATCAAGATCTCAACTTACGGGGTTTCATCATCGTCATCCATCGTGTGTTTGTGAGGCGCTCGCACCGGCTTTGGGGTTGCTAAGTGGATTAGGACGGATGGATGCTCGCGAATCAAAATTTGTCGTGTTCCAAACCAGCCCGTCGCTTGAAAATCTCCAATACCTACCTCTACATGTGGGGTACAATACATGCCTGCAAATTCCGCCACTTTGTCAGCTCATATCTACTGCTTTGTGTGCCAGCTACTACGTTGTCGCTCCACGAGTCTCAAATTCTGTGGCTGTATTGTTCAATCACGTGCTACAATAAAACAAGTTCGCCTTTGAGCCTGCAAACTTGAGAAGTTGTGTGGCATGGCTATTGCTTGCCAATCCAACATGTGAAGCTCAACATGCTCAGGCAAAGAGGGAAGTTTGTCACAGAAAAAAGTACTGCTTCAGAAAGGCCATAGCATCAGAGTCATTGCTAATGATTTCGATGATGCGTACTTTAGCTATGTCCTAAATCAAGGAATAGCCTCGAATGTGAATTCATCTACCTTGGACCCCCACGCTCACCACCATTGATGAAGCCTAAGTCTCATCCTTGTACCGTGTACCCATGATGCACATTGTAAACCCGCCAAAACAATTCCAGTCCAGATACCGCCACCCCACCCAACCTAATCCCCCTCCGGTTCAACCCTTCCAATGAAACCAGACCGCCCAGAAATCGCAATCGACCAGTATTATCATACAAATTAATTGTTAACACACAAATGAGAGACTTATACCGGCAATCCACTGCCAACCGTTCCTCTCGGCTCCTTGGGGTATTCTCCAGGAACATGAAGCTGGCTTATAGTGGTAACGCTTATTCTGGGAGCTATAGCTGGTCGAATAGCATCTTCAGGCCCAGACTCCAATTTCGAGTCCAAGTCGGTAGCAGCAGCTTGTCCTGAATGAAGACCGCCAGCGATAGCAAGACCAACATCAGCTTGGCCCTCTCCTCCAGCCACCACGCTCGCCGAGCTCGGGAGATCTGGAGCCGCAATAGCCAAAGCTTCTTGTGCGGCCTGCTGCTCTGACTGCATACTATACGTGTCTGCTGCTGCAATGACCGATGCTTCTAGGGCGGCCTGGTCGTGCTGTTGTTGAAAATAGTTGGGTGCGAGATTTGCGTCCTCTTCTCTGTAGTGGCTATATGCTTTGGCTCCGGCAGCTCCTGCGATAATACCTCCCACGCCAGCGGCACCCACCTCCGCCGACCCAAATTGGCTCTGAGAACCAGAGTGGGGAACGGAGTGCTGGATTGGCTCATAAGTATAAGGATTTATACCGTCTTGTTGCGCCTGGGCATTCACCATCGCTGCGTGAGTAGGTGAAGTCACAGAAGCCTCGCCATAGTTTTGACCGATACCACTGCCTGGAAGGGTTGAAACAGCTGTTATATGGCCATCTTGGACATCGCCGAAGCCGGAACTTCCACTAGATGGCGAAAGAGGGGCTTGTAAGCCTCGTTCTGCGTTGACTTGAAGATCGGAAGGAAATCGCCCACCTGCTTGGGGCCGCCGTGGCAATGTGTCTTGCTTCGGTCCCTGCGCTGCGATGGAAGAGGTCGTGGCGCTAAATGGCTCTTCATCTTCATCACCAAGTCCACTGCCGTCCGAAGACACCGAGCCTGTCTTAGATCTCAAAGAAGTCCCGCTAATGCTTCTTGCGTGTTGTCGAACAAAGGCACTACGCTCTTGTGGAGACTTTTCTGTCAATGCCTTCAAATCTTCGTACCACTAGACCCATAAATTTAGCACTTTAAAACAAAAATTAAGGCCGGCATTGACTGACCGCGAGCATAGTTTCATGACTTTCAGCCCTAAAGACCCAAGAATGGCCGCGATGCATCGACCCGGTTTGGCGCCCCTTCAACATAAACTTGTTCGAAGAACTACCCTCATTCGAATGAGAACCCAGTTTTTGCTCGGGTAGATAAAGCGACATGATAGGCGCTTGGCTTTTGTCCGCCGACTTGAATTCATGTAGGTGAGTCGGTGAGAGAACATACCTATCTAATCAGCTTCAACATCCCAAAGAAATGAAATATACGTACCATCCAGGTGTATAGCTTTTAAGGTACTTGCTCTTTCGCTCAAGCAGTCCAGCACGCACTTCTGATGCCAGCTCGTTGTCCCGCCCGGGATAGTGAATGTTCTGCGGTTGGCGGACTGGGATTCTTGGATCAACGAAGTGCTCATCATTTTCGACGAAGTTATTCCACTCGTGGTCTCTCGGCATTGCAATAGGACCAGTCCGTAACTCTTCAATGGCATTGTAAGCTGCGTCGGCATCGCGCTTCATAATCCCAGCAAGCGCATTATACGACTTCTGAATCTCGCCTACAACGATCGCTTCCAATTCTCGTCCGGAAGCCTCTAGATTGAGGTAAGCCTAGTTGAGGTCAGTAAGGTAAATGATGGATTATCGGCAAGTTGCTTACTTGATGCAGATAATTCTCCTCGTCTATTTGTCTCTCAATTTGGCGGTCGACAGCTAGCTTAAGCAAATAAGGGTCTTGTTTGCCAGTTGTAGCAGATGCATCAAAATCAGACTGCCCTAGGCCTTCACTTAAATTATTTACTGCTCTACGAGTATTTTCCATCTCCTTCTCTACCGAATTCTTGAAATCTCCGGATAGATTTTTGATCTCCTTAATCTTCTGGTTCAAGTCGGCACGAAGCCCCGACAGCGCAAGAATCACATCATTCTCAATATCCTTGGCTTTGTTGGCTTCGGCGATACAGGTTTTGTGGTAGTCGCGCAGAATTTGCAGGGCATCGTCAATACCACCAGAAGGTAGGAAAGATGGCGGGGTAACGGTATTGTTGATTACATTGGAAACCTTGAGAAGGCTTTTGGATCGGTGCTCGTAGTTTTCTTGTATGCTCTTGAAATACTGTATGAGATCCTTCAACACTTTGCGCCACGCTGTGATGCGGTTAGCTGAATGCAAGATCATAAGGTACCTCGTTTCTCACCTTGAAATCTGTTGGCAAGTATTTCTGTGGGATTCCCAGTTGTTGGAACTGGTGAGAAAAATGCGCTGTGCATCTCATCGACATCCCCAGAAGACTGCAAAGCCAAGCTGCGGACACTGCCAGCTCGTGAGCTGCGTCGTGAGCTGCTTCTTTTCAAACTCGGACCGCGCTTGAGAGAGGCCTTTTTCTTCAGAGTCCCCCCGCGGGAGGGAATCAAGGTATCGCCTTGCGACATCACAGAATTGGAACGCTGCATAGGACCCTCGATGATAGAGCTCCCTCGCTGGCTCACGTCCCACTCCTCGTTGAATCTACTGTGGTTTTGGTGGGCAGCAGATTGCGACAAAGGCGACAAATTGGCAGGATTGCCAGGTACTGAGCCGAAGTCTGCCGCAGCACTTGTGGTGGTAAAAAGCTGTGTTCGTGGTATACTGCTCGCACCATAGCCTCGGTCGTGCTGGTCTTGGGTGGGAAGAGGCACTACAGAAGCAGTCTGGGGTTTCGACATGATGTTCCGGAACGGGCAATTTGACGCAATGAGGTAGTGTCTAGTGTCTGGGCCTCGTCGAAGCTAAATTCTGTTTCAAAATTAGAACATGGCAGCACAAGGAGACGCTATCGAAGTTGCAAGCAATTGGCCAGCGACGAGTGAAGAAGAACTGAGTTCGCAGGCTTACTCGTTGCGTACGTTCCAGGGTCGTGGAGTCGGCTGCAAGGGAGCACCGTGCTCTTTTGGCGGTGAGTCCTTCAGCGTCCAGCTCAAGGCTGAGAACTGGCGACGGATTGATCCAAGATCTGGTCGTCGGCGCGGCAAGGGGTGGGATATGGTATGGTCGGGTCTTATACAGACTTTAGGAGCAGGGTCGAAGGCGGAAGACGGAGGGCGGAGGGTGGGAAGTTCACAATCAAGTACAAATAGGTGCACGGAAGGTGGGGCAGGATGAAGAGGGAGGACGATTCAACCTTGAGGCCGAGAGGGAAATAGAATTATGGTATAATAAAGGAAGCAGATCTCAAGGCAGGAAAGGACTCAATGGATGGATGTATTAGGCATGGTGTGATGCGGCATCAAGTCTCAGCAGATGGTCACTCCTTTCACAGAATGTGGCTGATGACGTCGACGCGCCGAACGTCCAAGAAATGCTGCTCTTCAGCCTTCAACGACTGACCGTGAACACAGCCGAGCTAACAGAATCCGATTAGCTGGTGGACACTGGGGTAAAAGCATACGAAGCCGCTGGTCAAGTCGGCCCAATGCGCTGCACGTCGATCTCGTCGCACATCGTCATCATCACCAGCGGTGACCCTTTGGGACTACCCGGCGCGGAATGTTACACCTCCGTGGAAGTCCAACAAAATAGGTGATTTCGCAAGCGCTGCGAATTGGCCTGGGACGGCAACTGCATGGGTGGCAGATGCTGAACCCCTCGGCCCCGCAATCCTCAGCAGCATGGAATAATCAACAGCTGAGAAGCCACAGACGGCATTTGACTTGGCCTGCGGCTCTTGCTTCTCATGCTCGCCTAGCGGTTGCGACTGGAGAAATTCAAAGAGACCTTGGGTGTTCAGCCGTCGTCACTTGCCGCGGGGCAGCGTTCAGCTAGACTTGAGCTCGTAGCGTTTTACGCCGCTCTAACAGTTGATCTCCGGGCCGTGGACGAGAACCCGGTCTACTCCTGCATCCCGAACTTGAACTCGGAGTCTGGAAAGTCAATTCAGGTAGGGAGTCAGACGAGCCAAATCACTTGGGTGCTTGCAGATATCATAAGACTTAATCCATTTTTTACAGACAATTCGGACGTATTCCATTCATTTTGCACTTTTGACAGACCGTGCATCATGTGCACCAATAATAAATGCCGTGGCGTCAATACCTTTGCTCCTAGTCATCACTCACCCTACTTCATTTCTACCTTCGCATCCGCTGGAAATGGGTTATTCGTGCCACGCGCATCGCGCAATGCCACAAGCTTTTCAATCGCTTCCTTCAGAGGTACCGGCTTTCCACGGTCTTGTGTAGATGTATCGTCACGGTTTCGCACATTGACTTCTCGTCCGTTCATTTCTTGGTCTCCAACAACTGCAGGTCATGTTAGTACTGTCTTAGGTTCTCAGGGCCATAATTCCCTTTACATACCAAATATGAAGTTGTACTGAGCCAATTGACCTGTGCGGATCTTCTTCTGCAGTGTGTTGCCGCTAAGATCAACATCGACATACATCTGCTGCGCCTTGAAAATGCTTTGTACCTCCTTAGCATACTCGAAATACCCGACACCGACGGGTATGACAAGAATCTGCCTTGGGCTCAGCCAGAAGGGCCATTTTCCAGCAAAGTGCTCAACAAGAATGGCTGTGAATCGCTCGATACTGCCGGCAATAGCTCGGTGAATCATGACAGGTCTTGCACAACCTGGGGTGAGAGGCTTGATGACTCTCTCTTTCTTAGCCCCTCCTTCTGGGACTTCGGCTGGGGCTTCAGCCTTCTTCTTTGCTTCTTCCAGCTTAAGCTTGGCTTTGCTGGTCTCCTCGCCATCCTCTTTGGATTTGACAGCCACTTCGGACGTCATATACTCAAGACCGAAATTATCAGGAAGTTGGAAATCAAGCTGGATTGTAGCACATTGCCATTCTCGCTTCAAGCAGTCCGAAATAGTGATATCAATCTTCGGACCGTAGAATGCACCGTCACCTTCATTTAATACCCAAGGGGTTCCACCAGGGGATTCAGCGAACTTGTCCAGGGCTGAGCGTAATTTGTCTTCTGCCATATTCCACTTCTCAATCTTGCCCATGAACTTCTCGGGCCGAGTGGACAGGTTCATCTTGAAGGTAAAGCCAAGGAGGCCGTAGACAGCCTGGAGGAAGTCGAACAAATCGGAGATCTCCTCCTCGATCTGGTCCTCGCGACAGAAGATATGAGCATCATCCTGCTGGAATCGTCGCACTCTGGTCAAACCTGAGAGCGCACCCGATGCTTCATTGCGGTGAAGGACTCCAAAGTCAGCAACTCGCCATGGCAGTTCTCGATGGCTTCGCTCCCGGTGGTCAAACATGAGACAGTGACCCGGACAATTCATAGGCTTGAGCGCAAACGTGTCCTTTTCAACACCGAATGTGAACATGTCATCTTTGTAGTAGTCCCAATGACCAGAGGTCTTCCAGAGATCAGAGTTGTACATGTTAGGAGTGATCACCTCATTGTAACCCCGCTTCCAGTACTGCTCCCTTAGGAAGGCCATAATAGTGTTGTAGATACGGGTTCCGTGCGGAAGCCACATGGCTGAGCCTGGGGACAACTCGTGGAAGAAGTAGAGCTCTTGATCCTTGCCAATCTTGCGATGGTCACGCTTCGCAGCTTCTTCCAAGAATTTCTTGTGTTCAGCCATCTGTTTCTTATCAGGAAATGAAACACCATATATACGTTGTAGAGAGTCGTTATCCTTGTTTCCAAGGAAATAAGAAGCTGAGTTCTTCATTATGGCAAACGTTTCAATTCTGCCAGTGTTGGGTACGTGGGGGCCTCTGCACAAATCGATGAGAGGTCCATTGCGATAGACAGTGGTGTATTCTCCATCCTTGATCTTATCCTTGATGATGTGCTGCTTGTACTTGTTGTAGCTAAACATATCGAGAAGGTCGTTCTTAGATAAGACAAGTCTCTCAAAAGGTTGCTTTTCCTTGACAATCTGGCTCACAAGAGTCTCCAAAGGCTTCCAATCTGACTCGTGAACAGCACCTCCGTCTGGCAGACCCATTTCATAGTAGAAACCATTGTCAATGGGTGGTCCAATGCAGAGACTACAGCCAAAGCGCCTCTCCGAGGCTTCTCCCAGTATATGTGCGCTTGAGTGCCAGAACACCTTCTTTCCGAGCTCATCGTCAAAGGATAACAGCTCCAATTTGCAGTTCTTCTCAAGTGGTCTCTCCAAGTCCCAGAGTTGCTCATCATCCCCGTTCAGCTTTGCAACAACTGTGCGTTTGAAAAGACTGTTGGAGATGCCCTTGGCAATCTCGGCAGGTGTGGTTTCCCATGATGTGCCCTGCTTGATGCTACCGTCGGCGAGAGTGATGGTAATAGGCTCGCGGGGTTTGGCTGCGATTTCGGCATCGAATTTTGCCTTCAGAGTGTCGAAGAGTTGTAGACGCTCTGTAAGGAATTGAGGTGGTGGGTTGAGCTCCAAGGGACCAGAGTCCCCGCCAACTGCCCCTCCCTTCTCTTTCTTCACTTTTTGCTTTTTCTCTCCAATGGCGACTTTCTTGACGCCATCGACAACCGAATCCACGGCTTTCTGTGCAGCTTCCATGTTTGCGAAATGGCGAGGGTTTATCTCGTATGCGGTCAGGAAGCAGAAGAATTCTGTGTCCTCTATTCGAGGTGGGAGTCAAATGTGACAAGAACGCACCGTGCGTTTGACTCACTTAACAGACTGTGGCTGCAAGGCTGAGCAAAAGGCTGCAAGTGTGGCTCGTCTTTCGAGACTAGCGAGCAATTCTTTGATTGGCCCAACTAGATCTGCGGGAACTTTTTTCTCGTTCGCTCAAAAGATTTGAAGAAGCTCAAGACGGACGAAGACAATCGTCGCACGACACAGCCCATCACCAATTCACGCAACAATGTCATTCCGAGGGGCACCAAGAGGTCGTGGCACCGGCGCAAACTTCGGTGGAGGTGGAGGCAGAGGTGGCCGTGGAGGATTTGGAGGTGAGAATTGTTCGTGTCGCTTTTCTGATTCTTCGAGCTGACTGAAATCCAGGCCGTGGAGGCTTCCAACAGAGAGACATGGGCCCTCCTGCTGCAGTCCTTGGTAAGCCTGGCATCAGGAAGATTGAAGTCTGGTCTTTGGCTAATTTTCAAACAGAGATGGGTTCTTTCATGCACGCCTGCGAAGGAGAGATTGTGTGTGAATCCATTAACACCAAGATTCCATATTTCAACGCTCCTATATATCTCGAAAACAAGGTATCTATTTAAGCACGGCATGGACTTTCGAGCAGATGCTAATCGCCTGACACAGACATCAATTGGCAAAGTCGACGAGATTCTTGGCCCAATTAACCAAGTGTACTTCACCATCAAGCCCACCGAGGGCATTCAAGCAACCTCGTTCAAGTCTGGCGACAAGTTTTATATCGGTGGCGACAAGCTTCTTCCATTAGAGAAGTTTCTTCCCAAGCCTAAGCCTCCGCCAGGAGCGCCCAAGCCAAAGCGTGCTGGAGGAGCTAGAGGAGGCCGAGGTGCACCACGTGGAGGAGCCCGCGGCCGAGGAGCGCCTCGGGGCCGTGGAGGTTTCAGCGCTGGTGGACGAGGTGGTGCCCGTGGTGGTGGTGGATTCTCAAGAGGCGGCTTCACTCCCAGAGGCCGAGGTGGATTCAGTCGAGGACGGGGTTCATAGAGACTCTGTAACTACGGGGATGGATATCAGGCGTTTCGGTCTCAATTTGTATGGTACTAAAGTAGCTCATGGGTTGCACTCGGATTGAATTAAAAAGTGTTGACTATAGAAAAGTTGCTTTGATACAAGACGTCAATTATTGGCGGCTTTGCATGCACTTCCCTGCCTCAGCTAAGATTTTGCCATAAGGTAACATCAGCACCAGCGTTCCAACACATGGTGATACTACCCAAACCTGCCTCACCGGACAAAACCCTATGAGAAGACACGGGTGTGTTCAAGTGAATGCGGTGGTACTTTGGCCTTGAGCCACGTAGACTGGGTACATCGCAAAGGAAACAAACCAGGAGTCACTTTAGGGTTACAGTACATATTTTACAACTATAGTCCTAGTAATCAAATCAACAACCTAAAACAGTTCTCTTTGCTACAATGATACTTTGGCCAACGTCAGTATGTTCAGGCGGTATGCAGCTTGACTTTCACACCGTTACCACTACAATCTGTCAACGAGAGGTTGTGCTTTACCGCAAGATCCGTCTCCACATCTTCCATCCTTGGAAAACGTTGGAGAAGCCTCACGGTAACGTAGCTCGCTTCGGTCAGAGCAAATTGTTGGCCTAAGCAGATGCGTGGCCCGCCATTGAATGGCAGGTACTCCCACCCGACTTTTCGGTCCTCCCAACGCTCAGGGTTGAATGCTTCCACATCAGGGCCCCATATATCTTCTCTATGATGCATAACGTAAACACTGTAAATGACTGAAGAGCCTTTAGGAATAAAGATCGTTGATCTACCATCTTCACCACCACCCCGAGGCAACGTCGTATCCTGACATTACGTGAGAATCATTGGTTGAGAAGGGTAGTATGTATTAGACGTACCTTGTTAGCAGTCCTTCCATTCATGGGTACCACGGGATAGATACGGAGAGTTTCGTTGTTGCAGTGTTGAAGATAACGGCAGTTCTTCAGTCTTGCAAATGTGATTTCCCTGGGATTTTCATAAGTCCCAAACTCGTCAAGAATGATCTTGCGAAGCTTATGGTAGCGAATTGGATCACGAGCCAGACATTTGAAAAGCCATCCTAGCAAAGATGCTGTTGTGTCTCGGCCAGCAAGCAGAATGTTCAAGAGCTGTGAGCGGAGCTCAATTGGATCCTGCGTTTGTGCTGCGAGAGCATTGAGAAAGACGTACTTCTCCTTTGGCCCAGAACTGCCGTTTTCAAAAAGCTTTTCTTTGTTCCTTGACAAAGCAAGGCGTACAAAATGGTCAAGGTAATCATGGACTATTTTGCTATCTCTTTTTAGGGCCTGGTTCTTGGCCAGCCAGTATAGCTCCTCAAATCGTGCCCGAGTAGCCAGTGATTTCTGACCCCGGTCAAACGCGACGGCAAAGGCACTTGCGTTGCGTGTTGTATCGACCGTGGTAGAGCTGACGTATCCTGGCATCTCGGTGACCTGGGAGTCCACGCTTTCTCCAAATAGAAACTGTCGAGCATTAGTCCAGTGCGGTTGCCAGCCGGGGAGTTTCTACCTCAGTTGCAGAGTCAAGTGTGAGACGGAACAACAGGACCTGCAGGTCGACAGGAGCCGTGCTGTTTCCTTCCATTGAGCCATCCAGGGCTTTCATGAGATTCTGCACGTGGCGTTCCTCTAGATCCAGATCGCTGACCTGCTCTCGTGCAAATTGGGGACGCATAAGACTTCTGGAATGCTCCCACTGTTTTCCATCTTCAGTAAATATGCCATTGCCCAAAAGAGGAAAGAAATTTCCGCGTCGAATGGGGCCAAGTTCATCTGTTGCCACCAGTTAGTTTCTAGCATTTGCAGGGACGCTACGGGGCACCTGACAATCCGCAAACTGGGTTGCCAATATGGCTTGTATGTTCTTCTCGTCGGCTGTAAACACATTCTGTGTGCCCAATACCTACCACCGCACGATCGTTGAGCCGCCGAAATATGGTCATCACGAGGGACGTACCGAGTAACGATATGTAATGGCGCCAACCTCCTTGCATCGCCTTAACTGATCGACTGGAAATTCTTGGGCCTGATCGGCCTTCAGTGCACGAACGACATGCTCGACACCGAAGGGGTACCGATTTTGCTGGTGGGTAGGCTCTTCACATTTGAGCCTACGCGCTTTCGCAGCGTTCTGCCGAGAACTGATGAAACTAGAAACGAGCAGGAAGACGACATATGCCGCGAGAGCCCACGCCAATACGAGAATTGCAGCAGACGGGTACATGTTGGACAATGTGCAGATGAGAGGCTCCAGGTGATGCTGTCTTGGCTTCTCTCAAGTGTCATGATGTAGGTAAAAGATGCGGAGTCGTTGATGTTACCGAAGCTTGCCACTAAGTCGCCACTTGTACTGTAGCAGGCTGGCAGGTCAGACAACGGCCTGGATTGCACCGCGCCTCCCCTGTTATGGCGTCGTGCGGCATTTGAGTGATGCCGCATCACTCGTGGGTAGCAGGAATCCGACCAAATAGTATCTACGTCAACGTGCGCCACGTCTACTTGGAGCCTAGGCCCTTGCATTGTCAGACTGCAAGCCTGCATGGGGCGAGCATGCTCTCCCCAGCGCATGTGAAGCCGATCGATCGATCACGGGCCCGCGATGGAGAAGCGGGGCCGCCCTTATCTCTGACCTACAGTATCGCAGCCATCGCAAGCGCACTTAATTGGCCCAGCCCTGCGTAGGTAACACGACCATGTCACGAAAAGTCACGACCTCGGATGCAACACGCGCCGAACTGCCTTTCCCTCCCTCGCCAACGCGAGAAGAAAATTTGGTTAAAAAAAGGAAATCAATCAAGGAGCTATCTACGTATCTGCGTATCTACGTATCTGCGCATCTCCACCGGGTACATTATGCTGCGCTGCTCCATAGTCGGTAGGAGGGAGAAAAGAGAAAGAGGCTAACTATCAGCCTCCTTGGCGTGATACCTGAGGTATCGTGTCTTCACATATGTTGTCCAAACCCTGCCAACAAACACCGGATCTCCAAGAACCAGAGCTATGTCTCTTTAACCAAGTCCCGCTCCACCCACTCCCTTCCCATGCTATCAAGTACAAATGAGATACGTTAAAAGTGCTGTGCTAAGTCGTGACATTCATGTAACATGAAAGCAAGATATCTCCTATCCCCAAGAGCCCGAACATCCACCATCTTACTGCCGAATCAGATCTCCCCCAAGCTGCATGTTCAAGCCGCCATTCTTCGTCGAACTTGAAGTGCCATCGCGGGGACCAGGGCTCGGCGGATTATCAAATGTAAGTCGTTTTCGCGCAACGGTGAGAGGGGTCTTGATCGCCGGAGTCCTTGGCCATGCACTCTGAGCTGGGCTGGGAGTGATATTCACAAAATCGGAAAAGTCGAAATTCTGCGATGGTGTGCTGGGTCCGCCGAAGATGGAGAGCAGCCCACCACCACCTCCGTTGCTGCCACCGGGGGTGGTCATCATGGAGGATGGTAGAGCTAGGTTCTTGGGCGGCGGGGTTTGGGGTGGTTGCATCTGTGATCGACTTCGAGGATTGGCTGGCGACGGTGACGTTGCGAGATATAGTAGAAGATCTGCGCCCTCCTGCCCCGACTTGCCGTTCCGGAAGCTATTGTTTTCCCTGGAAAACCCAGATCGATTGCGTCCTGGAGGTGGTGTTCGTGGTGGCGAGGAACGGATCTGGAATGAGTGAAGCGGTAATGTATCATCTTCGTCGTCGGACCCTGTTGCATAATTGGTCGAATGAAGACCGTCTGGCATATGCGAGGTTCCTCTGAAGAAGGACAGGTCTGGCCCAGTAGAGGTTGTAAAGTGTGTATGCTTGCGAGGTTTGATAGGAGAGGATTGTGCGAGGTGGTGCTGGTCTTTCCAGCTCGTATGCATGGATTTGATAGGTGTGGGAGAGGACCGAACCCTCTTGCGAGAACCACCAGTACTAGAACCTGGATGGTGGAAGTTGTTCTGGTATCCTCGTTTGCGATGGTAACCACTGCCTCCGCTTGACCCTACGGCATCAGAAAAAAACGGGGCTTTCAATGGCGAGCTGCCCAAGGGCATTCTTGAGGTTGGATATGGAGCGTCGGAATTGGAAGTGCTCGACGAGGAATCAGACATGAAATCTCCGCTGGAAACCGGTCTCTTGCGTCGCAATTCTTCTTCGACTTTGGGCTCAATGGAGTCGAGGGTCAAGTCCTCCCAGCCTCGATTCGTCTTAAACTGTGCCAGGGCAAGGCGATTCTGTAACTTTCGTGCCATCTGCAGGTAGTGCCATGTTAGCTAGTCGACATCTGAGCTCACCAATCTACCGTTCTACGTACCTTGCTCACTTCAGCTCTTTTGAGCACCTTATCTGCCACGGCTTCAGGTTGAGTTTTCTTCCATGGGGAAGCCATGGTCAAGATTTTCCCTTCTGCACCTGCCGGCATCTGCGATTCCAGCTCTCGTGACAATACAATGGATGAGTGTCTGGCACGCTCGTTCAGCAGTAGGGTCTTCTGTTCTGGTGGTGTGGCTCGCTCAACCTCCTTCCCAGGCTCGAAAGGAGTGCAGGGTGGTATTGGCGTCTAATCGAGCCGCCGTAAGCTAACGGCACGCTTCAATGTCGGTGACTGTGCTGTGCTGTATGCCCCCGGAAACAAAGAGGCTGCCAGAATAGAGACCAATGGCGTGCAGAAGTGGTTAGATATTGTTGGTGCTTTGTCGTCAACGTTGACAAAAGCGTCGCTGGGTCAAAAGCATGGCGCGGAGTCTCGTTGGTGGTCTGCGTTGCCCAAAGCGAGAGTGAGCGAGGCGTCAAGGAAACGAATCCCTGCGAATACAGCCATCCTACCGTGAACTTACTAGCGGTCCGTCTTCACATGACGAGCGTGCTTCGGATTATGGTATCACGCACGTATGGAGATTTGTTTCTGGAGATTAGGTAGCCTCTCTCTCCGGCCTTGAAATCCTATCTCCAAAGGCCCAGGACGGTGTCGCGGTATGCTCTTGACAGATACAAATGAGCACGCATTGATCCCCGATCCGGGAAACATGTTAGGACGGGGGCTACGAGAGCGAGGATGTGAGCCAAAAACCAAATCTTGTTCCTGGCAAATCTGACAAGTATACCATACCTTGCCTGGCTTATCAGACTTCAAGCCCTTGCATGAGAAAGTCTGTGAAGGGGTCTCATTACTGTCGTTACATAACCGTGTCTTCGTTCCCAGAACGTATGGCCTTCCCCCGCCACTGTCTTTCAGTCTTGGGATGTACAGTACAGCGCAAGCAGCAGCAGCAGACCCAGCCCGGGGGATCAAGCCTGTCCCACCAGCGGTGCATACATGCTTGGCCTCGTTCTCGTTATATCCTCAACGGGCTCTGCCTTGCTTGCTCATTGACTCGGATGCGCACGGCCGAGCGTACCATGGCCCTGTCTCGATGGGAAGGTGACCTCTCGTGCTGCTCTAACGATGGCTGCTCAGCATGGCCTCAGGCTGATTGGCTGCTGCTTGAAACCGCAAGATCTCACGGTATTTCAAAATCCCATTTCGCGGGACTGCGCTCTCTGGACGCCGGTCCTCACTTGGCCCACCCGCCAGTCCCGCGGCTCGTAGGATTGACGCCGGCTGCGACCCCACCGCATCATCCTCCAAAGCAAGACCCTTCTGTTATCTGCCTTGGATTTGGCTCCCGAGTCCTGGTCCTGCGTCCTGGCCCGACTGCAGTGCGCAGGACGGTGTGAGAGGATCACACTGCACTGCAGCGGAACTATCCGGCCTCTGCATCGGCCACAGACACAGACCACAGACCCGAACCCGGTGGAGGTACAGTCCAAAGTGCTTCCTTTGTATGATACGAACACCACTCACTGCACGGTCAAGGACAGCTCCACACTAAGTCCTGTTCCCTGAACCTTCTTCCCTTCCTTCGCATCAGCAGTCGTCGCTGTCCCATTTCAACTCCAGTCTTCTTCTGTTGTTTCCTTCCAACTCAACTCGTCCATCACCACCGTCGTCACCTGCGACAAGCACTCCGCAGTCTCTCGTTATCCTACGGTTTCCTTCGACCACACGCTCGCTGAGCACGACTTGTCCTTGGTCGTGTTGCCTCGACTTGCTTTAAACCCTCGATTTGCCAACCGGTTCGAGCCCCGGTCAAATTCCCATTAACGACGTCCTTTTCCCCGTCTCACAATCCTCCATCTCAATTGCGATCCGTCTCAAGTTGCAAACGAAGGGTTTCTTGCTTGCTCGTGGTCTTGCTTGAAATATCCCTCTGCTTGAGTACGGTCGCTATCCAAGGACTGTACACTTGCTACAGCAAACGACGCTTGCGCACCTTACTGGGCGGTCGTTATCTCGGTGCGTCATTGTTCCCTAAAAATAAGAGCGAACCCACTCTACATCTGCCCTGCCCAGCCTCCTGATACTTACCCGTATTACCTACCTTGCTTACCGTCCTTATAATAGTGTTGCGATTGATAGAATCACCCACCCGCCATTGGCACATTTCTTCTTCAGAGCCGTCCAACTCAACTCAATTCGCTCAATTCGATCTCGGCGACGACGACGACTAATCTGTCTCTACCATTGTCTCTTTTTGACGCGCTCCTGTTGACGTTCTGCGATGTGTCATGGCCCCTGCCTTTCTCAAAGATTTTCGGAGGCGTTCTAAGGCAAGCTTCAGGACAGACAAGACAGAGCGATCAACAGATTCAAGCAACGGCACCATTAATGGATCTGTTCCGGCGGCGAAATCCACCTCAACCCTAGACTCCGGCTCCAACACTCCCCCGACTCTCCTTCACTCGAGCTCTGCCTCCAACCTGCAGGTTCTAGGGGATAAATTGGGCCGCCCGACTATTGCTACCGCGCAGAACAATAGGTACAGCGTGTCGGGTATGTCTGGGCTGGGCTTTCCGTCTCCTAATATCAAAAGCACCCTACCTACCTCCCAATACGCCCCCCGAATCTTGTCGATTTCAGAAAATACCTGGGTACTGTTCTCCTGGGGCCCTCACGTGGTGGAAGTTGAATCACTAACTCTCTAGACAGGTATACCAGAAGGTGTTGCTCATATATGGCACCGTCGCTGATCCAGTAACGCAAGCCTTAGATGGCAATTTGACCGTGAGCAGATTAGATGATGGCTTTCCTCCTACCTACTGGCCTGTGTCGGAATCACACTTTAAGGCCTTGGTCTATCTATCCCCTGGCCCCAATCGATTGAGATTTGACTTTACGTCCCCCAAACTCGCCAATAGCAATACTTCGAACCCGATTCATTCCTCTTACATGACACTTCACATGCTCCCACCGTTATCTGCGCCTCCTCTCCAACTAGTTATACTCCTTGGTAAAGACTCTCCGGGCACGTTTGACGCCGTTCCCGCGCGCATTGAAAAGGAAGGGAATGATCTCGAATCTGCGATAAAGAAGTTCAGAATGGCAGCATACCTTTGGCAGGCCTTTACCGCGGAGCAGATGTTTCGAAACAAGCTAGGTAGGAGAGTTTTCAGAATGGAGGAGGAGTGGGTGTCGGGCACATCCAACTACAGAGATCGCGAGACAGGGACCATGAGGAGTGAGGCAAAGATTCATGTTGTGCGAAGTTCCAAGACAGTTTCAGAAATTCGAGATCTAGATCTCGCACAGCAAAACCCCAACGCCAAACGAAATGGGGAGCTTTTCCAGATTGCTAGCGAAGCTGTAAAGGACCACTTTAAACCTATGCCAGGACAGAAGCAGTATGTTTCTGTTCTCTTGCTTGATGCCCACTGGGACAAAACTGCGAAGACCATTACTGGACACGCTGCTCTTGGGGGCGGTGGTGGAGACATCCAACTAGCTATCTTTGGTTCTCAAGCTTTGCAGAGCTATCCATCGAGCCTGGAAGAAGTCGTTCCTGCGTTTACTGATTGTACGCCAACCGACACGGAATATGTTGCCAACGACTGCAACGAGTCCGGTAGCAATTGGGAGGCTGCCAACATTGGGATCGGTGCGCACCTTCATGAGACTGGACACTTATTCGGGTGCCCGCACCAAGAGAGTGGTGTTATGCTTAGAGATTATGTGACCTTCAACCGTTCTTTCACAACCAGAGAGCCGTACTCAACGAGGACAAAATCGAAGGGGGGGCTAGTCCTGCAGAAGGATGAATGTGGTTGGCACCGTCTCGATTGCTTGAGATTCCGATCACACCCTTGCTTCCGACTGCCAACTGATCCACCGCTTAATCCGGACGATACTGTTCAAGTATGGCCTGTCGAAAATAGTATATTGGTGACCGCTGCTACAGGAGTGTCCTATCTCGAGATCTTCACGGATGATGACGAACTTTGTCACACCTGGCAAGAATTCGGTGATGGAAATGGCAATGGGCCAGTGCAGCGGCAGGTTATATTAACAGAGCAAGACCTTCGCAATCGCCTTCCCGAGGATAAAAGAAAATCAAGGCTAAAGGTCATCGTCAAGGCCTTTGGCGGTGGCAGCCATGAGATAGCAGATTTTGCTTTACTTGCGTCTAAAGCTTCGCGAACGAGGCTTCCTGGCGGGCAGCTGGCTTTCAGGGGAAGCAAATTAGGAATGTCACAAATGGAAGGCTCTCAAGCTGAGGAGGTAATTTTCCACAGCACGATAGAACAGACCAAACTTCTTGTCCAAGTGAAGGTCTACCATGGATTCGCTTTGGACGGCATTGAGTTCATTTACGAAGATACCACGAGTCAGTTATTTGGAAAGAGGGGAGGTACCCCAGGAGGTAGTGATTTCAACTTAGGTATGTGCTGAAGCCACTCTGGCGAGATAATTTATTGACGAGTTGTGCTAGATACACGGCGTGGAGAGTATATCACTGGCTTTTACGTTCGTGCCGGCTTCTGGATTGACGGGATCCAGATCCTGACGAGTCTGGGACGGAAGTCGCCCATTTTTGGAAATGCTATTGGCGGCTCTGGGTTAGTATCGTCCTTTCCTGGCTCGCAAAACGTTGCTAACTCTTCCAGGCATACATTGATACCACCTAGAGGTTATGGAGTTGCAGGCATTTCAGGATCTTGCGCAGCATGGGTTGACGGATTTTCGATAATCATCACAAGATGAAGGGCGCGCCTGCCACTGTTTAATTGTACCTTTTAATAGTCTCTCAAAGACGAGTCATGGGCATACTGAGCATGTGGGTAAAGGGAAAGCATTAATGTTGGTTGGCCGCACATCTTGCGCGGTAGGCTTTAAACCACCACATGACAGGAAGATGGGTGCGTTGAAAGTAATAGGAAGTAGAGTACATTAAGTCGCCAGCAGTGGTGAGGCTGTCTCATCCAAGCTACTCATTGGGTTGAGCGCCCACCATTGTTGGCAGTAAATATGGGGCATGTGCCAGGCTTCACCAGGCTTGTATATGAACAGTTTGATGTGTCCATAGCAGCAGCAACAAAGTAAACATGCAACACCGCTTGACTCCATGTGCAACGCCACTTTCTTTCCCGCTCAGGCATTATTGTGTAGTTGGTTGGCGCAGGTGCATGATGGCTGGGTGTGGCCGTGTGGCCGTGTGGCTGGGGGCCTTGGTGGCGCCACAGCTAGGTGAATGACGCAGGGCTTTCAGCTTTCCAGGATTGCTGTGCTTGCATATTTACTGTACCTAAACAACATCTGAGGTGCTTCTATTTCTCCATCACATCACCTTCCTCTCTGAGCAGTGTCTGAGAAATTTCTACAACAGCCTTGTCTACTGTTCACGTCACCAATCCTCGAAACCCTTCCCGCGCAAGATGTCGAAACGTTCCAATACCAACGCCATCAACGGCTCACCGAAAGATGTGACGGCCACAGAACCGCGTATGCCACCCTCGTAACTGTCATTCAGTACGCTTCCTTATGGCAGATCTATGTACTGACTCAGTAGCAGCTCAAGATAAGCAGAAGATCCTGTTGTCTGGCGATACTGGCCATTTCTCCATGATCAAAGCATTACATCTTGCTGATTTGATCACAGAACTCAATGGTAAGGCACATATCGTTGGCGCTCTCAGTCTTGAGGGCCTTGCTAATCTTCTATCTATCAGGATTCTGTGGTGTTATGTCTGTATTCTCATCAATGCGGTATTGCCTGGGTGATCCTGCCTCTCATGGTAACCTTTGGGCCGCGTTGGCTTTTATGCCGTTTGGACTTTTCTTCGATTTCATGGATGGCAAGGTTGCACGATGGAGGAAGAAGAGCAGTTTGATGGGCCAGGAGTTGGACTCTTTGGCAGATCTAGTATGTTTTAGAGCTTGAAGAGGGTCTTCTGCTGCAAGATATGGACTAATGTGAGCTAGATCTCGTTTGGGGTCTCGCCAGCTGCTGCGGCTTTTGCGATCGGTTTTCGAACACCTTTGGATCACCTCTTCCTCACCTTCTTCGTCCTCTGCGGACTCACTCGACTGGCCCGATTCAATGTTACCGTTGGAAACGTGCCCAAAGATGCGACCGGAAAAAGCAAGTATTTCGAGGGCACACCAATACCAACCTCGCTATCAATTGCTGCATTGATGGCATACTGGGTATCAAAAGGATGGATTCTCGAGAATATTCCTTTTGGCTCCTGCTTCACCGGTACTGCCTTCGAGTTTCACCCAGTTGTGGGCTTGTTTGTGCTTAGCGGCTGCATGATGACTAGCAAGACCATTCATATTCCCAAACCTTAGATGGCACGAGCCCGTATCTTGAGACTATGCAGAGAACAATTGGCGGGAGGTTCAGCATGGCGCAAGAGGAAACAGCATAATGGATGAATAGCGTCACTGGCAGTTGTGATCTGGCGATGCCGTTTTTGGAGCCAGTATGATGCTGGGTCGGAATGACACGATTGGTGTGCTCGGCACAAGATGCAGACGAATAACAAGATCGTCTTATGTTGAGCAGGCACCCGAAGTCGTGAAGTTGTAGCTTGCCTGTACTGTACTGTGCGAATGTGAAATGCGAACCCATGAAGCAGAATGCCGCCGCCGCCGTGCGCCCAGCAAGTAGCGAGTACTATCCAGGCAAAATGAATTGTGGGACGTCACGTCCCCATCCCTTGTCTCTTCGGGCATAGGCAAAAGTAAGGTACGATCCCCCTGCCACCTGCTTGAACAGCAACCGCATTCCAGCTCAGTCGCCCGCGCCGACCTGATCAAGCCGGACGCCTGACTTCACAATTGCGCTGCTGAGAAAAGGCCAGATGTGTGCGCGCTTGTTTGCCATGGGCGAGGGCGAGCACAGCACGGTAAGGGTGTTTATCTAATCTTATCTGATCTCTGGAGTCGGGCATTGTTTTAGGTTCACGAGAGTGCTCAGGCGGGAGGCGGGCGCGACGACGGTCAAGTCGACAACAGAATGCCCCAACCATCCATTCGAATCCCACCCAGCAGCGTCCTGGCTTGGTCACCGCAGACACTGTTCCCCCCAAAGCATTGCAGCAAGACAGCCGCCGAGGAAGAAGAAATGGCCTCCCCGTCCCAGGAGCCTCCGAAACGTCCCCTCCAAGCCTCCAGCCCCAGAACAGCGGCACCGCCAGCCAAACGGCTCTGTAAATCCCCAAGCACCACCTCTCTGACGAATCCAAAGCCCCTACCGAGTATCCAGGAGATCGTCCATCTGCCAGAAGCCGCCATCTATTCGCTTGCCAAGGCAGACCTCAGGAGCTACTTCCTCGCGCTCCAGCAGTACGCCCAGAACCCATATACCTTTCCTACGTGTCTTCCCGAACCAAGTCCCCCCGAGGCGTTTGCTCCGGACGTCCTGCCCAAGTTATTGACGCTGCCGGTCGAGATTCGGGAGCTGATCTATTCCCATCTCCTGCCGCCTCCGAAAGACCACCCAGTGCGGGGTCCTCACCCGCGGCAACTCCAGAACCACCTTCAACTCACGCAGGTCTTCCCTCCGTCCATTCTCCTTGTATCGCGACAGATACATGACGAAGCTCTGCCCATATTTTACGGGGCTCCGTCTCAGGTGGTCTATATTAAGATTGACTACAATGTCTGGGTGCACAAGACGGCACGGTCTCCATTGATCCTCTCTCCAGCAATAAAGGCCGCCATCCGGCATCTCCATATATCCATCTATCTTGGCTGTGAGAAGAGGCATAACAAGCCAGGAGACGTGGAGAAGGAAGCTCGGCTGACCGAGGTGTCAAAAGGGGTCAAGAAAGCAAGAAAGTGGCTAGCAGATGCAGACATCCAGACGTTGGTCATAAGTTGGCAGGAGCCCTCACAAACGTATACTTTGGAGCAAAAGAAGGACATTCTCGAAGGTCTACGACCGTTACAACCAAAAAGGGTTGACGCTGGAGAGATCAATTGGGGGCTAAACTGGAATAAGGGAAGACGCTATAGATTTCCGGTGGAATATTTAAAAGACCTGCAGCGGCATGTAAGAGACGAGGAAAGCAGCGATATTAAGTAGCATATAGCTGATCTATAAATGAAACATTGTTATTTTTGGAATCAGTACATTTCTTAATATACAATAAAAGAGCTGTCCTTGCTAATTCGACCAAACGCCGCGCTGATGCAATCAAACCTGTTCGCCCAGGGGCAAATCAATATTGGAGGAGCTTCTGGCCCTTACTTTCAATTCGCTGAGTGGAAAAAGCACAGAATCTATCCTTGATGGCCACGACCTCGTAAGTGCCTTCTTGAGACGATTGAATCGATTTCGTGTGCTCGTACGAGATTTCGTGCCTCGTTTCCAGCACCTGGGACTTCTGACCTTTCCTCGCGTTTGTGCTGCGAGTGTATGTAAATTCAAAAGGTGGCGTTCCCCAAAATTCAAACAGGATTTCCGCTTCGCTTCCTTCATGTATGTCCACCTCTACCTGCCTTCCCTTACTGATCTTCACACTTGGCATTTCATGAATGATCTTAGTAATATCAGTTCGAGCTCTGCAGTCGCTTGCCTTGTCGGAGACAGCCGTAATAGTGAAGTTTCCCGGCTTTTCAGCTATACGCTTGAAATTCGTGTTGGGCGACTTGGCCTTTCTCTGGACACCTTCAAATGTATAGAAGATCTCGAAAGGCGCCGTTCCAGAAAGTGTGTATGAAATCCTGTCTCCAACACAGTAATCCGTGCGCGAATCCAAGGGATAGATTGTCGGTATATCGTAGACTTGAACCTGAACATGTGGAGCGCCGAATTCAGTCTTTTGCTGACAACCATGTGCATCACGAACTTTCCGTACACTGACTTGGTGAACGCCCAAGGAGAGAACGCGGTGCGGGATTCGAAATTCATATAGATTTGAATCGATATTCGCAACCTTGACAGTTTCCGGACGAGCGCTATTCTGGTGTTTGATATCCACCTCAAGATGAAATGGTGGCTCGCCTTTCAGCGTGATGGGAATAACCTCATCTCCATCCAATTCTTCCTTGCAATACTTGTAGGATTGCCCTGGCTTTGCAAAATATGCGGATGGTTTACTGTAAACCTTTTGTTGAACTACAAGAGGTGTGAAGCTTCTCTTGTCGTGATCGTAAAGATTGTCGGACAGTTCGGTAAACCTGTACTCATACATTCCAGGTTTGCTGGTGTCCATGGGTATAGTGGCAACACCGAGGCCTGCATCAAATTCCCCGTTGTTCTTAAATGAATATGAACGAGAGTCATGGTCAGGTCGATGATAGACCTCATACTTCACATGATAAGGAGGCGAGCCTAGATATTGTAAGCGTTTGTTCTTGTATGGGGGTGTAGGGGATTACCTAGTAAGTTGATCTCTACCGTGTCCACGTCTGCTTCACAGACTTCTCGCTTGACGTACTTGTCGCCCTCAGGAATGATGACTGCGTTGTCGGCGACTTTGATCCGAGGTCTTGCAAGCCAGTCAACTGTAAACCGAGACGCCTTCGCATCAACAGTACCTGGGCATTGATCATCGTTGACCTCAAGGATCTCATAAGTACCGCTGTGGTCCACGTTGATGATGTCGTTGTTATAGAATACTTTGTTTTCAACAAAAGAAGTAGCTGTGGTCGGGTCGTCAAGGTTCCGATATTTGATTGTCCATGGAGGTGATCCGGTCAGGCGTAAGGGGAGAGGGATCTTCTTGCCTTCAATCGTGGTCGTCTTATACTTTCCGTCCAGTTGGCCAAAAGACGCTTTAGGGCGCTGGCGTCTTACAGATATTTTGACCTCCCCATTCAGGAAGATTTTGCAGCCAGTTTTGTCTTGAACACTGACCAGAGCGAGCGTATATTCTCCACCATTGACCAGTGGGTCCGTCACGATTTCGTAGACATCATTTTCGATTCCCGTTACCTTTTCTTTCCTCCGTTTACCATCATGAATGAGCTCGTACTCTAAGGTGAAAGGTTGCTCTCCAAGCATCTCCACTTGCGCATGGATAGGCTCCTCAATACAGGCAGGAATCACACCGCCTGAGTGCCTGAAGTTTGCTGATGCAGGTGGCTTAACATCCTGTTCCAACGACAGGCCCCTACCATTCAATGGATGCCCCTTATAGACGCTATCATCGATGCTTGTAAATCTGTACTTAAAATGGCCAGCATCCTTAGGCTTCAACTCGAGTTGGTGACGAAGTCCTTGGACATCCACCTGTTTTGGTTCTTCACGGCCTTTGGTGATGATACTGTATCTAACCACAAATGGAGGTGTTCCAATGAGGTCCAGGTCAACCAAAAGGCCGATCGAATTTCCAGCACATTTGTCGTGGATGTTCTCCGCGGTAACTGCGAGTTCTGGCTCAGGGGGGTTGACCAGAAGACAGGAAGCAGGTTCTTTCACCTCTCCTTCACAGAAATTGTTCTTCACGGTGGTTAGAGTATAGAGACCAGCATCACTTATCGTGGGCTTATCATGCATGTTCTTAGCGGCGAACTCGTGATGCCTTGATTGGTCGCCATGATCGCCATTGGCGGTCAAACTATCGATGGGAGAGAATTTCCAGCCGACGATGTGTAAAGAGCTTTCAGTCTTGCGTTCAGGAGAATCAAACTTGACTGGCAGGTGTGTTGGCTGGCCTTTGGCAACCATAAGCGGATTCCGAGAATCACATCCGGCAAGCCTTGCAACCGGCCGCTCGTGGATGGTGAAAGCTTGTTCCAGGCTTGAGTCTTTCGGATACAAATGCTCTCCGTCTTCGCCACGGGAAGAGAAATTGATTACGTTCCCAGTGGCATCATGAATCTCGTCAATGGAATACAGCCATTTCCCACTGGTTGTCATGGATTCATTGAGCCGTACAATGACCTTCTGTGGTCTGGCCCATGAAACATCGTCTCTTCCAGTTACGACTAATGGGCCCGTTGCTGCAGAACCCAGCAGTGGCGACACAAAATTCTCTGGTTGGATACTTTGGAAGTGAAAACTATGGTCCTCCTTGTTGATTGTCCGACTATAAACAATCTTCAGTGGCGCTGTACCCTCAACCTCAATTGAAAGATCCGAGAGGTCACCAAGACATTTGTCGGATGCTTCAGATTTCACAGTGGCCCTTGGGCAGGGAACGACCAGTGTGTCTGACATTCTACGTTGAACCTCAAGATTCGATTTGTCAACAACTCTGTGCAGCCTGTACAGTCCTGGCTTCTTCGCGGTATACTCCAGGACGTGCACACCAGACCCAGCGTTCGATCTCTCAATCTGTTTTTTGAATTGCTTTAATTCCTTGCTCTTCAAGTGAATTGTCTCGTTGAGGTTGGTATCTAGGTCGATGCGCAGAAGCTCGATTTGTACAGGAATGGTCTCATTAAAGTGTATTGGAAGCTTTATAGATGGGTGGCTGGTGTTCAGACAGAATGATAGATGATTTGGATTCATCATTGCAGATCTAGTCGACAATTAGCACAACATTCAAGTGCATAGAACGACTATCTTACCCCTCAGGCAGAATATTAATGATCTGTTTTCCCATGATAAGCGATGAATTATGCAGGATGCTCGCGGGTTTGACGCGATTCTCCGAGATTGAAATCTCTCTGTCGTAGAGAGTTTTGGTCAAGAGAATCAGAGGAGCCTCGATTGGGAGCTAGGTGACAGTCAGTCAATTATACCAGTCTGGATTCACACAAGCATTAACATACAGGTATTCTAAACATGAGCATACCGTTGAGCACGGAGTGGCAGAGAAATAGCACTGTGACGACAGGCCGTGACCACTCTAGCCAAGGGATATGAAGCTCGGGCACACCAAATAAGAAAATGGCATCAATCGCAATCCATTTTAGGAACAACCAAAACGATTCTGTATCGTCCTCCACGAGGCCCGACCAATCGTACAGACGCCATGCTAAAAGGATTACATATGCTGCCACTGTGTACATTCGCTGGCTCGGCGCATCAACCAAGGTTACTGGAATAACTGGTGCATTGGACACACCCTTTGCAGAGGTGGCTTGGGGAAGATTTGGTAGAGGAGATCGCACTCGTGGGCCATCCTGAGGGGCAGGGCGTGGCTCTGAAGATCTCCGTGTACTCCCGGGGGTCGAAGGAAAGGACGACCGCAGGCGTGGGGTTCCGTTCATGGCATGCTCTGGCTCTAGCCCGAGGATGGTTGATGTACTTGCTGAGGAGATAGATGTGGTTGGTTCGTCGCTGTGACAAAGACAGTGGAAGCGACGGGTGCTTTCGGCGACTCACATCTAGTAAGTGAATGAGAACCAGAGGTACCAATTTGGATAGCCAGGAGATCGTCTAAAGAGAAGAAGAAGAAATCGAAAATGAAGCTATGCTCGACGCGAAAACGCGACGTCGACCTCCAAGCGCAGCATTATTATTTTCGAATAGGCAAGCGGAAAATATTTACGCCGGAGATGTCGCCTGGCAACGGCTCAATATGGAATCTTCCAATGCTACCGTTGGCCACCCCCAATCCGTTCTACGAGATGCGATTCAACTAAACGCGTGTTTGTGAGTATCTAGATGCCTACCAGAGTGTTCCCCGCCCGCCGACAACCCCCTCAGATCCATAATTAAAAAGTCTGCTGTGAATTGCATGTTAGAGCGCGTTCCTCCAGCTCCAAAAGCGTGCTCTTTCCTGCTCTGCGCCGTAGACTGCAATATCTGATCCTCGCCATCTGCTCCGAAGGCCTCAAACTACAGATCACCTTGGTCTATCGACATCTTGCATCTTCTTTGATTTTCGGCTTTTGATTGTGAAGGCATCGAAGGTGCCTCACATGCCCTGTTGAACATGTCATAGACTCGGATTCGTGCTTCGCCCCACACTTCACTTCCAACAAAATGGAAACTTTGAAAGACCCTCCAATGGCACCACAAGTGGATAGTGCTGCCGATGGCTTTCAGTCGCACTGCGATAATGGTAGCAGTGATACTACAGTCTTACCCGAGCACCACGGCGTAAGCCCGAATGACGGCCAGCTTCGACGAAGTGGAAGACAGCACCCGAGCGAAGTCGTCAGCCGCGAGCAGGATATTTTGGACGAGCTTATGAGACCTTTGACAGAGCAACAGCGTCAAAATTGGACGGGATGGGTTGAATTGGAGTCTGATCCTGTAAGTGACGCTCGGCGACATGTCTTGAGAGCTCGGCTTATGCGAAATTAGGCACTCTTCAACTTCATCTTACGAGAGTATGGAGTCAAAGACATAAAGATTCAAGAAGTTCTGAGTTTGGACGACGAGATGCTTACCTTTTTGCTGTACGTCAAATAAGGACTGGCCTCTGTATTCAAGATCTCACCACTAACAGCACCTTGCAAGTCAACCTACATACGGCCTTATCTTCCTCTTCAAGTATAGAGACAGCGATGCCGTAGAGGATGAGCAACTAGAGGAATGCCCAGACCATGTCTGGTTTGCTAACCAGGTCCGTGATGACCCCTACCTCCATCACTCAACTGACCAGGCTATTTAGACTACTACCAATGCATGTGCTACGGTTGCACTGCTGAACATTGTGATGAATATTCCTCTTCTCGATCTCGGAGATCAATTGGGTGATTTTAAGAACGCGACACAGTCACTGAAGCCCGCAAGCCGTGGATACGAAATGAGCCATAACAACTTCATTCGCACCATTCATAATTCGTTTGCCCGGTCAGTACTACATTGCTCGCGTCAACTTACAGTATAACCACATGTCTAATACTCTGCTTAGGAAAATGGATATGCGAAATGCTGACCTCACCCTCTCAAATGAGGCACAAAATTGGTCAAAGGCACGACCCAAGCGCTCGAAAAGAAACATAGCTACAAACGGCAAGAGTAAGAAGTCGGCTGATGAGAATGAGCCAGGGTTCCACTTTATTGCCTACGTGCCTATTGAGAAGGAGATATGGCGTCTCGACGGCCTTCAAGAGCGTCCTATAAATCTTGGTACTTATCACCACCCTCCGCAATTCCGAAATCTATTACTGACGGTTAAAGGACCCACCAGTGGCGATTGGATTGCAGTTGCTCGGGAAAACATCTACGGCCGCATTGAACAGTATGACGAAGACGGGTTACAATTCAATCTCCTCGCATTGTGCGCAAGTCCTCTGAAAACGATCCCGGTGAAACTCTCCGAAAATGCTCACTCAATCCTTGCTCTAGAAGCAAGGCTCGACAAAGTCAAGTCGGATTGGCGTGCTTTTTTTGACGGCAACGAATTTCCTGCCATCAACAAGCCCGATCTGGCCTATGGTCTATCGAAGGAGCTTCTTGAAAATGTACGAACACCCGATGCAGCATTGTCGACAATAGAGGACCAAGGCACAGATCCAATACGGCTGTTAGAGCTCTATAGGCATTGGATGTCGATTCAGAGCAAGCTCCGAGCGAATTACATGGAAGAAGTGGCGTCAATAGGACAAGAGAATGAACAAGCTGCAAGACGCAAGGTGGACCATACCCCATGTATCTACTCGTCCGTCCGGGCCCTTGCAGAAAGCGGTTTTTTGAAAGGGATTGTTGAAGACGTCCAAGGGGCCGACGCATGGTCACGCTGATGGAGGCTTCGGATATGTACCTGCGTAGCTGACGAGATATTTCAGCTGCATGACGATTCAAAAACAACAAATATTGCATTTAAAGCTGAAGACTGCCGCTTCTGTGTATTTCTCCTTTTTGTGCTACTAATCTTCTGGATACTCATCCCGTATGTTCGAGACGAAGACTCGATTCTCTCGATCCCATCGTTTGAAGTACTGTCCTGCCAGGCTCATTAGGGTAGTGGGGACATCAGGGGTGGTAATCTCGACATTGTCTTCTGCTACATAGCGGATACTCGTATCCTCCACGCTGTTGAACCATTTTGTCAGTCGGGCTCAGAAGAGGTAGGGGTCATAACTAACAGTGCGTGGTAAAAGCTCTGATTTGCCCCTCTTGAAAGATCCTGGACCTGGTTTTGCACTCTCCAGTCCGAATTCATGCCGCATTCTTTGTCCCACCCAATAATGACGGCGGTGTAGCCATATCTCCTGTGCTGAAAGACCTGTCCAACCTTATATAATACTTTCCGACATTCGTCACCTTTCCGGGAGTGGATCGGCTTTGGCATCATGTCGCCCTGTCGTATGACTCGAAGTGTTTCGCATAATTGAACAATGTCTCGATTTTTGGATGTGGTGAGGGGAGCACAGATATAGCGCTCGATCAAAGATGCATCCATAGGGTAAAGTCGCTCAAACCGTTCCAGAATCATTGGTATAAATTGGTTTCGAGAGTATGCTTCATACCCAGATCTCCTGGATGAATTACCGAGCATGAAATTCGCCCACAAGGCTGAATAAAACGCATTTTCCATATCCGAAAACGGATTAGCATGTAGTAAGATAGAAGGGTGGCCATCAGTATCTAGGCCACCATGGCCCCTGTATTCCCTGACGGTTGTCAATATGTTTCTCGAGGTGCGTAGAACCATCTTCGAGGGGTCAGAATGCGTTAGATAAAGACTAAATTCAGCCGGTATTACTCCCCAAGACGTAAGTAAGCTCGTCAGGTACTGCACTGGGACTTCAGAGTCAGTTCGGAAAGGATCCAAGTACATTGGCTCGGAGCTTGGTTCCCGCGATACGGACTCTCCGTCGAGAGATTCGCCATCGTTCGGATAGACGATGACGTGAACGTGATTTGGAAATTCAGCACATTGCGCATGTAATCCAAGCCTCTGCGCCACTGCACAATAGATGGCTGCAGATATCAAAGGTAAAGAAGGGTGCTCGGGATGTAGAAGAGCAATACCAATGTAGTTGTTCTGAAGATCATGATATGCAACATCTGACGAAATGCCGGTCAAATTATGGGCTCGCAAGAACTTAGCTACAGCTAAAGCCTTCTGTCTTGGTGACATCTGGTCCACACCTGTGACCTCGCGCTGGAGGCGAGCAGCCAGGTCATCGAAAAGCTTCGTGATCTGAGATAGATATTAGTAAACAATGAAGATAGACATCTTATGATGTAACGTACTTCTAGAAGATCCCCCTTGTGATCATGTAAGACAAACAAATCAAAGGATCCCAAAGCTCGTTCTAGCGGGACGTCATCAGTGTGAGCAAGTCTGTGCCATTCGGCAAGCGCTTCGGATCGATGTATATGATCGAGAGCTGCATTACTATAGTACCTGAGGTTCAATCAGCAAAGGTTGGAGCGAGTGTGATATCTCCAAAGCGCTTACCTCCTGGCAAGAACATCCTCTGCGATATCGTCGGTCTGACAGTGCTTCAAAAGCGTGTCTTTAGCATCATACCCAAATTCGGCAATTTGTTGAAACTTCTCAATACGCCCAACCTGCACCTCAAGCACACTATCCAGAACCTCAGTCGTCCGGTGAATCACTGTGCGTCGGTGTATGTACAGAGCCTTCCAGTCCACATCGCCAACGTTGCCCCGAAACTTTTCTTGAATCTGGTGCTTAGTGTCCCAGTACTGGAAATCGAAGAGGCAATGATAGCGCCATAGCAGAGGCTCGCTGCATAGTCGATTCAGGCGCTTTGAAAGTCGCTGTACAGTTGCGAGGGTTTCATGCGAAGATATGTAAAAGAGAATGTGCTGCAGAATCTCATCAGGCAGGGTGTCGAGTGATTGATGAGGGGACGGATCGTTGGCCATACTCGGTCATACGGTGCAAAGGCTGCACGTCAAAGACCCTTTTGCCCTTGCCGTCGTTCTGCACTGCGGGAGAGGTGAATGTTAATAACCCTGCCGGCGCCGACAGCGAATGATATCACGTCAGACTAAATAAGGTAGGCAGATCTGGAGAGCATGAGTAAGTGCATCTGCACGACGAAGCGGAGGGAGAGCTACGCTGGTTTGTACACGTCCTTCGTCAATTGGAGGTTGCAGATCGATGCCATTAACTAAAAGAGTTGTACCAAATTATGTTGCATCTCAACATGGCCCGGACGCCAGCTTGGAGATTAGTTCAGCAGCTTCGCGAAATATAGATGCAAATGGTGATGTCGTCTCGAGTCGGAGGTTGGTTCCAGGGCAGCCTTACGCACAAGGCAGCGACGGGACAGAACCACAGTTAGCCGCCCGGCTAGAACTACTCCGTGCAGGCTCGGACTTCAGAAAAGCCTATCTTCGGCTTCTGTCCGGCAGGTGTATGACTGGTGTGTTCCAGATGCAAGTCCCTCGATCCGATTTTTTTGATTATTTTTTCGTTCGGCCACCCAGTTGGCCAATGGCGGCACTTGTTCTTTGTTTACGCCTTCCATAGTCAATGGCAATGACTTCATTAGGGGTGTCTGCCCGCCTCTGTTTTCTCCCTAGCTCATCTGCCTCAGGCAAGCGCCCCATTTTGCTTAGGACCGTTCCATGCCTCTAATACCAATGGCCTGTGATACCCCGAATGCAAACCCTGACCTGACCTGACCTGACCAGTCCTGACCTGCCTTGACCTCAACATGAACATGAGCCTGAGTCCGAGTTTTGAGTCGGCTTGCTTCCTATCTACCTCGCACTCTCCCCTTCGACTTGTCGGCGCATCGTCTTGGGCTCCTCGCTCGCGTTTCCAGGACTAACTCGCACTAGAGAGAGAGACGGGACGAGGGAAAAGGTCAGCACCCTCCGGTCACCACATCTGCACCGTCTCAGAGAATGAAGTTCGCCCACGAATTCAAGGAGGCTCTTGCCCGGGAAGGCTTTCCCCCCCACTGGCTTGAATCGGCCGTGCCATATGGGCAGCTGAAAAAGTGCATCAAGAAAGTGGAATGCGAGCTGCGATCCATTGGCCTCGACTCCTGCACCCTCGCTCAGTTGATGCCAAATGAGAGCCAGCTCTCGGCGCCCACACCACTCTCTGCCGAAACGGCTCATTCTCAGCCTCCATCCAATAGTGCCTCGTCCATCGCATTCCAGTATAATTTTGACGGTAAGCATTTCTCTGTGTCTATGCCACTCCGGAACTGACCTGTCATGCTGGGGCCAGGCACCAAATCTGTGTTTCGACCAAAGTTGGTGCTGTTCATCCGTTCGGAAGATGGCCTTACGGTTGATGCGGAATTATCCTCAGCTACGAGGCAGTTCCTCGAGGCTCTGGTTTCCAAGCAGAACGAGAAGGCCTCGTTTCCTGGCGTTGATGAGGTGAGCAACTACGACAGCAAATCACCTGAGGAAGGAGGCAATAAGTCCATCGACAAGACTCGCCCCGAGACCAACTCATCCCCGTAAGCACAACGTTTCCATTGCATTCTATCGCGCAATCCAGCCCTCTTCCTTCCCTACTCAAGATCACGAGGATGTGCCAAAGTCTTTGCTGCTCTTGAGCCAAGTTGGTTCATTCGAGAATTTGGCGGTTTGCATCTTAATCTGGCGCTTGCGTCGCACTGCAAGTAGTCAACGCGCAGCACCAGATTTGAGAACAAGAGCAGGATGTTTGGGCATTTTTCTCAATGCCCGCAGACGCAGCACCAGCGCCTTCCTCAGTGCTTGGATACCGCCCGAGATGGTAGATGTCCACAGTTGCATTCCGCAAAAGGCATCCTTTCTCTCCTTTGCTGAATCCGAGGCATTGTTGACTGCGTTGGGTCGAGCAAGTGTTTCACAAGCCTATTGAAGGATGAGTCCTGTGGCGCACCTGTTGCTAATTTCTCTAGCACAACCCTGGCCACTATCCAACGAGTTGAGGTACCTCTGACGTTCGATGCCGAGTTCTTTGGATTGCTGCAGAACGATGTGACTAGCTTTGACAGCCTTCAAGTAAAGGAGCACAAGGTCATGACTGATGCAATCTTGGACTTGTCAACCAAGATCAGCTGCTTGACAAAGCCTTCGAAATTTGGAAAATCAGACCTCTATCGATGGAGAGAGTTGTTCGATATTTACGTACAGGCCGGTATCTTCTTCTCCACCCACGAACTCGATCACGGACGGCGGACAAGTACTATTGCCTTAAAACAGCTGCAGTGGTTCCAGAATGAGGTTATCAAAGCTGGAATCGTGGATGCATTTAAGATCCCTGAAAGTCGGCAAGCACTCAAATGTTTTGTTGCTATCAATGTGGCATTGCTGCGGAATCTGAAATTCCAAGAAATTAACCAGTTGGCCATTACCAAGATCCTAAAGAGTCGGTACTGCACTACCTTTTTGCCAATTCACAGAGCTAATCAAACTCTTGCAGAATTCGACAAGAGAACAAGGCTAGGCGCAACCAAGACCTTCCCAAAGCTGATCCAATCTGACTCGATAATGTCGGAATCGATGGCCAAGGCAGTCTGCTTTCAGGTTTCTCAAGACATTCTAAAGCTGGTCCCTCAGGTGGATGATTACCTTTGCCCCATCTGCTTTAGCATCGCCTGGAGACCGATCAGACTAAGGTGCAAGCACATATTCTGTATTCGATGCACAATTCGCATGCAGACTGACAAAAAGCTTTATTGCCCATTATGCCGTGACAAGGTTATCATGGAGGCTGATCAAGGTATGTGAACGTTAAGACCTTGTCTAGTTCGTTCTTGGCTGTTGCTCACACCCTGGTGCAGACAACATTGATGAAGACTTAGCAAGCTTTCTCAAAAAATATTTTCCCAAGGAGACACGTCAAAAACAGATTGAATTGGAGACGGCTGCAGGTATCGAGCAGTTTGGTATATACTATAAGCATCCTTCAGAAAGTAAATGTTGCGTCATGTAAACATCCATCCGTGCTGGAATCACTGCACAGCTTCAGAACCATACAGCTACTAGCTACTTAATATTAATGATGATACCCCACGCAAACGACCATTCAACTGCAATAATGTTTTGTTGCTTGGACGGGAACATGTTCATAATATGGGCTCTTTAACCCCGTGTGGAATAAGAGAAAAAAGTGGCAATACTGCATGCCCCCCTCCTCTAAACCAAGCCCCCAAACCCACCCCTCCTTTTCCAAAACCCAACGGCGTATCGTGCTCAAGACGAGTAGTGTTAAGACGGGCAAAGCATATACATCGGGATAGAAAATAGTGTCGACTGACAGAGAGAGGTGGCATTGCACTGAAACCACATGAGATGCTTAGCGGGCTTCCGTTAGAAGTATTCAACCTCTGTTATCTAATCTTCTTCGGTTTTTTTTCTATAGCTAGAGCCAGCTTCAAATTCTAGAAACGCCTCGCTAAATACAACCCAATGAATAAGGCCCGGTGAGATGGTAAACCCGAGTACGAGACAGCCTTGGCTTATTCTACAAGATTTCACTTTTGTTTTCTGTTTTTCCCTTTCGCGGGCTTTGGCACTGGTTGGACGTGATTGAATTCCTTGATATGGGCGAAAAGCTTGTTCTTGGACATGAAGGTCTCACTGCAGGCTGCACACTTGCCAGACGACGCCGAATCAGTATTCAGTTATGAAGCAGAAGTGTAGCATAGACTCACCGTATGAAGCTCTTGATCAGCCTCAACCTGCCGTGCAGCCTTCTTTGCGCGTCTTGCCTTGGCCTTTCCGGTCTTCGGGCGAGACTCTATGCCATTATCGCCGCTTCTGGTTGTGGATGGTTCATCTTGCGCAGTTACAGCTAGACCAGCCAGTCGATCCTCAATATCTTTCCGAGAAGCATATTCATCCTCTGACTCGGCCTTGTCAGAATCAGAATCAGATCTTTCTTGTCTTGTCAAAGGAGTCTCCGTGCCAGAAGCTCCATCTGCACCTCCCTCAATTATGTTCGAACCCAAGTCCTCCACGGCAGAAGCCGACTCTGAGCTCTGAAGAGCGATACTTGGTTCTGGTTCATCTTCATGAGACATCTCCGAGTCTTCGACATCGTCGACTGGAAGCCTGGGCCCGGCATCGGCAGGGCTATCAAGATTCAACAACTTGTTTTCTTTTCGCATCTCCCTCTGTAATTGCTGCACAGCTTTGATGTGCTTCTTGCTCTTCTCATGAGCCTCATATTGCTTCTCACTCTTAAACGTCTTTCCACACACAACGCATTCGATGTGCTCGACTTCTGATCCTTCTGATTCTTCTGATTCCGAGAACAAGGGTGTTTCTGCAGAGTCGTGTTCGTGAATTAGCCCGGATTGAGTTGTCGAGGCTTTGCTGATTTTTGCTTGATTTGCCGCTCGTGAGCGCGCCCTCTGTGCTGCTGCCGCCTCACGCAACGACTTTTCACGGTCGGCGCCAGAAAGAGTATTCTGTGCATATCTGGGGTCCCGTTTACGAACAAATGCTACCAGTGACCTCACGGCATCGTTAAACTCACGGACGCCTTCCTCTCTTAGCCTCTTGTTCTCCTTTTCAATGAGACGTCGGACTCGTCTATCTGGGGCATCAGATGGCCGGTAAGCATCCTTCCACGAGAAGCTTTTTTGCGTGCTGAAGTTAATCCACACACTGTAGAATGGCTTAACCACATCATCGAAACTGTCTTTCAGACCCCCAAACTCTGGGTACTCTCGAAACTCAAGGCCATCCCAATCACAAGCTGCGGCTTCTTCCTTAGCAAGACCAAGAAAAGTCTCTTGTAGGATCCCGTAAAACCCATTACTCGCATCTGTAAAGGGTATGCTCGGATTGAACCTACTGATCAACCGAACAATGTCGCTCGCAGTGGTGAGGCGAACATTGCGCTCAAAATGTTCTTCTTCAGATACGTCGTCACCTTGCAAGATCGACTCACGATGTGAGTCATACCATGCTCGTTCCTGCGGATCAGACAGAACCTGGTAGGCGGATTGGACTTCAGCAAATTTGATCGTCGCGTTCTCTGTGTCGCCGAAGTTGCGGTCCGGGTGAAGCTCAAGAGCTTTCCTCCTGTAAGCCTTCTTGATCCTGCACCCCGATTTGTTAGTCCTGATGATTCACTGGTGTAAAGTCTGATCTTACTCGTCGTCGCTGGCCTGTCGTTCCACACCAAGCACTTCATAATAGCATGTTTTGGCAGCAACGGTGCTCTGCGCTGCCGACTGTCCACGGGGAGAAGAATGCTCCGCCCCCATGATCCTTCGATGGGATGGCGGTCCTTTGGATGAGCCGTTGGTGACTTCCTTACAAGGTAGCTACAAGTATAAGAAAGGCCAGATTCAGGTTCAGGTTCAGAGGCACGCGCTCTTCTACGGGACTCCAGCTTATGTAGGTAGGTATCTAATGTATGGTGATTCAGGTGCTAATCTACCAGATTATCTCGAGGCGATGACTCATGTTGCTCGTGTCCTTTGCCGTTGCCTGTTCGGGACTTTAGTTTTGAAATAAAACAGTTTTGGTGTTGGGGCGACGTCGGGCAGCGTTTGCTTTCCAAGCGAGCCTTCGGGAGAAAAGGCCGCTCGAGGACGCGTGCAAGATCCTGCCTGAACGAATATGGAGTTTCGAAGCGTCCCACGGAATGGATCACTCGGGATGGGGCAGAATCTTAAGCGCATCCATCACAACAAATATAGTAGGGAGCCAGTAAGACCGTTTAATTGATTCGTCTCATCGCGCCTTTGTCGGTGCAGCTCCGCCCTCCTGGTAGCTAGCTACCTATGTGATCAGGGTAACAAAACAATAACGCCCCATTCACCCTCGGAATCAAAACCCAGCGCCATCAACTATTACGTACATAGTACCATATCTTCGTCGTCCTCATCATCGAATGTCTCTACTTCATCAATAGCCCCATCACGCTCCAACGCCAGATTACGTGCCGCTGGGTCATGGTCGGCGATGTGTATAACTCTTTTCCCGGGTGCCTGTTCGACAGCCTTCCGCCACGATTTCCAGTCGCTCTCATCACGGATGAGGAATGCAATAAGCATGCTGGGGTCCATGTCCTTAAGGGAAATCTTACGCAACCTTCTGGTATGACAGGAATTGATCTCTTCCTCGGTGTATTCTTCCACCCTTTCATGTAAAGGCAAGGCATTCCGAGTCTGGTGAGGATCTAAGTAGAACAAGTCGGTCCCTTGGACACCAACAAAGTAATGTGAAGATGAAGGTCGGCCACTACGAAGTTCAGTCATTGAAAGCACTGAGGAGGACGAGGAGGACATACCCAGCAATACCTATTGACTGTGGCATTTGAAGCGATGCTTTCAGAGCCTCCCAGTAAACTGAAGTTATCTTGTCCACGCCTAGTCGAGTTCCTACAAGTATTAAGGTTGGTCGAAATTCCGCTCCGTCTGGCATGGCAATCTTCATAAAACTATCCTCGTAGATGTCGGGACCATCCCCAGTGATATATACTTTGAGATCAGATGAAGCAAGGTTGTTGGTCAAAGCCCTATGACATCTCAGTATGAGATACCAAGCCAAACCACCCGTAGGAGTCTCTTACTGGATACAACGAGCAGTGGCAGAGGGTCCGAACCACTCTCCCGGATGCTTTCCGCATGAAGAAGCACCATGCTCGACGAACTTATGAATGGAAAATGGAGCCTGCGCATCATCTGCAAAAAGGGATATGATCTTCCTTTCGTCACTGCTTGACGTGCCACGGCGCCAGTCTACAACCCATCAGTACGCTGCCAGACACAAAAGAATTGCCACGAAAATATACCTCTCCCCAATCGTACAGTGATAAACGCATTGGCTAGTAGGCTCTGCCCTGACCTGATCATGCACCCCCAGCCTGTATCTGATGTGAACCCGGCTTGGTCGACAAGCTGACTGCGTAGCCGTACTGAAAGGCTCATCGAAGACGGCGCCTTCGGATCCAGTGACTTGGCTATTGCTGGGAAATTCGAGCGGTAGGTAAACCATACTCTGGCTTCAAAGTCGTCCAAGAATTCTGAGGGCCATCCTCCGTCCTCTTCGCTAGTGCCACCTTGGTAGGCCAGACCTGAGTCAACACTACTTGCGGTGCTCTCTGGAGGTGTTTCAGACTGCGAGGGTTCGACGGCAAGCTGAGATACGAGGCCATCGTCATGAGGAGGGGTGTTTGATGAGGCTATTGGTCGAGGGGAAGTAGCGCTCGAGCGAGGAGGGTATTGTTTGCCTAAACACCATACTGGTAGCTGCGAGGTTGCATCGTTCGTGGGCTCTGGATCCCAGAAATACTGAACGATGCGTTTGTACCGCCCGAAGTCAACATTCGTCATGATTTGACTCGAAGCTGCAGCTCTTTCGTGGCGTTGGGAGGGCGCTCGTGGGCATGTGTCTGGGAGATTTGCGGTGACGGCGGGGTTCGAGGCAGGGAAGGTAATGCTAAGGTCGCCTTGGAAAGCTGTAGGGAAAGTAAGGCTTGAGCAAGCCTCTCAGGCAAAACGAAATCCTGTCTGGCCCTGGACTGCCCAGTGTTGCTTTGCCTCGGACTTGGATATGTGTGATGGTGAGGGTGCGTGAAGTGATGAATGAATCTCCGAAGGCAAGTAAGTCACTCTACGTGCATGACCTCGACACTGGACTGTACCTAGACAAATAGCAGCTGATCTAATCAGTAGCGAGCGATAAGTCCCGCATCTTGCTTGTGATCATCCTTGTCCGCAAGATAGAAAGCACTCTCTGCCGTGCTCAGAACATTATAGTGAGGGAGATGTGATATCGTGGTCCATTTCGTTTGTCTACATCTGCTCTTGGACTGAATCGTATACGTAGAGCATTACTGGAAGGGCTATCTTTGAAAATTTCCAATGTCGCAGGTTCGTTATCGGTAACCGTAAACTTAGCGCTGCCCCTCCGGCAAACGCAGCTTAATCGGAATATTCGAGGCGGCAAAGGCAACAGAAGAGAGTGTTACAACCTTGACTCTGCGATCCGCAACTCACGACTCTCTTTCCCCATCACCCACCAAGATATCCTCCAGAATGCTTTACGACCGTGCTCTGCTTTTAGCGTAGTCTGTCTGAGGAGCATGCCACGCACAAAGAAGCCTGCCCTTCGGGGTAAAGGTCGAGGTGGTCCGCGTGGAGGACTGCGAAATGGATCAGATACTTCGTTTGTACCTTTCGCCGGCACCTCGAGCCCAAGAAATGGCCATCGTGGTAGGAGACACTTAGTACTGTGTATGTAAGGGCACGCTGACGCAAATTGCTAAATAGAATACACTTTGCAAGACGAAGCACGCAATACAGAACGACATCATTCTTCTAGCTCAGATCAGAAGCTAAGGTTCAACAAGGTCAATTTTATCAGTGCTGGCCCGATAGATCCTACCGAACCTACGGATACTGAGTCTGCCATGGCAGAAATGACGCTGAGCTCGTCGGGGAAAGAGTTCATTGAGGTGGAAGTTGATCAAGATGATGACGATTTTGACCCAACCACCAAAGCAAATAGACTATCTTTACCATCGCCGCCATCACCACAAGAACCAACCAAAGACGAGTCTATCTTCTTCATCATAGACGAAGAAGGAGGTGAAGCTGTGCAAACAGGACTTTCGCCTCCACGATTACGCGCTTCTTCTCCTACTCCATCCAATTCAAGTGAGGAAGTGATCCTTTTCGCAGGACGAGGGCGCGGTCAAAGAGTTGTTACAATGAATGATGATCTTTCAAGAGATCCTGTTGGAGCTATCGACGCAAAGATTAAGATGGTTGAGAACGAGCTCGCCCAAAAGAAAGTGCTTCTCGAGCAAGCCATTCGAAGTAAATCCGTATCTCAAGGCAAACCAGCTTACCCTTCTGATATTCATCAATCTACACACCTCGAGGAAGCCCCCAACGGTCGCCGCAATCGATCGCAACCTCGTCGGCGTCATTATGATTCACAGGACAGCATTGACCAGGCAGTCATTGCCGACTATATCACAAATATCGATGAAGATGATAGTCCTATGCTTAATTCCTCGTACAACCTGAGAGATCTAGGCGGTGCAGATAGCGACGTCTGGCTCGACGAGTCTGATGGTGGCTCAGCGGAACCCCCTACTACGTCTGTGAGGGAAGAGCCAACGGAGTGGAACCGTTCCGACATCTGCGACTTTGATGATTTGAGCACATCGGATGATGCCATCGGCAGCGTTCAAGTAGTCCTGTCCAAGCGTGAACGAAATTCTGGCACCCAGTATCTTGTGGTCTGGGAAGGACAAGGTGTGGATGAGGCCAGGTGGATACCAGCGACTACTCTGGAGGCAATCGGCGCCACACGCCAGATTGAAAGTTTCGAAGCAGAAGAGAAGCTTGTTGCAGAGTTTGCAGAAGCAGGGGATTCTTCATCCAGCGATTCAGATGACACCAGTGGCGATGACGAGAACAGTGATGACGATGCAGACCTCATGCAAAGAAAAATCGACCGGATGACTGATGAACAGATTGCTAGGCTTCTAGCTAAGCAGGAACAGCTTGGCATGGGATCTGACGAATTACTTCTTTTTGATGGCGAAGCTGATGCAGAGGATGACGGCGATGACTTCAACGCATCCAAATCAAGATTTACCTGGAGCAAGGACAAGCCTAGTAATAAACGAGCGAAGGTAAAGGGTAAGAAGCGACCACGAGGCGACTTTCCGGTAGCAACAGCACTGGCAGATGCATATGATGGATTTGATATCATGGACTTTGACCGGCCTAGTCTCAAGAAGAAGCCCAAAGGCCGTAAGGGAAAACTCATTCTTGACGACGTTTCGGATTCCGAGCTGGAGGCCTCAATGCAGATGGCATGGGAGAATGATCGCGTCAAGAAAAAGGAGCGAAAACAGGAGAGGGAAGAGTTACGTGCGCAAGGACTACTCGGGAAGAAGAACCAAAAACCAGATATGAAGGCGAAATACAGAGAAGGCATGGGCATTCAAGCTGTCAAGGACGAGATTAAACAATTCCTGATGGGGGAAAATACTAGGCGAGATTCCCTACCCTCTCATGATTGCTTCTTCGCTAATGAAATACAGCTTGTCTTTGCCCCCAATGGATAAAGCTGATCGAAAAATTGTTCATGAGCTCGCCAATGCTTTCAAATTGAAATCAAAATCACTCGGTAGCGGCAACAAACGATTTCCAGTTCTTATTCGGACGTCCAAAACTACAGTCTTTGTGGAGCAAACATTCGCACAAGTCGAGGCCAAGTTGACACGCCGCTTTCTCCCTCGTATGGATGTCGGCCGGTCTTCTGGTGGATCCAAACGGGGAGGGCGTGGACCTGGAGGCTTCAACAGTGGCACCGTTAGCTATAGAGACGGAGATGTTGTTGGTGCTTCTGCGCCTGAGCTGGGTATTGAAAATAGAGGTAGAGCGATGCTCGAGAAGATGGGTTGGAGTAGTGGAACTGCCTTGGGAGCTCTTAACAACAAAGGAATCCTGCAGCCAGTATCTCATGTTGTAAAGACCTCCAAGGCTGGTTTGGGGTAAATGCAGTCACCATGTGGTTAAATGGCACTTAGAATGTCGTTTCAGTTGTACCTGCCTACAGTTTGTCTCGGTTGTGGTGTTTCGAGAAAGAGCTGTATATTATGGCGGGGTCAGGATCTGATGTACAGTATTGCTTCTACAAAATTAGCTTACAAAGCCCAGATATTTGAGTCAGGCTTGTTTCCAATGTTTATATAACTATTTGATTGTCAGAATCATGGCCACCATTTCCAGCTGTAATTAACCTGATTGAATGGCTAGAGCCCGTTCGAAAATTGAGCATTTCCTGCTTCGCGCAAGTTGGTCCTGGAACGAGAAGTCCTGCAAATGTCAGTGTGCATGTATTACACAAGATTTCAACTGTGCAGACGCGCATGGCAATACTTGGGCCGCGAATCCCAATCAACAACCCAGTGTGAACACTCCGATAACAAATGCCCAACGTCACAATGTGAAGAAGAAAAAAGGTCGATCATGTTTGAAGTTGTCTTCTGAATTCCTAACCGAAGACTCGTATTGTACAACCACGTACCCCGAAAAGCAGACCGTGAAGACATTTGCCCCCAAATAAAAGCAGACCATCCATAACGCATTAAAAAGACCCGAAGGTTCGGACCACTCCAGCTCCATCATATAAATGACCCAAAGCTCAAGCAAATCCTATGCCCAGTAAAACCCGAGAGAAAAAAGAAAGGCGCTCTACTTCGTAGATGAAGAGTACTTGGTAACGGCCTTGGTACCTTCTGAAACGGCGTGCTTCGCGAGTTCGCCGGGAAGGATAAGTCGGACACTACTAAAGTTAGAAATGATGTGAATGCGTGGCATCTGCAGCAGGCTTACGAAGTTTGGATCTCTCGGGATGAGATGGTGGACTTCTTGTTGTATGCGGCAAGCTTGGATGCCTCAGTGGCAACACGCTCGAAGATATCTGATTGGGCTGTAAGAATACAAACTAGCATCAATTTGAATATATGCTTACCATTGACAAAGGAGTTCAGGATAGACATGGCACGGTTGGAAATACCGGTATCTGGGTGGACTTGCTTGAGGACTAAGTTTGAAAGTCAGCTATACTGCATCGGATGCGTTGTCGCGTTGTTATCGACGCGCCAAATGCTTCATTCGGACGCGACTTGAGTATGATATTCGTACCTTTGTAGATGTACGAGGAGTAGGTCTCCTTGCGCGTCTTTGAGCGCTTCTTCTTGTCTCCAGAAGCAGCGGTCTTCTTGCCAGCCTCCTTCTTCTCAGCTGGTGCCTTGGAGGCAGGTGCCTTGCTGGCGGGCTTCTTCTCGGCGGCGGCCTTTGGTGGCATTTTGAAGTTGGTTATTGAAATGCGTGAAAGCGGTAGATGTGATTGTGTGATGAGGTACGGGTGCTGAAGTTGAGCGTAAGTGTGGGCGTCGATGGATGTAGATGGAGATGAAGAGGGAAGAAAGGTCAACGAGATGGGGGATGGGTTTCTTAAGTAGCTACGCGCTAAGAGGGGATTGATTAGATGTTGCTGCCTGAGAGCCTGAAAGCGAGACGTGATTGTCGTGTTGTTTGGAGAAGTCGCGCGCGCCCACCTCGACTCGCTTAACTCCGTATCTAATCACTGGACCTCTTAGCGCGCAACTACTTAAGAAAGCCTTCCCCCGTCACAACAACGTTCGTTCACCCACCCAAGTACTCAACCACCGCCCACGACATACACGTCCATCTACACGATATCATCAACAACCCAATTTTCCAACTCCCACATCAATCAAATCAATCAAAATGACTGGAGGAAAGTCCGGAGGAAAGGCCAGCGGTTCCGCCAAGAACGCGCAATCGTAAGTTACTCTTAGTTTGGTGTCTTGACGCGTCTCTTCTGGCATCTTTGCTTTTCGGACGTGATGATACCTTCTACTATCAACAGTACTAACCATTCACAGCCGTTCATCTAAGGCCGGTCTCGCATTCCCAGTTGGTCGTGTCCACCGTCTCTTGAGAAAAGGAAACTACGCTCAGCGTGTTGGTGCTGGTAAGATTAAATCTCTTCAGCGTGCCTGTTTTGGTAAACTGATGTTTTTAAGGTGCTCCCGTTTACCTTGCTGCCGTCCTTGAGTATCTCGCAGCTGAAATCCTTGAGTTGGCCGGTAACGCCGCACGCGATAACAAGAAGACCCGTATCATTCCCCGTCATCTTCAACTTGCCATCCGAAACGATGAGGAGTTGAACAAGCTTCTTGGACACGTTACAATCGCACAAGGTGGTGTCTTGCCAAACATTCACCAGAGTAAGTTGCACGGGTACAGCTTGCAGTGTATTGTTCTAACTTTGAAACAGACCTGCTCCCAAAGAAGACTACCAAGGGTGGAAAGACAGCCAGCCAAGAGCTATAGGGTGTTTTCTTTCGCGTCGGTCGGCTTTTTTCAGATATGGGTTTGCTTTCATGATAATGGGGTGTCGTTGGGTCTGGGTTTACGGCTTTTGCGTTACGGTTGTACATTAAATCCATGGCAATGGATCGGGATTGTTTCCTGAAATCAATCTTATGAAAACTTCATCAACAACCTTCTTATTCTGACTGATTTGATTCTGTTTCGGCTTTTGTTTTGGTATCGTGTAGACTCTCGGTTTCAGGCAGTTTGACGTGTCGTTGAACTGCTGAATATCTAGATTGGTTTCTGTTCGCTCCTTACTCCCCGGAGCTGTAATGGCTAGATTGTGCAGCATGGCAAATGTGCATTCATCCACAACGCAATTGTGTGGTCTTTGCGATATTGATTGCGGGTCCGAACACCAATACTTGCAATATCATCTTATTGAATCTGATAATAAACATGAAGGAATAGCGCCAGCAATAGATATTTCTGCGCGGTGCGTAATCGTGTCCAGATTTCCTCTTCCAACCCCAATTCCGTTTACAATATCATGTGTGGTGGAGCTGTGGACGAGTTTGTCAGTAAAAGCCGGCAATGGCCGAAAAGCATGCGACTTACGTTCTAGTATTGGCGCAGGAAGATTTCGCTCAAATTTGGAACCTTTTGAATGTGAGCACGTCTTTGTCAATCTGGCTCCTGTTTGGAGAGAAAATGTGCATACCTCCGGGAGCTGTTGGGGCATGGTATGGGTCTGGGTGCTTCCACTTCTCTAGCAAATCTTCTGTCTCTTGAAAGAGAGCCTAGCAGGCCAACAATTAGCCATACGTTCGGGTTCTCGGATTCAAGGAACTTGCTCTTTGTTGCCTTGGGTCTTTGATATCCTTGTTTGCTTCGAATAACGATCGGATGTAAAGAGCTTGCCCTCTCCAGAGATAGCGATGGACAGACCAGTCAAGGGAGAGCTTGAGTGAGCGTCGATAGAGAGACCTGCGAGAGCGTCAGGAGATTGCGATGCTAGAGTGGCAGAGGTAGGAGCAGTGTGCCGGCTTACGATACAATCTGCTTGGTAGACATCGCGCAGGCTGTAGAGTATCGAGTTAGCTGGTGGGTTGCGAAGCTGGAAGATGTTTGTAAGACCGACCTTTCAATTGGCCCGATTGACGCACAGGAAAATAGATCCGAGGTCAAGAGTGAGTGAGGGTGGAGTGGGTGTTATGGCATGCTTGGTGGACTTGAGTCTATCGCGGGTGAAATCGTACCTTAGCGTCGGGACAACCTTGCTTCGGCTCGAGAGCTGCCTTCTCCAAGACCTGTTTGCTATTTTTGCCCATCGCGTCTATTTCTTGTATTCCTTCTACGCCAAACACAAGCCTCCTTCTATCCTTGTCCTCACTCCCCTCTATTCTGATTCATTTCTGCGACCATGCTCTCGAGAAGGGTTCTCGTAGCCTCGCGCTTTCTACGCACTCCCAGAACTCCGCTGTCCCGGTATCCATTCCCGGTCCTCCAGCAGCTACGTTCCTATGCAGACAAGGTCGTCAAGGTGCCTGAGATGGCCGAATCAATCTCAGAGGGAACTTTAAAGCAGTGGTCAAAACAGATTGGAGATTATGTGGAACAAGATGAGGAGATTGCTACAATTGAGACTGATAAGGTTCGACGACTGCTCTCTCCTGCTACTCGTCCGAATTGATTGCTAACCCATTCAGATCGATGTCGCTGTCAACGCTCCCGAGGCAGGTACCATAAAGGAGTTTCTTGCAAATGAAGAAGATACTGTGACTGTTGGACAAGATCTTGTACGCCTTGAGCTCGGGGGGCCACCAGAAGGCGGAGAGAAAGAAAAGGCATCGTCGGAGCCAAAGGAAGCAGCGCCGAAAGAGCAATCCACGTCTTCTGACCCTGAACCGAAGAAGGCCGAGGAACCAAAGCCAAAAGACGAATCAAGTCCATCTGCCTCAACCCAAGGAAAGAAACCGGAGCCCAAGAAGGACTCGCCTCCTCCAAAACCTTCGGACAAAGGCGAATCCAAGTCCACTGGAGCAGGTCCTACTCTAGGTAGCCGTGAAGAACGTCGCGTGCGTATTTTTGTCACTGATCTTGTACAATGCTAATTTCAACAGGTCAAAATGAACCGTATGCGCCTGCGTATCGCCGAACGTCTAAAGCAGTCTCAGAATACAGCTGCCTCCCTGACCACTTTCAACGAGGTTGATATGTCATCCCTTATGGATTTCCGAAAGTTGTACAAGGATGACGTACTCAAGAAGACTGGTGTGAAGCTTGGTTTCATGAGTGCTTTTTCACGCGCATGCGTGCTTGCAATGAGAGATATCCCAGCAGTCAATGCATCGATCGAGGGACCAAACGGCGGAGATACTATTGTTTATAGAGACTATGTGGACATTAGCGTTGCTGTTGCGACTGAGAAGGGTCTGGTCACGCCTGTTGTGCGTAATACTGAGGGTATGGATCTTGTTGGCATTGAGAAAGCAATTGCAGATCTCGGCAAGAAGGTGTGTTCCTTGGGCCGGTGGTACTGAAATCCGCTGACAGAAGACTAGGCTCGAGACAACAAACTCACAATCGAGGATATGGCGGGAGGAACTTTCACCATTAGCAATGGCGGCGTCTTTGGGTCACTGATGGGTACTCCTATCATCAACCTGCCGCAAACTGCGGTTCTTGGCCTGCATGCCATCAAGGAGAAGCCAGTTGTGGTTAATGGCCAGATTGTGATACGTCCCATGATGTATCTCGCCCTGACATACGATCATCGCTTGCTGGATGGCAGAGAGGCCGTTCAGTTCTTGGTGAAGGTTAAGGAGTACATTGAGGATCCTCGTCGGATGCTTCTATAGAGCACTTGGCTACTTTCCTCTTTTCCTTTGTGCATATTCACTATGTGGCCTCGGTACTGCGTTTGTTGTGCTATCAGACTGCATTGTACAGTAGATTGGTGATTTGCATCCCGAAGGCGACGGCGTCAATTGTCAAGTAATACTTTCACATGGGTCCTTCTGGTCATCCTTGGGGACCAGCTTCCTCTCTGGAGAGATCTCTAACGTATACAATCGTGCCCGCTATACATACAGATGCCGTCCTTTGGATACTTGTATGGCCTGTAATGTGTTCTCTTCTGGTGAATCTCCGGGACTTGTTATTTGACTCTCTCTCGCGCGGGAATGGAGTGACATGGGACAAGGAGGATTGGGCCCAGCCCTGGCGGGCAGTTTCTTTCTAGAGAAAAGTACCGAGTCAACCTAGGGTGTCGTATGCATGATCGTCCTCCGTGACCTATGAGGATTGTACTGTAGTTGACATGAAATCTCTATATGGGCCTCACGATGTTACTTGGGTGGCATTGGGTGGGGCAAGGATGGGCGCGTCTGCAGGGAAAGCTACCGCGATGGCTAGCGCAGATGGTAACCTTCATTATTCAGCCAGAGTCCTTCATAATATGACCCTCTCCTTCGACCTCCTGGTTGAGATCTTACTTTGCTGTTGACGAGTAGATGGGCTAGGCCCGAGTGACGTTTGTTTATATCGCAGATTCCAATCCAGAGAATACGAATTGTTAATTATGGGCGTAGCTAGATGCCAGAACATGTCCTTACATCTAGACTCCATTTTCACAATTAAAAGGGGTTCGATTTATAAATGGATAAGTAGGTACAGATTTGCATACTAGACCAGCATTTATATTGCATCTACAACACACAGACATTGACTTGACATAAGAACCATAGGTTCAATCGCAATTGCTTACCCCCCCCCCCCCCCCCCCGGSGGCCCTTACCAAAACCGGGGGGGGGGGGTCGGATCGAGCTAGTTATCTGATAAGTTTTATATTTGTTCTATATGGTTTAAAATTACTATGTTTCAGCTGTGATATAGAAGACTATAGTAGGAATTATAGAAGAGCTATGGTTTCTAAGGAGTAGTTCTTATGCTCTTTGATACCTTATGTCTAAGGTACCACTAAGCCGCTGTTGTTATATATCATAGTTAAATATCACAGTTGAAATATAGTAATCCTAGAGTCCTTTATAATATAACCAGTAACGCAAATAATATAAGATGACAGTAATATATCATACTCTGTATACCAGGGTTCCTATAAAACCCATAGATCCTATAAATTTTATATATCCCTAGGTTTGCTATGTGACTTTTTTTTTTTAACAAGTATACCGCGTCTGTTTTAAGTCCTGAGTCTTGAGTCTTGTCAGGGTAGTCTTAGGGTATATAATAAGCATGTTTCGACCAACGATACCACACCTCTAATACGCTTAGATAGCCAGTTTTTCTTGACTAAGCAGGACTACTTGCATGATTACATTATAGATTACCTTACAAATCATCAAAATACAAGCACAAACGCGAAACCTAGGACCATGCAAGGGCCTGTATTCTTGCAGCCTAGCAAGGAAAGTTAGGATCCAAGTACATACTGAACTGCTAGTAGCTCAGAGATTTAGTATAGTTTTAATACCAGCGCCTTATTGATATCCTCGTGGCGAGTAGACTACTATGTGGCTAGAGGCATAAGGAGAAGGAGAAGAAAGAAGAAGGGCTAGGCTGAATAGATATCGATTCTTCTAAGAGGTTGCTGACTCCTAGTACAGGAGTTTAGAAACTTGAACTTGAGAATAAATAAAGCTGCTCAGGCTACTAAAGATTAGAGCAGTAGCATTAGAAAGTATACCCTACAGGGTATATACCTACTTGCAGCTATAGAGATTTGGTTACCCGAGCCTTATGATGTACTAGTAGTTATAACAACCTGAAGGAATATCTCTGCTAGTATAAGTATACCTGTGAATGAAATCTTGATGTTAGTTCTCTAGGCAATCCACAAATCCACAAGCCTACCTACTACCTACTTATATTTATCTGAATAGGTATATATCTATAATGTACAGTAGTAGACAGAGGTACCACAACTACAAGGGTTGAACACCTACTAAGTAGTATACCAACCTAGAAGAGCTCATAGAGAAAGATCAACTTGCCAAATTAAAATATTCTGATTATCACTGATCAACCTACCAAGGAGAGCGGAGGATGACATAAGAAGGATAGACACACACCTACCTACTATAGAATTCATAATCCCTACCTAGTACCTCGAGCTTACTATCATATAGTAGGTACTAGGTATTCATTAATACTATAGTCTGAATTCTAGATATATAATAACTAGGTAGGTCTAGTAGAGGGCGAGCTAGGTCACTTAAACTTTCCTCTAACCTTAAAGTGATGATTGAAATATAAAACAAGAAAAGAGAATATAAACTCACTATATAGGTATATAGTTACTATATATATACTAGGTACTAATAAGAAATAAGAAATAAGGTATATTTTAATATATTATCTCGATGAATAAGACTTTTTCTCTAGTAATATATTCTATAGACATAAGAATCAAACTATTACTTATATAGCTATAAGTATTATATAATTTATTTACTATAATTTCTTCTATATTATCATATAAGTATATATTACCTTTAGTCCTTCTTGTAATCAAATATGATATATAACTATAACTATTATTATATTATATATAATATACATATTCATAGAATCTACCTTATAATCTTATTAGATATATACCTTTACTAGATAGGTATATACTTTTAGTTAGGTGCTTTCTAATATATTAAGTATATATAGTTATTATTAGTAGGTATATTTATAGAGCTTATTATGTAATTTACTAGACTTAGATTATAAAATATAATTTATAATTTATTAAATATGTATAGTTATAGTATTACTAGTACTACTCTATTATAACTATAAAAACTAGGTACTTAGGTGCCTTTGTTTAGAGTCTTGAACTCGTATAGACTTAGGTTTAATTCAGATTCAATCTAGACTTAAGGATTGATTCTAGTTTCATTCGATTTGAAACTACCTAGCTTGGATTTAAGGTCCAGGCTTGAGGTTTGGATCTAGGTCACGTGATATGTATTCGCTTAAGTTATATCTTTATAACTAGCAACGCTAAAATTAAATTAATGACTAAATAGTAAATAGAATATAATATACCTCCTAAGAGGAGGTGATGATATAAAAACATCTCATACTTAGAGATTATTACTCTTTTTTCCCTGAGGTCACGTGGCCTAAGTCTAAAACCGTTCTAATTCTATTCAAATCAGGATCTATACAAGTTCAAGCTAGCTATAAGATCAAATCAGCTACATGAAACAAGTGTAAACTCAGTTAGGCCTGGTTTTAATACTAGTTTAAGACTTATACTTAGAGACCTTAAAGTATATGTCAGAACAATCATCTAGCATTCATGTACTGCTTAGTCACTCATTAGTCATTCCTTAGTCATCTACCTACTTTCTAGGGTATAAAGGGGAAGAAAGGGGTTAGATCAAACCCTTTCTCTCCTCGTACAATTCAAGAGGCATTTATATGAACATTTTGAGCTGTACCATCGGTTACCTGAAATCCAGTCAACTGATAGTATATAACTAAGGTTTTCACTTTTAATATTATGTATTTTTGATACCTTATTAATTACTTAGTTCTTATCTTTAATAAGGTACTTTTAATAGAGTTTTAATAATATAACTATTATATACATATATTATAGCTCTAGTATATAGGTAGTATTCTATACCCTCTAGAGCTAGTATTAAGTCAGATCTAACTAAGACTAATACCTTATTAACTACTTAAGTATTAACTTAGTATTATATTAATAATAATATATAGTTCAGCCTAACTCAGGTTCTAAACTATAGTTTATAGATAAGCTGAATTAAGAGTTTATAGGTATAGTACCTATATACTATATGTATATTAGTAGATCTATGTTTGAGTCAATGAACTCCTTTGAATACTAGTATAGTATTAATGGTTTCCTATTATTATTATTTTCGAGGAGAACACGCGATATTAAGGCACCTTCGTAGCTAGCTTTACAACTACTAGGAGTTATATAGCTAGATATCCGAGTTTTATATCATGGCAATGTATTGTTAATCATGGGGCTTTGCTAGATCCAGCTCAGAAGCATCTGTTGGTTTATCCCCCGGGGTGGATAAACCTTGCTTTCAAGCTTGAAATAGGGTTGTCCCTTAACACTCAGTTCGAGCTCGACTAAGTAAATGATACGTGGGTCGTAATGTCCCACGGATGAAGTTCGTACTACGATAGACGGTGCCATATGCTCTGGTCACCCTTTCAATGAAGGTAATCCAAGTGTATTGTGGCTAGGTGTCTATGTTATAGTTAAATGGTTCATTCCCTCTAAAGGAGGGCATTTCTACTAGTTAAATACACCTGATTTACCCCCCCCCCCCCTATCCTATGCGTCGGGATAAGGAATATCTGTATGGATATGTCATTCTGATATGTCTATCTTTTTTGGTAGGTGAATTGCTTTTCCTGAGACATCGGGGAACGTCCTGGTCCAGGGGCTCTTCGGGCCCTGGCATGGGCCGAGACGACATTGGTTTGGCAGGCTGACATCGTCAGGGGCATATCGGCAGTGCCCAATCCCTTCAGGATAATGCACTCGTCCTAACAGCATCAATAGTCTTTTCTTTCAGTAGTAATAGATACTAAAACTATGTATGTAGTTTGTAGTTAGTACTAGTGTAGCTTGACTATAGCAAATGCACTTGTGTAACTATAATAGAGGATTCTAAAGGCGATTTTAAAGATTACAGGGAAAGTTGCTAATAGATGTAGAGAAGCGTAAAATTTCAAGAGCTGATTTTGCTCAAAGACATAAGTCATATGACCACAACTCAACAGTCACAACATACCTAAAGAGGCCCACTTCCAGGCAGATTTCTTTCCTTTTACATAGGTAGTCGACACAGCTAATTCAAGCCTCTATCAGCCTCTATAGAGGTTGCTCGTGCCAGGTTTATCCTATTTGGGTTTGTTTTCAGCCCACATAATAAATTCCAGCAATAGGAGCCACGCATGGTAGTATTCGGATATCTCAGATAATCGGTTAAATGCATGGTTCCATATCTGGGCCACTTACAAAACAAAATCTTACCGAAATATGAAATAATTATTAGAGAGTTTAAGATTCAGCTTTGAGTTCTAGCATTCTTAGATACATTATACATAGAACGCATTTTCTCCTAGAGTCTCCCATCTATCTTCTCTTTCTTTGAGTGACGTTAAACATGGTTCAGGCAGTTCCTCCACTATTAGGTGACACTAGCAAGGACCAAAGGGTTGGTCCATTGTCAGAGCACCCTCCAGCACTCAAACGATCAAGCTGAAAATCCATTTACAACCCCAAAACCTGCCCCCTTTGGAACAAACTTTATTATCTATCTCATTGCCGGGACATGCAAATTATGGAAAGCACCTAAACACTCAAGATATAGACTTACTTATTTAACCCGAACCTAATGCACTTGAAGACACTTTTGAGTGGGCAATGGAAGCAGGAGTGAGGTCCCATCAAATGAAAGTAAAGGGCCCATGTATCGAACTTAATATCAATGTTGCAACTGCAAACACTGTTTTAAGGGCCAACTGTCTCTGGTATCAGGACGACGGATCGAAGACCAAGATCCTACGATTAGTTGACCATCACATACCGCAGCAGGTACGACAAGTCTATACAACACCAACTACAGTATACAGCAGATGCAAAGACAGGGGGGAAGGTTGCATTTACAAGCTTCGTGGGTGAAATAGCACGGTATGAGGACATGGAAACATTCCAAGAGAGATATGCCCCTTGGGCCAAGGTACAGCGTTTTAAGTCAGTCCTCGTTAATGGGGCTCGGGACAATCAAAGTTATGTTGGAGATGCTTCGGAGGGAAATCTTGACAGCCAGTATTTATTAGCTGTCGTGGCTCCGTTGGCCATTATCGAGTACATTGTTGGTGGATCTGGGTGAGATAGTTGTACCACCACAGACCTATTATACACTGCTGATATACAATTTGATAGGCCATTGATTCCAGATCTCGATCAACCAGAATTGCCCGGCAGTAACGAGCCATATCTCGAATTTCTAGACTATCTGCTGTCACTCGATGATGTAGATCTTCCACATACTATCTCTTCTAGTTATGGAGAAAACGAGCAAGAAATTCCTCCTGATTATGCACGGCTTGTTTGCAACAAGTTTGGTCTCCTCGGTGCCCGAGGCGTATCAATGATCGTGAGTTCTGGAGATGGATAAATAGGCCAAGCCTGTCAAACGAATGACGGAAAAAGGACTACACGCTTCAATCCAATATTTCCGGCTTCGTGTCCTTATGTGACTTCAGTCGGAGGTACCACGCATATCTACCCAGAGAAGGCTGTAGACTTCTCGTCTGGTGGCTTCTCAGATATTTTCCCTCGTCCAGCATATCAAGATCTCCATGTACAAAGCTTTCTCAACAAATTCGGCAACCAATGGAATGGACTTTATAACAGCCAAGGCCGTGGCTTTCCTGATGTCGTAGCCCAGTCTGCTACCTTTACAGCCGTTGATAGAGGAATTGAGGCTCACATCTCAGGAACTTCAGCGGCAGCTCCTGTATTTGCTGGTATCATTGCGCTTATGAATGCAGCTCGAATATCTGCTGGCCAGCGGCCTTTGGGATTTTTGAATCCTTGGTTATACAGCGAAGGTTATAAGGCTCTCAATGATATCACCCGAGGAGGTTCAACTGGATGCACAGGAGTAGATCAATACTCCAATCTGTCAACCACCGTAGTTCCATATGGAAGTTGGAATGCTACAGCAGGATGGGATCCAGTGACTGGACTTGGTACACCAGACTGTGCAAAGATGTTCCATCTCGCCAGCATAAACTATTGATCTAGATCCTTGGCATCAATTATCTTCTCGACTATGCCTTCGCTTTGTACCGATATGTCACATATGAGTTTAGAGAACACATCTTAGGATTAATAGTTAACGTCCAGTAGTTGTAATTTTGACCAATTCAAGCACCGATAACACGTCCAGAGGCTTCTTTCCCACATTACCGAGCTCCTCAATACAATGAATAGTATGGGGATATTTGGCAACAGTGTCGTCTATATGGGTGAGGCCTAACATGGCACGATGGATTCGTCGGATGAGGAAGTTACAGTGGATAAGGTGCTCCTCTTGTGTCGTGACGACGTGATAAGAAGTGAGGACTTACAGAAGGTGGAAAATCGAGCAGTACAGGTTGACATATCGACGCCGAGGAAAATGAATCTAGCTAGCACGGCTCCGAAACATGTAAAGGACATAGCCACTAGGCAAAATAACGATAAAATTTTCAGTGTACTATGCCTCGACTTTGATCTTGTTTGGATAGTCTCAATATCATTGATGTACTTGAGGAAGGGTTCGTCATCTCCAGATCCTGCAGTGGTGTCTTCACTGGAGCTAATAATCTGGGATTAATAGATGCTTTCACACAATAAAGGGCAAGACATCAGAACTTACTGAGATTCTACTTGGCTGTACATTATGCATTGTGCAGTACCCATTATGTAAGACTTAGACCATTTCTTTTACACTCTATTCCTTGTATATGGAAATAGATCTACTCGGATATTATACACCAAACTCCATTTTCACATAATGGTCACGTAATACATAGTATAGAGGTTAACCAGGTGCTACGAGATGCTTTAGCCAAGCGGCGTTAGATTCCAGAATACGTGCCCCTGGGATACCCAGATACGGAGTACGCAGTATGAATACCGGATCCTGACATGTACCCATGCCGGTGTCCAGCCGAGCTACCACTAAATCTATTAAATATCCGAAGCAATTCGGAAACATCACTTAACCGAGCTGCTTGAATGTCAAACATATCAGTTCCATGTTCTTTCCGAAATAGGTAGTTCCCTTCTTCCGAGAAAAGAAGACCACCTAGTAGTAATCCCGATACAGAAGCTCAATAATGTCTTATCCGACTCCACGCAATATGCATCGGAACATCTCTCGGGAAACATTTCTAGCAGCAAGTAGGTATTGACTGTCTGATCCTGCAGGTTGAAGAGGTTCTGTTCAATGCGGTTGTATTGTATGAAGATTTAACTTCTACAAGGAAGATAGACATATTGCATCAAGCTTCGGATACAATTGTTGAAGGCTATGTCTCGGGTCACTACTGTTGTGATTGTTAATATGAACTACTCTATACAGGTAGGAATTTCCGACAAAGCATCAAGATTTGAGTATATAGTTAGCTCGAACAGAATATCATATGAAATCATCTGAATCACCTTCATTGTCTTGAGCCTCTTCATCCACAAAAATCAACACTCATCCACTGCAATAATGCATTTCTCTAAGCTTCTCACCCTCACTGCTTTTGCAGCAGCTACAGTTGCTTCAGTGATTCCTTGCATGGAGCCGTAAGCAACTCAGTTCAATAGGTCTGATTTTAGATACTAAAAGGCCTTTAAAGTGACTTTCTAGCTCGTCGTGACCAGCTCCTGGCCGACAAGGAGAAGTACGACACGCGTGATCAGCTTCTAGCTGACAAGGAAAAGTACGACAAGTGTGATCAGCTCCTAGCTGATAAGGAGAAGTACGACAAGCGTGACCAATTCTTGGCCGACAAGGAGAAATATGACTAAGGACAGTCTGGTAGCTACTGTAGACTTGGGCTGGGTGAAGAACGAGATCTGAAATGATGATTATTAGAATGGCTTGACATAAAGAATTAGGAGGTTTAGATAGAGATAGATGATGTCCAGTTAAACATTCATTGAAATAGTAACTTCGGCTCCAAAGTGTGTGGTCGGTCGCAGCTATAATTGTTGTGAAAGTATGCTCTTGAAGTGCTTGGATAGCCTTTTGTAGGTCCTCTTCGCAATGGGTATATAGCCCATGGTTGGAGTTGTGGAGGTTCTACCCCTGGAGGGTAGAGTTCACTGTGCATTTCCCCGTAAGTCATGTCATCTGATAATTGGTTAATGTTTACACTAAGCTTTCCAAAGAATAGAAGACCATAGCCGCGGTCTAGCCTATTCGTCTCGAGAGTCTCACTAGCGCCCGCCCGGGCCATAGCTAGGGCCACGGCACGGGTCCCAAAGCTTAGATCGTGAAACAATAAACTCTATCCGTGCCTACTCTACCCGTGAAGAATAATGATTCCAGGCAAGCACAGTTTCTTCAGATCTTTTTGATATGAATCAGTAGGAACCTGCATTACTAGACTAGACAGGATTAGATATGCATCGGCTTGATCTAAAATGCATAAACTATCACTGTGCCTAATAATATTAATTTTGAATAAGCATCAAACTGATGGTATTTCCCTATTGCAGTGGCTTGTTTCTATTTTGCCATTTGTTTCACTCTGTTACCACTCTAATCACGCCTCTTGTCCATCGCTGTGTCGACCATTTGAACTCTAAATCTGCCCTCTGTTTCTTTCTGTTCTTCGGTTATGAGCTTAAATGCTACCCTCGTGCACAGGCTAACCTAGGAACATAAGTAGTGGCTCTCCAGTTCTGTCTGCAAAAGACACTGCTTTTCAGCGAGAAAGATTTGACCACCATGGGAGCCTTTTTGGTGACATTGGCACAAATAGGATCAAACACGGGTTCCGTCTCCAATGTTTTGGTTATATTCACTGTATGGGGAGTGCTGTGGCTAGTTTCTCAAAATCGTTCACCAAGATCAACGGGCAAGCATGAAGTTTTACCTGGTCCTAGGCAGATTCCTGTTTTGGGCCGGATTCATGATTTACCCAGGCAGCACACCTGGCTGAAGTTTAAAGAATGGGCAGGAATTTATGGTCCTATCTACTCAACCAGTATGCTGGGTGCGAAATTTCTGATTCTTTCAGACGAGAAGATAGTAGAGGATATACTCGTCAAAAGAGCAAGGATCTACTCAGACAGGCCACCGATACGATCATTGTTCGACTCGAAAAGTACATATGGGTCGATGGAATACCTTCCTCTTATGGGCAAGAATAGTAAGTTGTATACTGTTCCAACTGTATTGTTAATATATACTTACTTCTTCTTATTATAGAGTACTGGTCTCGCCAGCGGCGCTGGGTGCATGCTTCCCTGAATAGTGCGACCGACGCACAATATCATGGCGTTATTGATTTTGAAGTCAAACGCTGGATTTTTCGATTAATTGGAGAACCTGATAATTTCTCACGCTCGCTCGAAGATATGGCATCGAAGATAATATGTACCTTGACTTGGGATGACCATTCCGTTAGTGAGCAAAATAGGGAGAGTGCCTGGAAACTTCTTAATCAATTCTCACCATCAGGGCCAATCACTAATGTCGTAACCCCATTATGGGATCTACCTCTCTGGGCAAATCCGTGGAAGCGATCAGAGATTAAACGTCACGATGAGCAAAAAGCATTCTGGATGGAACGATTCCTTACTACAAGAGAAAAGTTCGAAAAGGGAATCCAACGCCCGTGCTGGACAACGCAGTATATCAAGAATGCCAAAACAAGCCAGCTATCCGGTGATTCCGAAGCAGCCTCTTGCATCGGGATGTTAGCAATTATTGGTGTTTTCACAATCAGCTCTCCACTTCACTATTTCTTGATGGCTATGGTCCATCACCAGGAATGGCTGACAAAGTGTCAGAGAGAGATCGATGAGGCTTGTAATGGATCCATGCCCACCTTTAGAGATGCCCCAAACTTGCCAATACTTCGTGCCTGCATAAATGAGACTATGCGCTGGAGACCTGCTGGGCCGCTGGGTAAGTAAACATCAAATGGCGAACCTCTTAAGTAGCAAAAGATTCATTGATCTATTATCACAGGAGTTGCACATCAATCTGAGACTGATGATATATATATGAATTATTTCATTCCTAGAGAAACCCGTATTCTCCCACTTGACTGGTCAGTATAAGGTGCCTAATTCCAGGGAGTAAATAAGTGCTAACACATACCCCTAGTGTTTTACTATCTAATCCTGTCAAATATCCTGACCCAGAGAACTTTCGACCAGAGCGGTGGCTCGAGCCAGGCTGGCCAACCTACAAGGAGCCATTATCCCTCTATCCCAACCCAAAAGGGATGCCATGGTTCGGTTGGGGCCAGCGCACCTGCCTTGGCCAATCAATAGCTCAAGATGAGTTACTCACTGCCTGCGGTGCAGTTTGCTGGGCGTTTAATCTGAAGTTTAAGCTAGACCCTACCACTGACAGGAAAATCGATGTACCTCTTAATAAGTCAAACTCGCTAATTATCGTCAAACCCGAACCCTTTGAAATGGACTTCGAAGTAAGAAATAACTTGAGGAAATATATAGCAATTAAACAATGGAAAGAGGCTGAGATGAATGATAGGAAGATAAGAGAAGACTTTTTAAAATCTGCAAGAACCTAGTCTAATATAACTTAAGAACTTTTGAAATATATTTTGATCTTTCTATATTAAGGCCTTACTATAAGTTAGTCAACTCTATATAGACACTATATCTATATTAAGGTAGCTTAATACTAGAAGAACCTAATATCAGCTTAGTGTTAACTCAATGTTACCTAGCTTAGTATTAGCTCAGTATCGACTTAGTGTCGTCTCCCTAACGAAGAATCCTGAGTCGACACTATCTATGTTAGGGTGAGACAAGAACTATTATCAAGTTGTTTTTATTATAACGTTGATATTAAGACCTAGAGACACTTAGCGACACTTAGCGACACTAAGCGAGACTAAGCGATATAGTTATATAACCAATCACGTGATGTTAATCAAGTTCTTACCTTGTTTTTTCAAAACTTTTTCTTTTTTTTCTTATTATACCTAACACCTAATACTAGATCTTAACACCTGAACCTAACTTAGACTTCAAGTAGTGATGATACTATATCTATAGATAAGGTATAATAGTTTCCTAATACTATATTATATAGTAGTAGTAGATACAACTTCAAAGTTGATTAGCTAGGTATATAAGTAAGTACTTATATACTATATAATATACCTATTATTTATGGAAGCTAGATTATATACTACACCTATCAGCCTATATTTATTATATATATCAGAGGTATTCGAAATAAGTCGAAGGTGAGACGTTCAAGATTCAAAGTATATATAGTACTAAAGGTGAAAACCTAAGTCATATAAGCTTTATAAGAATTATAGAATAAGTACCTAGTACTTAGTAATATTAGCTATACTCGATAGTACTAAAATCATTAAAATTGAATAAGTACATAATAAGTGAAGTAGAGGTAAATGATTAAATGAATATTATTAGGTACTTGCTTACCTTTTCCTAGGGAAAATAAGGCCTATCATATAGATAATAAGGTACTATGTTTAGTCTATACTATGTGATTATATATATACAAACATCTATTTAACTACTATATAAAGAACTAAACTATTTCTAAAACGAGGCTTTTTCTATGTATGAATTTATATATAAAATTAGAGGCTTATCTATATATACCTAGTACCTTACTACCACTATAGCAAGGAAGTACCATATATTAGTGTCGGAACAATCATCTGACATGTTAGAACAATCATCTGACATGTTAGAACAATCATCTGATATGTCAGGACAATTATCTAGCATTCATGTACTGCTTAGTCACCCATTAGTCATTCCTTAGTCATCTACCTACTTACTTTCTAGGGTATAAAGGGGAAGAAAGGGGTCAGATCAAACCCTTTCTTTCCTCGTACAATTTAAGAGGCATTTATATGAACATTTTGAGCTGTACTATCAGTTACCTGAAATCTGGTCAACTGACAATTAGATATCTATAGTGGTTCCTCTAGGTAGAAATTTCAGTCAAAGAACGTTTTCTAAGGTTATTTAGTTAATAGCATTGATTTTAAAGCTATGAGAGGTCTAGCGAGTCTCGCCACGTGATATATTACATGACCACCACTAGTTTTCCTTGAAAAGGTTCGAATTTTTGAAATTTCATAAGTAGAATTTTAGCCTTCTTAAAGCTATATAGGCTTAAATCAAGTCTAAGCTAGCTTTAAATCTAGCTTAACTTTTATTCAAGCCTAGCTTAAACTAGCTTTCTAGCTTAGATCAAGTTCAAGCTAGACTAAAGTAAGGCATATAAGTACATTAGTGCCTTTATAATAAGGATTCAAACTCAGTTTGAACTTAAGTCAAACCTAGGTTGACTTTAGTTTGACCTTGGTTTGACTCTAGTTTGACCTCAGTTCAACCTTAGTTCAACCTCAGGTTTGAATCTGAGTYAGTGCGGCTCATAGGTCACTAATGCTGAAATCTGATTCAGGGTTCAAACCTGAGTCAAGCCGGAGTCAAGGTTCAAACCTAAGTCAAACTTGAGTTAAACTTAGGTTGAACTTAGTCATGTGATCATAAATATCTTTTAAATTTTTCTCTAAGTTCTACGTATAARGTTATATATCTATAGACTAGGTAGTATATATACTTTTAGCTAAAACTTCGTTTAAGCTTATTAGATCTTTTTTTACRTTGCTTATTATAAAGTTATAAGCTAAGCGAATTTTATAATATTAAGTCACGTGATTTTATAAACTTGAAATCTTAAACTTGAAACCTTAAATCTGATTTGAATGAGAGTTGAACCTTAAATCGATTTAAACTAGATTCGAACCTTGAATCGATTCAAACTAGATTTAAATCTAGTTTCGAGTTTAAACCTAGTTTGAACTTGATTTGAACTTAGACTTAAATCTAGCTTAAGGTTTAAACTTAGTTTAAGCTCGAGTTGACTCTTTATAGGAGAGCCTTTAAGTAGTATTATATATATATATATATATATATACCTTTCAGTTGACTAGATTTCAGGTAACTGATAGTATAGCTTAAAATATTTATATAAATGCCTCTTGAATTATACGAGGAGAGAAAGGGTTTGATCTAACCCCTCTCTTCCCCTTTATACCTTAGAAAGTAGATAGATGATTAAGGAATGACTAATGAGTGACTAAGTAGTATATGAATGTCAGATGATTATTCTGATATATTAGATGATTATTCTGACATTAGTAATAATAAGAACTTTATCAATTTGCCTTGTATAAAATAATCATCATTGCCTTTAATCCTACCCTCAATCCTGCCCTTATTATATAACCTGCGATATAAGGTATCCGCTATCGCTATCGCTATCGCCTTTGCTAGAGAGAGGTATCGAGATGACTATGATTCGAGAAAGGGGGTAGTTCTCGAGGGATGAAAGTTCTTTATATAGATTCGAGCTTAGAATACAAATATCGCCCTTTCGAAGGTGGTATCAGGAGGTAGAGAGGACCTGAGGACTCAATCAAGAGCTCAGGTAGTTCGTATGGTAGGCAAAGAAGCTTTAATTCGAATTCGTTTTGTTTTTTAGATAGACTCGAGCTTGGAATATAAGTGTCCTTTGAATTAAAGAAGAGGTCTCCTTTTCTATATAGTTCTTATCGAATAAATAATACTTTATATGAAAGGTATTTACGTATAATATCAAGCTACCTATACCTATACTCTATAGGCAGGTAGCTATATCTACGTATAGGGTTATCTATAGCTATCGTCTGAAGGGGAGGGAGTTAGATAATATTTATATAGCAAAGCTCTTCTGCTTATCTAGCCTCCTTATCTATATATAGTCGGTTGATTATTCATGAATGTCAGTTGACTATTCTGATATATCAGATGATTATTCTAATAATACCTTATAAACTTAATACCTTATATAAGTCTTAAACTAACCTAAGGTTAACGTAATAGTAACTTTGAAACCTACTTAATATATATCTATTAAAGAATATATTATATATACTTATCTAATACTAAATTAAATAGTAAAAGAATAACCTAAGTTATAAAGGTCATATAACTTTATATAACTTTATATATATATATTTATATAAAGATGATTCATATATAGAAAATATAATACTACTACCTTATACAAAGCTTAAATCAAGCTCAAGTCTAACTTAAATCAGATTCAAGCCTGACTCAAGCCTGATTCAAGCTACGACTTAGTCTTGATTAAGGTATAAACGAGCTTAAGCTAGTTCAATTCCTGATTAAGGTTACCTAGCCCTTAGTATAGGATCAAGCTATAGCTTGATTTAGATATTAAGTCAGCTTGAATCTGACTTCAACTTGACTTAGACTCGACTCTAGCCTGACTTAAGTCGATTATCTATTATCACGTGATATATCACGTGATAGTTTAAAAAATACCATAAGTATTATAGTTTTTATATACTTGATAAGCTTAGGAGCGACTCCCTTAGAGGTAGATTTTAATTAAAAGACGTTTTCTAAAGCTAGATCTTTAATAGCGTAGATATCGAGTATAATAGAGTCTTAGCGAGTATATATATCACGTGATGTAGGCTTTAATTCTTAGAAAAATTTCGAATTTTTGAAATTTCTTTCTTGGGGTTTAAGAGGCTTAGAAGAGATATAAAGCTTATATCTAGCTTCTATAAGACTTAGGGCTTGAAAGAAGCTTATAAGCTTATAATAGCTTAGAGTGATTTAAGCTCGACTTAAACTTAAACCTAGCTTAACTTAGCTCAAGTCAGCTCAAGTCAGCTTAGGCTCGATTTAAGCCTGACTTAAGCGTCTAGAGAAGGGCTCCTAAGTAAGTCTAAGACTAACTGAAGATCAACTTAGAACCTAAGTCATATAGGTTCTATAAGAATTATAGAATAGTAATAATAACTATACTCAATAGTACTAAAATTATAAAAGTGAGAACGAATAATAAATAAAGCAAAGGTAAATTATTAAATGAATATTATGTACTTACTTAGTCTAAACTTATATTAGGCTTAATTTAGGTTTGACTTTTATTTTGACTAAGGTTTCGACTTAAGTGTCGACTTAGGTGTCGACTTAGGTTTCGACTTAGCTCGACTTAGGTTTTGACTTAGGTATAATTTCGATTTAGTAACTTAGTTCTATATATATCTATTACCTCTACTTTACCTTTATTATATATATAAGTATCCATAAGATATATTTTAGTTTACTATTAATATTATACTCTTAATATTACGAAGTACTTTATATACCTTAACTAATATATCACTAGGTAGTGATATATTACTATAATTCTATATATTAGAATAATCATCTAGGATTCATATACTACTTAGTCACTCATTAGTCATTACTTAGTCATCTACCTACTTGCTAAGCTATAAAAGAGAAGAAAGGGATTAGATCAAACTCTTTCTCTCATCATATACCTAATCCAAGAAGCATTTATATAAATATTTTAAGTTATACTATTAGTTACCTGAAATCTACTTAGATGCCCTCTTATAAAGACTTAAATCTAGTTTAAGCTAAGCTTGAATAAGAGTTAAGCCTAAAAGGCCTATATAGAATATATAATATTAGTTTATTCGATAGAATTACTATATATAATAAATAAGACCTCTTCTTTAATTCAAAGGATACTTATATTCTAAGCTCGAGTCTATCTAAAGAATAAACTAAATCTAAATTAAAGTTTCTTTACTTATTATATAAATTACTTAGAGGCCTTTCTATTAAAGGTCAACCCTAATTTAACCTAAGATTAACTTAGAGTTAAATTAGTTTTTAAGTTAAAAGTTAACTTTAAGTTAACTCTAGGTTAACTCTAGGTTGAGTCTAAGTTAGGTTTAGATATTAGGATCTAACGTTAAGTATTATGATCTAGTATTAGGTATTAAGTATAATAGATTAATATCAGTTGACTAGATTTGAAGTAACTAATAATATAGCTTAAAACGTTTTTATAAATACCTCTTGAATTATACGAGGAGAGAAAGGGTTTGATCTGACCCCTTTCTTCCTCTTTATACCTTAGAAAGTAAGTAGATGACTACTTAATGAATGACTAATAAGTGACTAAGTAGTATATAAATAGTAGATAATTATTCTAATATATTAGATGATTATTCTAATATATCAGATGATTATTCTAATATATCAGATGATTATTCTACTACTAGCAATAATAAGAATTTTTATTAGTTTGCCTTATATAGAATAATCATCATTGCCCTTAATCCTACCCTTAATCCTGCCCTTATTATATAACCTACGATATAAGGTATCTGCTATCGCTATCGTTATCGCCTTTGCTAGAGAGATATATCTATCGAGATGACTATGATTCGAGAAGGAGGGCAGTTCTCAAGGGATGAAAGTTCTTTATATAGACTCGAGCTTAGAATATAAATATCGCCTTTTCGAAGGTAGTATCAGGAGGTAGAGAGGACCTGAGTACTTAATCAAGAGCTCAAGTACTTCGTATAGTAGGCAAAGAAGCTTTAATTCAGATTCGTTTTATTCTTTAGATAGACTCGAGCTCGGAATACAAGTGTCCTTCGAATTAAAGAAGAGGTCTTCTTTTCTATATAGTTCTATCGAATAAACAATGCTCTCTACCTATATAAAAGGCATCTACGTGTAATATCAAGCTACCTCTACCTATACTCTATAGGCAGGTAGCTATGTCTACGTATAGGGTTGTCTATAGCTATCGTCCGAAGTAGAGGGAGTTAGACGATATTCATATAGCAAAGCTCTTCTGCTTATCTAGCCTCCTTGTCCGTGTATAGTCGGTTGACTATTCATGAATATCAGTTAACTAGATTTCAGGTAACTAATAGTATAGCTCAAAATGTTCATATAAATACCTCTTGAATTGTACGAGGAGAGAAAGGGTTTGATCTGACCCCTTTCTTCCCCTTTATACCCTAGAAAGTAGGTAGATGACTAAGGAATGACTAATGAGTGACTAAGCAGTACATGAATGCTAGATAATTATTCTGATATATCAGATGATTGTTCTAATATATCAGATGGTTATTCCGACAATTAAAAAAATTAAAAATTAAAAAAATTAAGATAAGAACTATAATAATATCACGCGATGAGTTACATGACTATGTCGCTTAATTTCTCTAAGCCTCTCTAGGTCTTAATATCAACGTTATGATAAAAATAACTCGATCATAGTTCTTTTAACTTAAATCTACCCCTAAAGGACCTAGTTAATATTAAATAGCCTCGAAGGGACTTAGGGAACATTATTAGAAACCTTTTAGTCACGTGGTTTATAAACCTAAGTCTGACGCTAAGTCAACCTAGGTCTAACACCGACTTAGCCTCTAACCTTAACACGGTGTCGACTCAGGGTTCTTCGTTAGGGAGACGACAGTAAGTCAACACTAAGCTGATATTAGGTTCTTATAGTATTAAGCTAGTATAGATGCGGTGTCTATATAGAGTTGACTAACTTATAGTAAGGCCTTAAGGTACCTAAGCTCTTGATTGAGTCCTTAGGTCCTCTTTACCTCCTGATACTATCTTCGAAAAGGCGACTTATATTCTGAGCTCGAGTCTATATAAAGAACTTTCATCCCTCGAGAACCACTCTCCTTCTCGAAATATAATCATCTCGATACCTTTCCCTCGCGATCATGATTACGCACATCTCATATCGCAGGCTATATAATATATAAGATTAAGGGCAAGATTAAGGGTAGGATTAAGGGCAATGATGATTATTCTATATAAGGCAAATTAAAAAAGTTCTTATTATTGGTAGTGTTAGAACAATTATCTAGCATTCATATACTGCTTAGTCACTTATTAGTCATTCATTACATAGTCATCTACCTACTTTCTAAGGTATAAAGAGGAAGAAAGGGGTCAGATCAAACCCTTTCTCTCCTCGTATAATTCAAGAGGCATTTATATGAACATTTTCTATAGAACCTATTATAATATATATAGAATTCTTAAGTCTTATTAGACTTAGACACTAAAGTTTAATACTTTTAATATTACTACTAGGTATATACTATGTATTATATTACTCAGGTATTTGCCTATAAGCTTAGATATATATTAAACCTAGAAAATAACCAATAAAGCTTTAGATACTACTTATTATATTTACTCTTTATATAAACCTAATAAGCAAGTACCTTTAGCTAGGTACTAGGTATTGTTTCTAGATATTCTCCTTGTTAGGTAGCTAAAAGAAATGACTAATATATTAGTGCCTTTATAATAAAGATTCAAACTTAGTTTGAACCTAAGTCATACCTAGCTTGACTTTGGTTTAACCTTGGGTTGACCCTAGTTTGACCTCGGTCGAACCTCGGGTTCGAATCTGAGTCAGTGCATCTCATAGGTCACTAATGCTAAAATCTGATTTAGTGTTCAAGCCTGAGTCAAGCCAGAGTCAGCATTCAAACCTGAGTCAAACCTGAGTTGAACTTAGGTTCAACATAATCACGTGATTACAGATATCTTTTAAATTTTTCTCTAGGTTCTAAGTATAAGGTTGTATATCTATAAACTAGGTACTAGTATATATACTTCTAGCTAAAAATTCGTTTAAGCTTACCTAAGTATTAGATCTTTTTTTACGTTGCTTATTATAAAGTTATAAGCTAATCGAATTTTATAAAATTAAGTCACGTGGTTTTATAAGCTTGAAATCTTCAACTTAAAACCTTAAATCTGATTTAAACTAGATTTAAATCTAGTTTCGAGTTTAAACTTGATTTGCACTTAGACTTGAATCTAGCTTAGGGTTCAAACTTAGTTCAAGCTCGAGTTGACTCTTTATAGGAGGGCCTTTAAGTACATTATAGATCTCGTCTACAGAAATTGAAGTATTCTATCCCTTTATTCACACCAAGGTTACATTATATATCTTTCGTTATAGCTAAAAGATTAGATCCTCGAAAGCTTAGGCATATAGTAAGAAGTAGTAACTGGTTCAGGAATACAACATAAATCCATGGGAGAGGACAGTATCAATCAATAACTGACAAGTGTTTATGTATATAATCATCTGATAGGCTAAAACAAGATATGTATACTATCACGAAGCCAGCCATCCCAAAGAGGACTTGCAACCAAGGGTTGCATGATCAGAAACTTTGATGAACTCCAGCCAAGCTGCAACTACACTGCTCAGAGTCGACAAGGACATAGGATTTAGGCCATCAGAGGAATTGCTCACAGGCTGACCTGCTCTAGGAACACATGGCTATGGTGCATATATCAGCTGAGCTTGCAGGTCGAAATTCTTCTTCTAGCCACTTTTTTGTGACACCTGTAACCAGGTTGATATTAGAATGCCATACTGAAGCTGCTCCTGACTCCGTGACTTTTGTTTGTAACAGGTAAATTACTCGAACCTTCCCCAGCTGTCGAAGAAGTATACCATGGGTTCTAGCGATGAACCGTGCCCAAGCACTGTTTTTGGATGGTTCCTTGTAGCAATCTGATAGCAGCATTATATCTTTTGATAGTCTGTAGATCCTCCAGCCATTTTCAGACTCATCAATATAGAAACCAACATTTGGTAGTGGACAGCTTGCTGGACCAAGCACGCCTTTTAAACACCCATAATGGAACCCGACAGCTGTCTTAAATAGCATCACTGAAAGTCTTTGTGTCGTGGTGAACGGAACCATGTCATTGCGGTGGGGAAGGGGAAAGCCTTTATTGAGAAAATTGATATCAGGAACCTGGACCACATACGTTAGTTTTGAATCGCAGCTAATTGTTAAGTAGGAGGCTTACTGCATGAATTGGAGTCCACTCACTCGCAATTAACTGTCTTAACAGCCGGATTTGCTTCTCCGGAGAACATGCTGCCAAGTTTGCTTTCATAAAAATCAACTCTAGTACAGCTATACATCGAAAAGTAACATAGTCTTGCAATCTTAATTCTGACTGGCCCTGGAGGACTGTCGCGATATATATAAGAGAGAAAAAATTGACGAAGGGGGTGTCGGACCATATGAATCTGCCTGCCCGCCTCAGCGCAAGTATTGGCAGGGTGAAGCTTTTTTCGCCGACTGTGAGTGATGCCAGGAAAGCGACTCCGAATGTACTTGCTACGACAATGTTTAGAAGGCTGCTCGAAAGTAGAATGTTCATTGCGACACTTGAGGCCAGAGAAACAGCAAGAAGGCCAAACCCAGTATTAGTAAAGTATAACTCTGAGAGCTCGCCATCAAGATCACTCGAAAATATCGATGTGTACCCATCGAGCACGATAGAAGTCTTGATTTGGTTTGCTATGCGGGACGTGGATCGCTGGAGCTGGTGGGAGATCCAGAAGCGGTAACAAAGCCTTCGCAATATCTCGAGTGTATTGAAAGCCTCTTTGACTAAGACGGTCATGCAGCTGTGCAGCAGTAAAGCACTTGCGAAGTTGATCTGAGTTGTCCATGGAATTGGCGACATAGTCTCTATTGACACAATATATCAAAATCGAGGGACGTTAGAGTGGATGACCAGGTTGCTATATTTAAATGTCACAGCAACAAAGCACAGGAAAGGGGGAAATGAAGAAAAGGCCCCCATGTGAGCAAGGTAGATAAAGTAGTATGTATGTACCTATCAACCATAGTATTTTCAGGATAAACAAACCCTGCCTAGTTTTTCGCCTCAGGGGTATTTGACCAATTAGTTGGTAAGCATCATCACAGGCGATAGACTGCAGTACAGGCAGGGCATAGGTTTGTTTATCCCAAAGTAATGTATCATAAAATCTTATGCCTAGCTAGATTAGGAAGGAGCCACTGTTACATAACTGTGAATTAGATAGATTTCTAGCTATCAGCTGGAAAGTCTGATCTAATACCTTATTATTTAACAGTAGAAACTATGTTGACTTATGTAGGAGCTCTAGTAGGAAAGGCCTTCATACCAGGGCTCCAGCGCCTACCTGAATTATACAGATATCAATTTAGGCAGAAACTTATATGAGCCTGCACGCTTCTATCATGGCAAGCAGGCAGCAAGCTCACAGAGGTTCATGGATCCATATATACTTAGGTATAGCACATATCGATCGAATTAATAAAGAACAAGAGTAATAATCAGCTTAATAGGTAGTACCTTGATACTCTTCGCACTGAGTCTAGATTGGGCAAGGAATAGGGCAAAGGTATATAAGGTATATGATATAATTTCACATCTATTATAGGTGAGGTACTTTATATATATACATAGTACCTACCATATGTAGCCAACTATTTGTAAACAGTTATACTAGGCTTAAAACGAGTGTTTTTTTCACATGTAAATTTATAGTAGATAGTTCTATGTCTCCTTATATAGATAATACTACTATAAATTTACACTATACTGACTACCTATATATATACATAAATACCTAGCTAACTGTATGTCAATAGTTGTACTAGGCCTAAAACAGGTGCTAATTTTACATATAAAATTACATCTACCTAGTTCCATGTAACTTAGGTTTCATATGATATACTAATTTATCTAATTTAATACTATATTATAGTTTTTGATATTATATATACTTACTATACTTACTAATTTATTTTGAACAGTCATCAGCTAGCCATAGGGTTAAATTTCTAGGTTATAGATATAATACCTAGGTATAGCCTATAAGATGTTATATCTTAGTTATATATAGCTATGTGTCACAAAATGTATTAGATCTACTATATCCTGTCTAAGAAATATTTTACTTTACTATAGAAACAAGTACAAGTAAGCTATAGTAACTAAGTACATAAGGTAGGTATAACACAACCAACTTAAGGTTTAGATATTATGATTAACTAATATAGTATTAGGCTCCAGTTATCACTTACTTCGCAAAGTACCAAACCTGTAAGAGAGTCCTTTTATATACGAAGGAATTACCTGAGGAGTAATGATGTACCACTCTAAGAGTTCTCTTAGATGCAAGCTGAATCTCCTACTTCGAAGAGGAAGATTAAAAGAAGTAGGACTAAGAAATACAGTATTTAATATGAGGAGGCCTAATGACTTCTATATATATGCTTGGCCTAGCCTGTATGTTCCGTTTTGTCATGGAGCTCAACCACACCGCTGTCTCATAGCCGGCTAATCCCCTGACACTAGGCTACACAAACCCAAGTGGTGGTTTGCTTTCTATGGATAATACAGTAGCTATATAATCAACTTTGATGAGGTTATATCTACTGCTACTGCCATTGGGAAAATTATCTAGGGGCATCGTCACTACTGCTGTTCCCGTTGCTAGTGTCGCTACTACAAGAGGCGTCTCCTCGGGCGTTCCTAGACAAACCGGAATGTCTAGCTAGAACCATATTTCGATCCTGTTTGGTTGGCCCTTCTTTACTTCGTCGAGTTATCACAAACGTTTCCTAACCGTCCCCTGACTGTTGCTTTAGCCTTGCCCTTCTCTAATAGGTGCTGGTTTATAGGTAGTTGTGTCGGGATACGACTCATGCTTTCAGATGTATTCACGGCAGGCCTGTAGATCTGCTCCAAAGGTGCCAGTGATGGCTTGGTTAGTGTACGACAGATCAACACCATGCCTTGAGTCAAGCTACCTACCTAGCTTATGTGTAACGAAATCTAGCAAAGGCTTAACTGGTAGTATGTATACCTCATGGCAAGATTCCTACCTAGCTTCTGTGTAACGAAATCTAGCAAAGGCTTTACTGGTAGTATGTATACCTCATGGCAAGATTCCTATCCGTCAGTTTATAACCACCAACTACGGAGGGGTTCGGTTGAAGGAGATGTGTTGTGACCAGGCGACAGTATCTCGGCAACAACCATTGTCAACTCTGTTGATCCGCGCGACGAGTCCATGGCGGCAGCTCATTAGTGCTTACATCTCCAAGAAGGTATATCATTACGTTGTTGAATGACTTCTTCTCGCTGTGACAGGTGACGGACAGCAGAAACAAGGTGCCAAGGGAGGGCTGAATCCACGCCACCCAACTAGCTTTTGCTGGTGGTATCGTGATCCGCAAAAGTCGTGCACCCTAGTCGTTCCGTGTTTCTCGGACAATTTCGAGGAAGCTTATCAGGGAGAAGCTTTGGGTATTGTCTGGGCGAAGAAGCTTGATGCTTGTTTTCCCACAAGATCCAGTCACCATTCATCGTGCCCGGATAAGATGGGATGGACTGCGGTGGGATGAACGACGTACGTGTAGACGACACCACCCCGAGTTCTCGTACCTGCAGTCCATCCCTTCGTCGGGGCTAGAATCGAAAGCATCGCCACCCAGGTGAGACCACCTGCAGTGACAACAGCAAGAAGGATATCCCCCAGTCCATGTGCATGCGCCATTCCCCAGCTCGGTGCTGACGGCAATCCATCCGTCGTCGACCTCCCTCCGCGACGGATCCAGACATCACGCCACGCCACATCCACATGCTCTCACCGACCGCAGAGTACTGTACAGTATCCCTCCGCGTCTGGTGGCTGCTGCTATGCGGATGCCGCTCTCTCCACCAGCCTGAGCCCAGCTGGTCGAAGCAGCGCAGCGCAGCGCAGCCTTCGCTCGGGGGAGCGTGGGAGATTAAGGGGTCGTGGCGCATCTGGTGCTGGGACTGCTTGCCCCCAGAGCTGCGCGACGTTCTGCGGGGGCTATCGAACGTGTAATGTCAGTGTCAGTGCCATTGTCGAAGGGATTAGTGCTGGACTGATGATCTCGTCCCACGGCGCCTTCTCTTGCCAGATCGCACCCGCTCATTGACCTTCACGCCGACCTGGCTCCGTTGGCGCTATGATGATCACACAGCTCACTCAGCTCTCGTGCTGGAATGCCTCTTTGGCACCCATCCTGGGGCGAGGGCTGACCCGTCGAGGCATGAGCTTAGGCATGAGCACTGAAGTCGGGCTTGGCTTGAGATGTACGGCCTCCCGCCCCCAGGACACTACCTGCCGTCTTCCAGTGGAGAAATGACTTGAGAGAGAGATTTCACAATGTTTTGGTGGGCAGCTCCTTAACCTCTTGGCAACGCCTTGCAATACTTTGGCTTTTCTTTGGGATGAAGACTTGTGCCACCTAATTTCTATGACCCCGGTGTGATATCAGGCTGGACACCGTCGTACTGCTTTGGCATGATATCTGCTGAGTCGGGACAACAGCGTGGGGAGCACCACTGGCCAAGCCTCACGATGTTGGACAGAAACAACAAGCACAGTGCAAAAGGTCACTCTGGACCGTACGCCCCTTTCGCTCTATTTAATCGTTGATGTTCCCCGTCCATGACGATGTCCCCAACAGACTCGAGACTTCTTTCTACCAAAGGGACTTACAACATGTTCTTCGTCCTTGCATTTATCACGGCCATCCTCTCCACTGCTGTTGAAGGAGCAGGAGGTGGACAACTCAGCCCTGTGTACAAGCATTTCTATGAATTCCCGCTCCCAGTTCCTCCGATCAAAACTCCCCTGACGTACGTGCGAGCTGCTTCCATTCCATGATAAAGAATCCATTCTGACACCAAACGTAAAGCACCTATACTCGTGCAGACGGTTCAAAGGTCGACTACTATGAGGTCCACATCAAAGCCCTCACCCAGCAGGTGTACCCAGAGCTCCAGCCTACAAAACTCGTGGGTTATGATGGCGCAAGTCCTGGTCCAACCTTCCACATGACCTTCGGCACGGAGGCTGTAGTGCGCTTCATCAATGAGGGCAACGATAAGCCAACCGTCACTCACCTCCACGGATCCATCAGTAAGTCTGCTAGAAATGCCCACATGTACCGATGGACGTTGTGCCTTTACTGACCGAGTTTATATAGCCCACCCCCCCTGGGATGGATGGGCCGAGGATACCATTCCGGTTGGCTTCTATAAAGACTACTACTATCCTAATGCCCAGAGAGCTCGTACCCTTTGGTATCATGACCATGCTATTGATCACACTGCTGAGAATGCGTATTTTGGGCAGGCAGGCTTCTACATCCTCACCGATGATACCGAGAAAGCATCGGGTCTCCCACAGGGAAAATATGACATTCCCCTGGCCCTCTCTGGCAAGCAATATGACTCCAATGGCCAGCTTGTCTCGCCAGCAACGCAACCAGGCGTTAGCTTGTTCGGTGATATCATCCATGTGTACATGTGCCCCAGTGTCCTACAAGTTGCGGAACATTCACTAACGCTGCCATACAGAAACGGACAGCCATGGCCATTCTTTAATGCGGAACCTCGCAAGTATCGCTTTCGTATCTTGGATACCTCCATCAGCCGTACTTTCCGTATCTACTTCGTCACAGATCTATCGATTAAGGAGGATGACACTGCCAACCACATCCCCTTCTATGTTGTCGGTTCAGACAGTGGCCGCACATCTAAGCCCGTATTGACACCTGACCTTTGGGCATCAATAGCTGAAAGGTGGGAAATTGTGTTTGACTTTGCGCCTTATGCTGGGAAGTCTATCTATATGAAGAACTTCCTCGTTGTCCAAGCTGATACGCCATACAACAACACGGATCAAATAATGAAGTTTAACGTTGGTACAGCCGTTTCTGATACCTCAAACAATGGACCAATGCCCGCTTCGTTCGATCCGTTGCCACTCCCACCCCCAAAGGATTTATCTAAGCCAGATCACATCTTCAACTTTGAATCCAAGTAAGTACCATAATACAAGCATATCCTGCCAATAGCACGATGACTGTTAACACCTCATTAGGAATGGTGAATGGAAAATTAATGGTGTGACGTTTGGTGATATCAACAACCGTGTTTTGGCAAAGCCACCGCGTGGGTCTGTAGAGCTCTGGAAACTTGTTAACAATGGCGGTGGCTGGGCTCATCCTGTACACGTACACCTTGTTGATTTCCAAGTCGTCTCACGCCAGAAAGGGGCTCGCGGAGTACAGACTTACGAAGCTGCTGCCTTGCAAGACGTTGTGCTCGTCGGCCAGAACGAGGAGGTCTATGTCCTTGCGCGGTACACACCCTGGGATGGTCTCTACGTGAGTATAACGCCAGTCTCATACATGCCGAGAAAAAGTACTGACATGAGACCGAAGATGTTCCACTGCCACAACCTTGTCCACGAAGACCATGCTATGATGGCAGCATTCAATGTCAGCGACTTGCCGAATTTCAACTACCCACCTCAGACTGCCAAGTTCATCGACCCTGTCGATCCACGATTCACTTCTCGACCCTATGATGCCAGTGTCCAGACATTAGACTTCGTGAAAGCAAATGCCCTGCCCAAACTTGCCAACCTCAATGCTTATGTAAATCACGATGGCTTAGAGCAAGCCCTGGTCTCTTACTATGCTACTGCAACCAGCACCATCAGCGACACTGCTCCGGTGCAGTCCGAGTTTAATGGCAAGAGGCGAAGGTCTTACCCAGTATGATGTGCAGGCGAGGGGCCAGTTTGGTGATTTTAGTTTTGCTTCATCTTCACAGGAACCTCGACTGGATTAGTCTGCGCGCTTTGGTTGTCATAACATTCGCTCAACTAAATAAGAGGCAACAATCTAGTATTTTTAGAACATTATGACATTATTTAATATAAACCCAAGTTTTCTCGAGTATCTATACACGAAATTGCTGTTGTATTCTAGTGCTCAGCTTGTCGGAAGCCCTACTAGTACTCATGCTTGTGGCAACCGGCAAAGAAAAGGGGCAGTGTCGCTTAGAAGATTAGACCGACTACTATCGCGACGACCTAAGATAAGAGTCTTCGTCTAATTTTCTCGTTCGGAGTCCGACGTCAGGCTCGCAGGTTGTAGAACTTCAGACTCTGCCATTAGCATTGGCGATGGCTCCCAAAGTTGATATCAAGCCAAAGCGCCAGAAGAAAAGGAAGTCGCGCACCCAAGGTTAGCAGATAGGTACCTTGGGGATTATCATATGCCAAGCTGACAACGATATAGTGACCTCAGACAGCGAAAGTAGCAGCGACGAAGAACGGCGCGAACCAGAACCCAACTCTCCGGCGGAGCAAGCAGATGAAGCGGTGGAAGGTGTGCGAAGCGCTGGATCCAGTGCAGGTCCGAAGGCTTTGTCGGATGGCGACGTGCAAAATCTGTTCACCAAATATCTCATGCAGCGTGCGACAATCGAGTTTGCCGACGACCTTAACGCCATACGAGAATCCGACGACTTCAAAGGCGCTAGCTCGCTACAGTTGTTAGTGAAGGCTCTGGAGCAAGGAAATGCCTCTTTTACGACAGACGAGCAGCGGCGGGTTGTCTGTAGCGCTACCAAGTCCAAAGACACAAGTTGAGGCACTGGCTGAGGGCTCCAGAGTCGGTGGACTGAGGAGTCACGCAGTGAGCTACGAACAGGATGGGAATCCCAAGGAGAATGAAGCAAGCCAGGGCCCGTTGCAGTGATTCCAGTAGGCTTGGGAATTGATGACACATGAGAGACAGAGGAATGACACTGGAGTATCTGCTTCGAGTAGTTCGCCTCGAGGCACAGCAGAACGCAGAACGCTCAGTGAATTGGAGGAAGATACTGCCCCATCAATTAGATAGAATGCACATGAGCATCAAATTGGAAAGCACGACATAGTCTCGATACATGTCAAAGAGAGCACCCTTCGCTCCTTTAAACATTGTCTTATCAATTTCTAACCACGATCTGCTGAATCACTAGCTACAATGTCGTCCAGTACGCGAGCTACTATCCTGCACCCCCTTTTTACAGTGCCTGCATCTACCTTGCTACCCGCTATGTCCGTTTTACTGACCACCTTTTTGAGGAAGTACTGGAAGCCTCTGATGAGCTGCGGATGCTCCTTGACCCTTGAAAAGACCCTTGCTACTTGCTCGTCCCCTTCGGACTTTGACTGTCGCTTCAACTGCAGAAAGACACTGATGAACAGTACCTCAACAAAAGTCTTTGTTTTAGTTTGCAGATAGTTCAGATTGAGATTTTTCAACACACCCAGGTTGAGCCCCCCATCAGCAACCAGGGCACCATACATCTTTGCCAGGTTGACAATACGTCTGGTGTCCAAATCGTCTTCTGCATCATCGTCAAGAATGCCATCATTCTCGTCTCCCTCTCCCATCTTTTTGAACAGATCCCACAAACTGAATTGGAACGCCATCTTCAGCTTACGGTCACCGCAGAGCTTTCTTGCAATGAGTGTATAATAAGGATTGTAAGTTTTCTCAGACCCAGAACAGCGTAAAAGTACCTTAGGAATCTCTAGCTCCTGCACCTTCTTGAGTCTGAGTTTCATCAGACGAAGATATGCGTCCTGATAATCCGAAGCTGACATTATCGTAATAAAAATTGCACGGCGGATGTCTGTGTTCATTCGGTGTTGACTTGCAAGTAGAACGAGATCAGAAGTCCCAGAATCATCCCGAGGGGTTTTATCTTTGTTCAACAGTTTCGTACTTGTACTACTAGTCTCTTCATCCCGGCTTCCTTCAGCGGCCGGGCCAGACCAGCTAGCCCCTACAAGCCACCACTTGCCCTTCTTCTCAGCGTCTTGAATATCCTTTAAGCCAATGCGGAGGGGCTCTGTTGCTTTGATACTCCGAGTGTTTAAGGTCCCTAGCGTTTTCTTCATTTTAGTCAGGTGCTCCGAATTGATAGCAGATATCGCTCCTCCAGTCTTGTTTCGGTTGTTTTTCAGATTATTGATGGCTTCGATCATAAATTTGGTACGGACGGACAAATTCTCATCTCCTACGCTTGCAACGGCAGGCCCAAGCATGGACACAATCTCCTTGAGCGCAGAAGGGTCGTCTTGTCGAAGCTGTGGTCCTGAGATTCGAACGACTCTCAAAAGTAGCTCAGCATTCAATTCGGTAAGTTTTTCTAAGAAAAGTCGCACATAGTCAAACATGAGATTGCTTCCTATGACCTGAAAGTTATACAACTCAGAGAGAAGTGTAATTAGATTCGAAGTCTCCTTGCTGTCAAAGCTAGTCCCGCCCAAATTCTGCAGAGCTGTTGCCTTTGCATAGTGCTCGCCAAAGAGTTCAACAGTCCTTTGCATGAGCTGTGCTCCAAAATCGACGCCGATGATCTTGTAGACCGCAGCTATGAACCCAGCAGGGACAATAATGGAAGTATCAGGCAAACTTGTTGGTTCACAGACTTGCGTAAGGAGAAGATCAACGAGTGTTGAGGTGACGTGCTGTCGAGGGTTATCCCTGTAGATCTTCTCGATTTCAGCAAGAATGGACAATAGATTTGCCTCTGTCAGCCGATTCACTAGACCTTGCGTTTGACGCCGTAAACGAGTCAATGCTTCCGTGTCTGATGAGGGAGCTCTGCGTAGAGAAGGTGGCACATATTTCTCAGTGGTATTTCCATTGCTCGGTGCTGGAGCAACATAAGGATTCTCTCGGACTCGTGGCTGAGTTGTCGATTCTGTATCAGAATCGAATCCTTCAAAGTCGCTGGTACTGTGGCCTTGGAAGCCCCTTGAGTCCTGTCTGTCCTCGGCGGCATCATCGTAGTCCTCATCTGAAGCAAAGTCATCTGAGGTCGAATCGTCGCCAAGTTCCGAAGATTCTTCATCGGATGGAAGCAAGTCATCCTGAAAATTCACCTCTGCAGCCTTCAATCGAGCTTGCTTCCTTTTCTGACTTAACCAATCATCCTGTTCAGTCTTGTCTTTCCGCACTTGGTCCTGAAGAACGTCCTCCTCTGAGTCAAATCCTTGCAAAAGCTCGTCTAGCCCGTCGTCTCGGAACGATTGAGGCAATTTCTTCTTGCCCTTGAGCCCGAGCTTCTTCTCCAGCGCTGCGATTTCCTCGTCGTCCTCCTCCAGTTTGCGTTTAACAGCTAGGGAGATTCTTGAGCTTGGTGGAGTCACTGATCTAGATCTCGGAGGTGCAGGTGTATCTTTCCCGTTCTGCGACCTGATTTGACCTCTGGCAAGAGGGGCTTGGGACATTTCTGAGGTAGAGGATTTACGATCTATTGGCATAGACTCTTCTGAGTCTGAACTCTGGGGGGAAGTTGCGGCAGGAACGTGTTGAGTCTTTGCTCGTTTGTGGGGTGGTGGACCATTTCTCAATGCCTTCTTCTGGACCCGGTCGGCCTTGCGCATATCTTTACGACTGGGGTGCATTCTTCGCGGTCGGCGGCTACTCGATGCCGCATCTAGGAGTAGGAGCCGTCAGCATACACAGTGAGCTTGATGGTATAGCAGTAAAATCCTCTAACTATCTTCTTACCTTGGCCACCAAGCTCGCTGACGAGCTTGGCTGGAAGCTTCAACCCATTCTGGATTGGCGGCATCAGCAATGGCAATATCAAGCCCAGGTGGTTCTCAGAATGGCCTGGAATACGAGATGTGGTTAGAGAGTGAAGATTCGAGTTGAGGGATCTGATGAAGAATCAAGCACGAATGCGATCCGATCAGATTTCGCGAGCCGATCCAAAAACTTTAAAGTGGGCCAATTGGCAACCCCACACTCAATCAAGCTTGTGCCTCACCTCACCTCACATCACCTCCACAGCGCCGCATTTCTGTTCCGCACCGCATCACCACCACTGTTACTTGCCGTCGCCATCGCTCGACTCAATCACCGCCCTTCCTGCAACAGCTTGGCCTTCCATATCCGTGTGACAGAATGGCAAATGTGCCCTTGAGTAACGAAGACGTTCGTACTGCAAAGCCACTCCCCTCCTATGAACTTACTGATGTAGCTTCTAGTTCTTCCTACGACTCGCAGACTTGTTCGAAGAGCGTCGCAAAAAAGATCATGGCTCTGTGTTTCTTACACAGAAGCGTAGTACGCATCAACCACCTCTTCATACTGCGTCCATTACTCTGATTTTCTGTAGTGACTTACGGCGAAGACGAGAACGCACTCGACGGGCCTCACACCACTTCAAGTTTGGAGCTCCAAGGACTACAACCCTCCAAACCAGCGCCTATCATAATCCGAGCGACTAATGGGAAATCCAAAGAGAAGCGAAGTGAGAAGATTAAGCTGTCTACAATCGTGCAGGCGGAGGAACTGGAATCCTTCTTCGTCAAGTATGCAGAAATATGCAAATTAGGCATGTCAGGGCTTAAGAAGCGAGATCGAAGCAGACGAAAGAAGGAGACCAAAGCTAAGAAAAAGAAGGGTGCAATTGGCGCTGGGGAGGATGCCACGAAGAACACCTGAGGATCGACCACTCACGAGTAATAAGCTCTTGTGATAGTCCGAAAGATATGGCCCCGCGGGGGAGATTGCCGACGTCCCATGTGCGTTGGAGCATGGCCAAGAAAGGGAGAATGATTAGGAGATAAAGCACACTTCTGGCCCGGAATCTGGTATTGGCATCTTGGGAAGGAACGCCTGGCTTTCCTTGTGCACTTACATCTCAATCAGCCCTGGGCAAAAGACACAGTTACGTTTTCGCAACCCGGATTGCCATGAGATTCTCTTATGACTTAAAAGTACTGCTATTGGAAGGAAGTCTAGACCGCACGATTGAAATGCCCGTGCTATCCCTCTGCAATTTTCTGATATCCCCACGAGTTCACAAGACGTCCCACAAAACATGATAGAATAGATGGTTTCCTCTCAGATGGTTATAAGGGAAAGTAAAGGGCAGTCATTCATGGCTATTTGCGGCAGACCTGGTATGCGTTACCAATATGGTGGTTAGCGCCATCTGAAAAACTTATACTCTGTGTACTTGGAATAGTTGAAATTTGGGACTTATTAGTATGACATATTACCAGCCATCCAAACTCCGAAGGGACAGCTTGAACGCCTCCGTTATCCTCAATTATCATATCCTCACCTGAGCTACCTTTGAAGCTGCGCTGTAGTTATACTTGCTTGGTTGTCTGTACCAAGAGTTGGAAACTCCTCTTTATCAGATCCTGACATTATGGACTGCTATTGGCCTTGTGCACATTGCTAAGATTCAATGGGTGCTTCAAGTCTGACAGGGAGAGGCGTAAAACTATATTCAAATTCTGAATACTCGTTCTTGACAAAAGCAGCCGTGTGTTTCGACATTTACCTGTTGCTCCTCTTGCTATTGTCCATGATGCCGAAGGTCTCCAAGCTACAGGCACCAAATTGTATATTGATTCTGGCAGGATTTGATTTATTTTCATATTATTTATGACTCTCATCTTCACACACTGTAGTATTGCTCTGCTCGAAGGCTTTGGCCACATAGTCCTGATTGCTCCTTAGTCTGGCCCTGACCAAGAACGGAAGCATCTCTTCTGACTTCAAGTGCTATCATCTCTCCGGCACCCGTCTCCAGACCCAACATCTTACACTCGCACCACTAATATGGCCAGAGTGAAGCTCGGCTTACCGCATCGAAGAAGGTGCAAGTAATAAGACGTGAATGGGAGTCTTTCCAGATGTGAATTCTTACGGTTGTGAGTTAATGAATCCATCACAGGGAAAGTATGGAATGTACGTCGAGTAAATTGGTGAATATACTTATTTCATGGCAACGAAGTGGTCTAGTATAGAAGACTTAGTGCTCATCTATCATTGGTTGTCGGTCCAGTCAAGTCATGACGAGAAGGTTTTCTCATCGATAGACTGCAGGAAAAGGATCAGCTATAGTTGCCGGTGTCGTTCGAGTCAGTCAAATTTTCAGCGAAGTAATGTGTCATATATTGCGCATGATAACAAAACTTTTGTTATGTCACATAAAATTGCCTCGCTCTTCCGGGTGTTTATGCTCATAATAGTTTCCTTTGTTCCGACAGCCAAGAAATCTGCGCTTAATCTTCATTCCGCCACCTGGACGTCTGCCTAACAAACTGATGGAAGAAGGGAACTTTTGTATACATAAGTGTAGGAAATTAACCCAAAGGTCCTGCTAAGAGCAGCCCGCAAAAAAATTCAGCTAGAGACCAAAGTTCATGCTCACATGATCTGGTCCTGGGTGAGGCTCGTAGCTTCAGTCTCCATGGCATCACCACCGCTGCCAGGCGTCTGATACTTGACGTAGCTCAAGCCAAGTGGTCGGCCACCGTACTGGTAGCCGGAGAATTTTTCGATAGCGGTGTCGGCATTTTCAGCAGTATCGAAGCGAACGACACCAGTCCCTCGAGATCTACCATTTGGTTCATATTGAATCTCGGCTTGTTCCACTTTTCCAATGGTAGTGAACAGTTCTACAAGATCTTCATTGCTTGTAGACCATGGTAACTGTTACTCAGAGTTAGACACGTATACGGCGGTCTCGCATCATAGGGCTTGCTTACGTTTCGAACATAGATAGTCTCACTTCGATCTGTTCCTGCGGTTGCGTAGTCGGTGAAAGGATTAGGGACTGCAGATGGAGCAGGAGCACCGCCAGCATCAAAACCACCGCCGACACCGCCGTACCCACCGCCGCCATAACCTCCACGACCGAAGCCTGCACCAAAGCCACCTCGAGCCCCAAAGCCACCGCGAGCTCCAAAGCCTCCACCAAAGCCGCCTCGAGCACCAAAGCCACCTCGGCCGCCGAAGCCTGGGGCAGATCCGGCGAAACGATCCTCGCGAACCTCGAGAGGACGTCCTTGCCAGTCATATCCGTTGAATTGCTGGATCGCATTGCGGGCATCATCTGGGGACTCAAAGGCGACAATGCCGGATCCCTTTGGCCGACCATCTGGGCCAACGTGAACATCGGCGCGAATGACCGCACCATTACGAGCTAAAGAAGACCGAATTGTCAACACGGATTAGGGAGCTAAATGTCAGTGATGAGCCTCGACTTACCAGCTTGACGGAACAAATCCTTCAGGTCTTGCCATCCCACGGTGTACGGTAACTGCAGACTATGTTAACGATACGGCTAACACGAAGCCGAGGAAGAGTGGGATAGAACAAACGTTGGAGACGTAGATTTGACGGCCACCTCCCCCACCACCCATGCCACCGCCGTAAGGGCCTCCGCCAAATCCACCGCGTCCAGGGCCACCATCGAATCCTCCGCGTGCTGTCGATGGTGTCGTGAATCGAGGTTCTGCCTCACGGTCCTGATAAATTGTGGTCAGTACATGGTAATTCTGGACGATTTTGACAAGTTTTTACCTCGCGGACGTAAACCAATCTCCCCATCAGGTTTTGGTTGCTAAGAGTGTTGACGGCCTGTTGAGCTTGCTCCCTGGTGGCATATTCTACAATGCTAGAGGCCGTTAGTAGCTAGAACGAGATAAATACATCTACACAACTTACCCGCATCCCTACATAACCCGCGGAACAATGTCCCAATCCGTCAATCCAAACATTCCTTCAATGACCAAAAAGAAAAGAAAACCAGCTACGTATAGGCGCCCACCTTCGACATTCCATTCGGAAGAAGTAACACATCAGCGAAGAGAACTTCTCCAGCTACACAACACAGAGCACATGTCAGCCGTACTCTTTCAAAATGCACCAAACCCTGAAACTAACCAGATCTCATGAAATCTTTTAAGTGATGCCACTTAACATCATATGACAGGTTGCCGACGTAGACGCGGCGATCCTGTTGCGACGTCTCTCGGATGCTGCTCATCATCTGCTCTCTGGCTGCAGCGCGGTCTTCAAAAGACCTTGGTGGCTGCCCACCATATCCCGAGCTGCCAGAACCACCAGCACCGGCACCTGCTCCTGCACCAGACATTGGTGAGCGTGATCGTCGGTCGTTTCTGCGATGATCGTCGCGGCTGCGAGAACGACTGCGAGGAGAGTAGGATCGACGGCGAGTCGATCGACCTGGGCTTCGAGAACGAGCGCGACGAGGTGAACGAGTTCTCTCACGCTGAAGCATGTAAGTCTGTATCCCAGTTATAGGTAATATGATAAGTAGGAAATGAGGCTGCGAGAGACGGAAGGCACAGAGCAGTACCCCAGCCATCACAGTCTGCATGCTAGCTCGATGGAGTAACAAATTCAAGTAGACCCCGCACGTTGACGAGGTCGAGAGCCTTGACCTAGCATATGCTTGTGCAAGATACCCAGAATGCGCAACGATGTAATGTACCGAAGAAAGCAAAGAACGCGGCTACTATGGAGTTCGAACTTACAGGGCGATAGGTGTCTCCGGTATCCGCTGATGAGAGTGATGCCAGTTAGTAAAATACTCGATAGTTATGTTAAATCAAGCCACGCAAAGAGGTTGAAGATGATGAGCACAAAAGTGTGAGTACAGGTTCAACCGCTCAAGAGTCCGGTTGGGGTTGAGAAGAGACCGTGGGACACAAAGGAAGAGGAAGAGAAAGAGGAGGGAAGTGCTTACCCATTATTATTGGATACGCGCTGCGCAGAGTAAGTCGGAGTGGATATAAGGATGAGGAGGCTGCGAGCTGCACGGATTTCGAAATGGCCGAAGGCAAGGATCTCGATGCAGAAAAGTGATGTTAGAATCTATGGGACGAATTAGACGCTGTGATTTAGATGTTGCGAAACTCGCAGGTGTTGAAGACGAGAAGGCTGGATCAGAATGGTAACCAGTCATCATCGCGTGGTAGGGAAGGGGAGAATCGCGTACCGCTAAGGATGGCAGCCGATGGGACTCTGATCCGTATCTGTCCTGACCTAAAGTGCGCGAATGGATTTAGCAACAGCACGTATACGCAGCTGATAATGAAAAGCAGGAGGGATATGATCCGAAGGAGAAGGGCAAGCTTGGCTGGAGCCTGTAGCTGAGCTGAGCTGAGCTGTACTGTGCTCTGCTGTGCCAGCCTGCGCCTGTAGCGCCCCGGAACAAAACAGTGATGGGTGTCCAGATACGGCAGATGCGAGGGCGAGCATGAGCTCTAGAGGCCTCGGGATGCTTTGCGAAGGAGGAGGAAGGACTGGACTGACGCACCTAGGCCAATGAAGAAGTGCAGCTGGGGAGAACAAGCCAACTGCGGATATTATCGCCGACCAGGATGATGCAAAGGACGAACAGATGGTTGCTGCGCGTGTAACACCAAGAGGGAGGGCTCGCGTGGGAGGGTGTGATGCCAGAGATGTGATACAATGCGCGCAGATGGAGTTGGAAGTGGAAATGGAATTGGAAATGGAATTGAAGGATGGGGAGCAGAGCTTGGAAGGGGAATTCTGGTCGGCTGGTAGGTGTGATACTAGTGCTGAGCCGCCGTGGTGTTAGCCACCCTCTCCGCACCAGCAACGAAAGCACCGCCCTCTAGACACACCCGCGGCCTTCCAGATGTGATAAAACCACCGCACTTGCCCTACTCGTGACACGCCGTACTGTGCGCTCGATGTCGGCTCCTCAGGGAGGGTGGGCAACCACACCTCAAGGCCGTACCTCTTCAGCGATACCCCGGATGAAAAGTCCTCAGCAAAAGCGGACAGATGCCCGTCTACTAGATTTGTTCTGTCGGCCACAGAGCTGCTTTCTCCGGTCTTCCGCATACCGTATCGCTCGGCAGGTGCATCACAACGCTGCTGTCGCCCCGCTGCTGAACGAGCTCAGTAGCTTTGGCAGGGACGGACGTGATTCTCATGGTGACTTGCAGCATCCCCTGCCCTCCTCATATAATACCTTGATACCTGACCTCGCCCTGCCCTGCCATGCCCTGCCATGCCATGCCATGCTTACTGACTGCCCTCTGGAAGGTTGGAACAGGTTTTACACCCAGCCGCGTTCTGTAGAAGGCACAGGCTGCAGAGAGCACGGAGGGAAGCCAACCTATGTCTGACTTGCCGCGCATGCATACCACCTTCCCTTCCCTTCCCTTCCCTTTCGTGCTTGCTGACAGCTGGCTTCGTCTTGGCTGTAACTCGTAGGGAACTCGTAGTCGGTGCACCGTAAGGTATCGCAGAACCCACCAACGGCCATAGAATGCCTGTGTGGGTCGGCTCTCTGCAGCGCATGCATTTCGCCATGCAAGTGCGGCTTCGAGCCAGATTAGGCCATTGCTTCAACAAGGCCTAAGGACTTGCAAAATAGCATGGTGCAATAGATGCACTTCCTTGGAGTGTGGCGATTGGACCCCCCCCCTGAGCCTGCTGCCGATGTATTGCAGGCTAGGCTAGGTGGTAAGGTGGTAAGGCATCACGGGCATCTGAAGGTACCTAGTTCTGGGCAAGGCTGAGAGATCCGAGAATCCGCTGACAGCCTGGTATTATTCTGGCGAGCTTTGTGAAGATGAGGTGATCAAGCGCTCTATCATTCCACCTAAGTCGCTCAGGATTCTCGAAGTTCCATATACACACACTATGCATTCCTGTACTCAATCGTTGAGGATGCAGCCTCTCAGAAGAAGATTAATTTCCTCCTCACGCTTGTACCACTCCTACGATCACCCTGCACCTCCTGCTGCAACTTTCAATCAGGTAGAGACTGCCATCCTCGACGCCTCGTTGCCACACATTCCGACCTATGGCTTCACGCAGACAACCCTATTACGAGGAGCTAGAGATGCTGGCTATCTTGATGCCTCAACAAACATCTTTCCACGAGGGCCGTTCACTCTTATTCACTACCACCTTGTCACCCAACGTCTCTCCTTAGCCAAGCAATCTCACATCCCACAACCCTCCAACTCTAACGAACAGCCCTTAAGCATAGCTTCCAAGGTTCAAGCTCTTACCTGGGCAAGGTTGATGGGTAATAAGGATATTGTACATCGATGGCAAGAGGTTGGTGCTTCCATTGTCATAAAACTTGGTCCAAAGCCATCTGGGCCTTTTGCTGATATGCAGAGATAGGCTTTGGCGCTGATGGCGCAGCCAACCAACGTCACCATATCTGTTGTTGAATTGTCAAGTCTTGCCGACGAGATCTGGTTCCTATCTGGGGACACCTCGGTCGACTCAAGCTGGTACACAAAACGCGCCTCGTTGTCCACAATCTACGCTGCTACCGAAGTCTTCATGACCACCGACAAATCACATGGCTTTGAGGAAACAAGGAATTTCATGGATAGGAGGTTTTCTGATGCTCAAAATCTAGGCATGGCTCTGGGAAGTTTGAACCAATGGGTAGGCTTTACTGCACATGCTGGTTTGAACATTTTGAGGAGCAAGGGGATCAGATTGTGAAACATAAATGATTCGTTCTATTAATGACCTGCTGAGGCCGGTGAGCAAGACCCGACCATATGCAACCAGTACCTGAACACCTGGTATAAACATGACGCCGATATACTGAACTGTAGCGGGAGCCTATCCATCTACTCACGGTCTGGCGACACCTTCCCTGGTGAGAGTGTCAACCCTGTCAACTTGATCACCCCTTGAATCATGCAAGCATCTCATCGAGGCGCCTTTGTTGTTCACGCGGGTGAATCAGCCTATTTTGGGTGAGCTCACGCATTGCAGCTAAGACACGGAGAGGACTTACTTATGAATCTTTATATCAGGCTGGTTCCCTTTGGTTGCATCTCCACTGATAGCCTTCGGACTAATGAGAATGAACTGTCGGCCGACAGATCTTCGCGCACCATTGATCTAGTCCAAGTTAGCTGGATATTAGAATATAATGTATCAGATTGTAACCAACAATCAAATTTGTGCTAACGTCTCGATTAATATCGTCCATGAAAACATCAAACTCATCTAGACACCTCATGGGTGCGCCCATTGCCTCCCACACTGATAAAAGAAGGCATATTGATGAGAATGATTTCTCCCCACCTGAGAGCGTTTTGGTACCTCGCCCTTTGTCGCTTTTTCTGGTCTCGTCAGGTTCCACAGTGACGTCGAGTTCTCGGTTTATATGATCAATGGTCATTTTGCCTCTGAAGCCACGCTCGCTCAGAAGATAATTGAACTGCATGCGGGCATTGCTGGAAATGTAGCGTCGGAAAGCCTTATACTGAATGAGGCGCTTGAAAAGGGATTTTTTGAGAAGTTTGTTGAGCTGCCTGAGACTTTGCTGACTCTCTGTTGCTCGACGCCAGGCCTGGTAAGCATTTGCTGTAGCAGCCAGAATCTCCTCGTCGCTTCCACCAAGCTGATTATTATATTCTTTGACTCTGGCACTTAGCGTTTTCAGTTGTGCGTGAAGACTTGTTGCAGTCATGCCTTCGTCAATAGAGACTCTCGGGGTGACCTTGGTTGCCTGCTCGATATAGCTCGTAAGAAGTTCAAGCTTCTCCTTGCGTTTACGTTCGCATCTTGCAAGGTTTGCTCTCGCATCAGCCAGGGCCTCAATAGCTATATTTTTCTCGTTGAGGACGATACTACGTGCTTGCTCGGCACTTTTCTTCTTTAAAGAGACCTTGTTGAGCTTGCTCTCATGATCTGCCTGACGGGTCTTCACGGTTTTCACCACTGCCTTTCTTTCTTTCACCACTTCGTTGGCCTTCTCTAATTGCTCGGCGGCCTCGTCCAAGCTCCCTTCATGAAGAGTCATTTCGTCCTGAGCATCCTTCAATGCGCTTCTCAGAGCTTCCAAGCGGCCGTCCTCAACATTGATGCTGGCGAGATCTACCTGTAGTGCTTCATGGTGATCATCAGCCTTTTGCTCAGCCACTACCAATTCCTTGTGATGACGTTGATGTTGATCCAATGCGATTTTGCACCTTCTGACTTCCGCTTGCTGCATCTTTCGATGAGCCTCGGCTTTTTGAAACTCACGGCGGGTATCTTCTGAGACTCTTCTCTGGTAGGAAATGCGCCCTTCTATATCTGACTGCATCCGTGGTTTCCAATTTGGGTTGCCTTTTATAGGTTCTGTTGCCTGATCTTGACCAGTACGTCCTCCAAAGGATAGTCGAAAACCACGTCCATGATTGTACCCACTCAATGTTAGACAGCTTTTGACATTTCTAGGTCTGACACCGGAAAACATGATCTTGTGAGCTTCCTCGCGGTCATCCACAAGAAGGGTTTGTTCAATACTCTGGGTGATGATCAGCTGATTTCTGACGAGTTCGTTGTCGATGTCAAGGATTCTCAACACGGTCTCGTACTGAGGATCGGGCTCTGTGTTTGAAGTGTCAAGAGTCTGCTTCCTACCTATAAGGATCGGAGAATAGTTCATCTTGAGCGAGCGCATCATTTTGGAGAGATGCATCTGGTCAGCCTTACTGGTGACGATGAAGCCATTTAACGTTTGTCCTATAGCTTTCTCAAGCACGACTGACCAATGCTGTTTTTTCAGTCGGATATGTTGGCCGATTGGTCCTATCGGCTTTTCTCGAAATCCAGCATCAGTGCGAATGAGCTGTAGTAACCTGGCCGTGTTTCGTTCGAATCCAGCCATAGGGTCAACTCGATTAGATAGAAGTTCGTTCAAAGCCTGTTCAGCTTCCGCTGTGGCTTGCTTGCGTACGGTTACAAGCTTCTCAGCAGCTGTTTCGGCATTCCTAGCTACGTCTAATGCAGAAACTAGTTGTTTCCCATTTTCCTGGCTATTTATCAGCTCTTCCTGAGCCCGGGAAATGTTTTGTTTTGCAGTCTCGATTTCTGCCATTTTCTGCGCTGGTGCCCCGCCATTTACTTCTGCAATACGCTGTTTCTCTGTATCGATATCTTTTTGGAAAGCTTCGGCTCTCTTTGTTGCGGCACTGATCTCACTCATGATTTGTCGTTGCTGGCCGTGAAGATCTCGGCCTTCTTGTGTAGCGCTTAGGAGTGCAGATTCAGCGTTGTCCAATTCCTCACGGAGAGGCTCGCTCCCCCGAACAAGATCATCAGCAAGGTCTGCATAACGCTGGATAACAGCATCAGCCTGCTCAAGTTCCCGAGCCTTGGTCTCCGTGTGCTCCTCTGCATGTGCAACACTTTCTTGGGCAGCGAAGACACTCTGCTCACAATTTTGCAGCTCGACCTCTCTTTCTTCTACCTGTGCCCATGCAAATTGCTTACGGTAGCTCTTGATCCTTTTACGCATTTCAGTATGCTCCTCGACCACAGCAGCCTTCTGCCGGAGTTCGTCTGACCTTTTCTTCAAGTCCTTGATGCTCTCCTCCATGCCAGCTATCTTAGCCTCTGATTTATCAATCGATTCATGGACCATTTGATAATCATGATCCAATGTTTCGAGTTGCGTGCCTTTGTAAAAGAACTGGTACTTCAAAGGAGGTCCAGAGGTGGTGATAAATGATTTGGCATCGTCTTGCGTCAATATGTTCATAGGATTGTCGACCTGGAGCTGAAAATACTCTAGAACATCGTCTACATCGCTCTTCTTGGTTGAAACAATGCGACCCGCAGAGTTCTTGAGCTTGAAACCAGAGCTTCCTGTGCTCGAAAAGTGCCGTTCGACAATTATCGATTCACCGTAAAGATCTTGTTGATAGGCACTCGCACCCTGGTTCTTCAGCTTGACAGATAGTGTTGCATTTTCCTCTCCTGTTTTGATGAAACTTTTCAGACTTCCTCCGCGTTTGGTTGCGCTTGCTTTGCCTCCCAGACACAAGCTCAGCGCAGTCAAGATAGCACTTTTGCCGCTTCCGTTTTCGCCTACAATGAAATTGATGAGCGGTCCTAGTTGAACTTGCATATTGATATGGCACATGAAATTGAGGCATCTGATTTCTTCAATAATAGCGTTATCTGCTGCGTGATTCTCGCCGATCTGGCTCGGGTCGGCTCTTCGTGCCATGAACCTTTGACTTGTGCGCTGATCGTCAAGATCGGGGTTCATCAGCTCTTCGAAGCCCCCATCCCGAAGTATCTCATACTGGGTGGCAGGTGGCAGGTTCTCTGCTGCTGATTGGTGTCTGTTCTCATCTTCGTCACTGGAAGCTGGACTCGGTGACCTTTGTCGAGGGTGCAGTCGAGACTTTGAAGACGGGTTGTTGACTGATAAACGTTTCCTCCGATGCTTATCATATATTCGTCAGCCATATGCAAGGCAAATAGTGAGAAGGGATTTTGCGAGCGCGCAAAGACTCACAGCGTCGTTGCCTCGAAGACTTGAACTAGCACCCTCTACTGCAACAATATCCTCCTCATCTTCCTCAACCTCACGCCGCGATCGTTTGTGTGGTGCCATGATAAGGACCTAGACATCACAACTCGTGCGCTGGCTTGGCTTGAACACGTTGATGGTGCCCGTCGCGGTGGAAATTCATAGTGAAGCGCGTTGGACTTAACGCGGCAACGCGTGAACGGCACGCTGCATCTCCAACGTCTCGTTATCAGAGCCTTACATAAGCATAAATGAGCTTCACCGCCTTACTATATTATATGTCTCTCTACTCGATCCGTAGAAAATGGTGGATTGCAGAAGATCATTACTTCGAGCGAGAGTTGACTCTCTTATTTATTTGGAAAAGACCCGTATTAGTACATAATGTTATGTCAAAGCATGTGACATAGAAATCGATTACTATCTCAAACCATGTAACGAAGTGCCATGATGCTTTTTGGAACTCGTACTACCCACGTCACGTCCTACTTTCCTTGAATTGTCTTCCAGACTATTCATTGAGAAATGGTGCATCAGTTGACTGTGATAGGCTAGACATACAGAACCATATATTTTTGAATGCAAGTCATTGTCATGTTATGAGCAGTATGTTGGCGGGAGAAGGTCGGATTTGCAAAGCCATGTTGACAACGAAGCGGCTTCATCCACGTAATCATCAGATTTCGATGCAGATTTGACATTGACTCTTACCAGATCGCTAGACTTGGCTAACTGCCTCTGCTGCCTTCAATGCAGATTCAACACGGCCCTTTAAGTCTTCCATATCTTCCAGCCCTACACTCATTCGAATAAGATCTGCTGGGACGCCAAATTGGGCAGCCCAATCTAGTTCCATGAAATGAGCCAATACCACATAAGGTGAGGTCAGGGTGAAGTTGGTGCCCAAGCTTGGCCCTTTCGCTGTTTCTATGCGATCGAAGAATGCTATTGCCTGAGCTTTGGTGTGGAAGGTCAGAGATAGTAGACCACCGTAGCCACCATTTTCTGTCCTGCAATCATCGTAGAAGCACCTGGTGGGGTTGTACTTTGGATAATACACATCCTTGACCAGCGGGTGCTCTCTAAGAACATTGCAAATGGCCTCAGCGTTTTCATTGATTCGTTCAATGTGTGACACGAAGTGACGGCTATTTCTTTCCATAAAGATGATATCCTCAGCCCAGTAGTTGTTTTCGTATTCCCGTTCTTTAATGCTTTTGAGAGTTTGGTAGTACTTCCCTTGCGGATTTAATATGGTGCTTCCACCCATAACGTTGCACTCCCCAGAGAAAATCTTCGTAAGGCTGCTTACGACCATATCTGCATGGGGGAGTACGTGCACATTGATGAAATTGCCAATCGTCTCGTCGACGACAACCCCAAAATCGTATTTGTCGGCAAGACCCCGTATTCGCTTCAGGTCAGGGGATTTGAGCATTGGATTCCCGGGAAACTCGCAGAAGAGTGCTAGGAATCGTTCTCCGGCTTTGAGTCTTTCCTCCAGATCATCCAAATCCTCCGAGGAGCCGTTACCATAGAAGATACAGCCTGGGCCGAATTTCTCTAATATTTTCAGCGTGTCCACATATGGAAATCCAAACGAAATGCTCTTTAAAGGCCCTCGAGCTTCCAGGAAGGTGCGATGAGCATGAAAGATCGAGTTCATGCCGCACGGATAGAGATACACATCATCTTCTGACAGGTTACTTACTCCGCGCAAGTTCGTAGGAGTCGTTGGGGAGGGTGGGCTTCCCAAATCAACATCGCCAATGAGCGATCCTGCAATGCGGCGACGGATGGCGGATTGTGCATTGTTCACAAATGAGACGTCTAGATTGCGCCCAAAGCGTTCTTCAACAAATTGAGAACTTTCACGAGTTTCTGAAGTACCATTCGTGATGCCAACATCTGACTCGACCGGTATGGCATGCTTGCTTTGCGCGTTGGGAGAAGGCTTATCGACAGATCCTCTCTGGTACCTTTTTGGGCCTTTGGGTTTTTGGTACTCATTGTGAGCGACTCGAATGCTCTCTTGGTCCACCAACAGTCCTTCCAGAAATATGGTATGGCAAAATTCAGCACGTCTGCTAGACACACCGTCACCTGAGTGTTGCCAGTATTGCTTTGCATACGGAAATAGTTCTCCCGGGAATAGAACAGCAGATATAGTGGGTGAGATCTTCCGGAGGATCTCTGGGGTGTCCACAGCGGTATCTAGAACCAAGTCAAGCACGCTTATGGCAGCGGCATCGATTGAGGAATCTCTTGAAATAATGAATTTGGCACACCTCCTTGCGCACTTGGTCGAGGGGAATAGCATGGCCTGTTGTCCTTGACTGCCATACCTCTTGACAATGTCCTCAGCAAAAGCAACGATAAGCTTATGAATGAAGAATCTGAGTCACGAGACACTTCAGATCAGCACTGTATTCTCATTGACCCTCGTTGATAGGTTGTCATACCGTGGATAACCAGTCACCATTTTGCTAAGGACTCTTTCCTGGCCTTCTTCATAGGCGACGTTGTCCCTCCATGTTGGGAGCGACACACTTGCAGCCTGTAGCACTGTCAGTTCAATCTGTAAACATTGACTCATTTTATTAAAGGGGAATTAGAGAGCAATTGAGCCGGCTTACATGTGGCGTCAAAGCAGGGATCGATTCTCCAAGCTCAATTATAGACATGATGAGGTGGTGGCAATCAAAAGTCAGCACAAGGCGAACCTATTTAAGATATGTTTAAGTTTAGGGAAGTTGTGGTTTTATGCTTAGAAAAGAGGCGACCGAGATGAAGGCGTGATCGCAACAAAAGGGGTGGTGCTATAAACACAGTTGATCTGGACACATCAACACGTGCGATAAGGCTCTTATCCGCAAAAAAAGTTTCAGAATATCTTCATGTTCAACTCTCCAGCGAATAGAGGTGCCTTTGAAGGACGATCCTGACACCTATCACATACATGGTATAACAAAAAAGCTGCCCGCTTATCCTAGATCTACTTGGAAGTTCACATAAATTCCGTTACTGCCGAAGCCTCCCGATCATCATGGCCGTCAATCCTTCGAAGCGCCGCAAATTGGACCACGAAATCCAGGAAGACAGCTCCAATGAGGCAGAATCCGAGCAGGTGTCAAGAACAAAGTCGGCACGTCTGAGCAACCATGAGGATGGGGCACTCTACTCTGGTGGATCGTACAAGTCCAGTTTGTTCAAGTTACAGGTCGATGAAATGCTAGCAGAAGTCAAGCCCAATTACGAGAAACGACTCAGCTTCATCAGCGACGAGTTGCACAAATTGAAAGGACTGATCGAATCTATTGGAGATCGGGACCCGCTTTCAGTAAGTCATCAAAATACCATTCCTTGAAAGCCCAGGCTGATATCGTGTCCGAAGGTCCAAGATGCCATGAAGGCTTTCAAACCATATAATATCACCATACCCTTCCCTGACCCCAAGCCCAGCCCGGATGCCGCATACAAGCTCTCTTATGCTCGACCCTCAAAGATCAATATCTCTGGGAGCTTTGCCACAAAGACCATGATCAAATCGGACAGTACGATTTCTATTGACATGATCGTCACAATGCCTTCATCAATCTTCCAGGACAAGGACTATCTGAATTATCGATATTTTTACAAGAGGGCTTATTACCTAGCATGCATAGCCGCAGGATTGCAGGCAGGCGAAAGCAAGCTTGAGTATGAATACAAGAATGGGAATAAATTGCACCCAATTCTCGTGCTGAATTCGAAATCAAAGCATGGTCACGTCGCTGAAATCCATATACTTCTTGCTGCACCGGAGGGATTATTTGCAGAGTCAAAACTACGTCCAGAACGAAATTCTATTCGAAGTAAGGAGACTAAAGATAGCGAGAGCTTTGCTTCCGTTCCTACACCTTTCTACAATGCCTCCCTACGCTCAGATTGTTGCGTTGAGTCGTATCTTAAGCTTCTTCATGGCAGCTCAAAGCAGTCATCTGCATTCAAGGATTCTTGCATACTTGGAAGAATTTGGTTACGACAAAGAGGCTTTGGAAGCAGTCTGGCTGGTGGTGGTTTTGGAACATTCGAATGGTCTGCTCTGATAGCTCTTCTGCTTAGAACAGGAGGGCCTCAAAAGCGGGCACTCCTTTCTTCTGGGTACAGTAGCTACCAGATTTTCAAGGCCGTTTTACACTTCCTTTCTACGACGGATCTTCTAAAACGTCCTTTGGTACTTGAGACGGATTTGTTGGTTTCCAAGTTGGGCCTGCCTATGATTTATGATGGCCAAAGAGGCCACAACATAATGTACAAAATGACTCCCTGGTCATATGATCTTTTGAGACAGGAGGCAACAACAACATCAAAGATGCTCAATGATTCTACATTCGACTATTTCGAGCCTACGTTCATCATCCGCACCGACCACCTCCTACACAGATTTGACTGCATTGTCCGATTGGAAGTTCCAGAGTCTGAAGTCACCAAAACCTTGTGTGATGCGGTCTCGGGCACACGAAACTTTAGCCTTCGTCTGTATAACGTGTTAAAAGAGGGTCTGATGGATAGAGTGACTTTGATTCACCTCAGGGAAACTGTCCCAGAACGTTGGCCATTAAAGTCTCCCTCGACCACTGAAAATCAACAAGACCTGGTCATTTCTGTAATCTTCAATCCGGCAAATGTTGATCGGTTAGTGGATCATGGCCCATCTGCAGAAGACAAGAAAGCGGCAGCGAAATTTCAAAAATTTTGGGGCGAAAAAGCCGAATTACGCAGATTTAAAGATGGTAGTATTTTGGAAAGTCTCGTCTGGCCTGCGGGATCTTCATACTCAACCTTCCAGAATATTGTAACATTTCTGATAGGCCGGCATTTTGGACCAAATGCCATAGCAAGCCTTGAATTTGTTGGCGAGGCCTTCTCAAAGGCCCTGCCCACTTGCTTGACAAGTGGGCAGCTTTTTGAAGCCCTGAGACAGGCTTTTCAAAAATTGGAGCGAGATATTCGAAATTTGGAAGATCTACCTCTCCAACTAAGGCAACTTTCTGCTACCAGCCCAAGCCTTCGAAACTCAAGCATCTATCCACCCTCATTCTCTAATTTGCGCCCGCTTGCGGATCCAGCAGATGTCGTAATTCAATTTGAAGGTTCTGGAAGATGGCCTGATGATATCGAAGCTATTCAGAGGACCAAGATAGCTTTTCTGTTGAAGATTGGGAGCTGTCTTGAGGAGACAAATGAAGAAATCATTAGTAGAATTGGCCTCGAGAATGATGGACAGGCGTTGCAAAACTGCGCGTTCTTGGACATCTTCTATCCATCTGGAGCATCCTTTCGTCTCCGAATTCAAAATGACAGAGAACAAACACTCCTCGAGCGTCAGATAAAGGGAATAGTGGAGGATCACACGGCGAGAACCGACGCTGTAGCGGCATTGGCCAACTACAAACGCTTGTTTGTTCATGTCCCGCTACTCACCCAGTCCATCGCTACACACTGTACCAGATTTCCCCTCCTGTCACCAACCATCCGACTGGTTAAGATGTGGTTTGACCGCCATCTACTCAGCGAGCACTTTAGTGAAGAATTTATTGAATTGTTGGCCGCTCATGTCTTTTTACACCCGATGCCATGGAACGCACCGTCAAGCGCCATGACAGGTTTTCTGAGGGTTCTCCTTTTTTTGTCTAGGTGGGACTGGCGACTTGTGCCGTTGATTGTGGATTTCACTGGAACGATGACCAGCAGTGATGTAGCCACTATCAACACACGACTCGAGGCATGGAGGAAAGTCGACCCTTCCATGAATCGAACTGTACTTTTCGCGGCAACTAACCATGACACTACTGGAACCGCATTCACTAGCAATGGACCGACTAAGGTAGCTGCTGCTCGCATGACTGCACTTGCCAGGTCGGCATGTAAGATTGTGAAAGAGCATGGCATCAGCCTTGACTACAAAACCGTATTTGCAACATCTTTGGACGACTATGATTTTGTAATTCATATCAACCCGAAACACTCCAAGACGTTCAAAGAGCTTTCAGCGTCCAAGCAATTCAAGAACCTTGAAGTGCAATCCAACGCTGATCTGGAGCTCGTGGGCCTTGATTCTGTTGATACGTATGTTCACGAAATTCAAGATCGATATGGGGAAACGGTCATCTTTTTCCGGAGCAAGACTGGCACGGTGGTTGCTGGCTTATGGAACCCGCAGTATGGTCCTCGTTCCTTCAAAGTCAACTTATCATATGCTACCAGACCTCTGGCGGTCGGTGATGACCAGGAAATTGTTGGAATAGATAAGTCGACCATGTTAGCCGAGATCAGTCGTATTGGAGGCGACATGATTGTGAAGATCGAGGTTCGGTGAGGGAAGCAGGGTCACAGATTAGATCCAAGCAGTAGTCATCTTAGCAAACCTTGGGTGTCCTTTGCAAAGTAGTAGAGGTGCAGCTGCTCAATTGAACAATTAGTCCTCACACGAGGATCTATCAAGACACGAACAGATCCAACGACGACAACCACTGCCCACGTGATCAGGCTCCAGGAGCTAGCGAGTATTCACTGGTGCCTTGCGGCCTGAAGGCTTTTTTTCCCGCTTAGCCCTAACTATCACGAACTTCGAATTTCGTGCGGCAACAGATTATCGTTCGTCTTCTCTCATCTTTCTCTCTCAACAGAACAGAGCCGTTCACCCCCACTCAACGCCCGCCCATTTTCAAGCCTCACGAGATTTCTGAAGAATAGACGTCGTCATGGGTGTGCCATTTGACTATTCTCCGGATCGTCCAGATCATATCAACGCTATCCTGAATGGACTCGATCGTTACAATCCAGAGACCACGAGCATCTTCCAGGAGTACGTTGCCGAGCAATGCGAAGGAAAATTCACAGACACATATGCGAACCTTGCTTTGTTGAAACTGTATGTGCCAGCCTCTCTTTCTACGTTCTTTGTCAAGTGATGATCGTTTTTCAACGTTTCCTATTACCTGAATGGGCACTGGAGAATGAATCCCTCCGGCCCCTGAAGCCAAGTTTATTAGCTCTATCTGAATGACATGACCTCCTGTCTCAATACCTCTCTCCATCAAGCGAGGATTTGTGCTAACCACGTTTTGGTTAGGTACCAGTTCAACCCTCACCTCACCAAGGATGAGACCATTACCAATATCCTCGTCAAGTCTCTTACCGTGTTTCCATCACCCGACTTTTCACTAGCCCTTCACCTTCTGCCACCACACATCTTAACCCCGGTGTCCGCTTCCTCTGCACTTCCTGCGGCTGGCGATGCTCCTCTCTCAGAAGCCGTCCAAAAGCTCAACGTCTTGAACAACCTCCTCGGCCAAGCTTCCTATAGTGTATTTTGGAGCACTCTCGATAGTGACGATCTGTACGCGGATCTGATTGCTGACGTTGCTGGCTTTGAGGAGCTCATCCGCATCCGCATTGCCCTCACAATCTCTCAATCTGTCCGCGAGATCGAGAAACAGGTCTTAGAATCATGGCTAGGCCTGCAAGCAGAAGCATTTGAAAAATTTGTTACCGGGGTTTGTGGTTGGGAGATTGAGGGTTCAGTGGTCAAAGTACCCCTGAACAAGGAGAATGAAGCAAAGGGCAGCATTGTACGAGAAAATGTCAAGATAGAGCAGTTCTCAAGGGTCATCCGAAGAGCCTACGAACAACCTGCTTAGGAGGATATCTTAATTCATTGCATGGCATGGCGTAGCGAGGCTTGATTTCTGGGAACGGGGTTGGCGTTGACTGGAGTTTGGGAGCCATGGCCCGACAGCGTTAAATCCATATTGTGGAACGCTATTGTTAGACGATGACAACGAATTTATTTCCGGCATTAAGGCCGGATGAGCCTGCCGTTGAGATCTTTGTTCACGACTCAGATGCTTCGCCGTGGTCTTTGCTAGTGAGCCATCACGTCGGTTATGCCAATGGGTGCTGGGGCTTCTTGTCCTTCATATTGAACTATTATCTTGAGCTCTTCATCTCTTCCCATTGCACGCCTGCAAATTCCTCCACATAGCCTACGTCTCCATTCAAGTGTTGCTGCTGGCAATCCTTCTCGCAAACACCAACAAGGATTGTACCCCATTCCATACCATCAATACTCATCTCCTCACTTTCTAGTTCCATTATCGCATGAGGAGTCAATTGAACTTCAAAGACCCTAGATGTGCCACAGTTGCCACATCTCGGCATCTTATTGCCGCTTCCATTACTGGTTTGGATCTTCTCGTGTCCTTTCTCCCCTGTAAATAATTTGCCTACTATGTCGTGTTTGGAATACAGCAATGGCTGGCCTTTGAACTCGTATCTGATGACCTGCTCGGGATTTTGTGCCAACCGATCTGCAAACTTTTGAAAGGTCTTGTCAATAGTGCTTTCGTATACCACTTTATCCTCTTTCTGTGAACTGGATCCAAGATCTTCGTCAATCTGCATGGTCTGTCCAGGAACAGGTAGGTCTTCGATTTTGTCCAGTATTTCGTAGTCTGCGTCTGCAAGGTAGTATAAAGGATACGCTGGTGGAAGCGCCTGCGGCCATGGCTCCGGTGGTGGAGGCGGTCCAAGTTTTGGCATATTTAGAGAAAGAGCAGACGCAAAACTCTGAGGAAGGTCTACGGTGGTAGAAGTCGACGGTGTTTCGACATCAGCTGATTTTGCAGCAGCTGGCGGTGGCGCAGGCTTTAATGATATGGAAGAACCGGGGCTTGAGAACGGGTTCTTGAGACCAGAATTTGGTGTTGTAGAAAATGGATTGCTTGACGAAGCGCCAATGGTCGAGCTTCCTCCAAATAATGTCTGACCAATATTTATAGAAGGCTTGGTTGCCTCTGATACAGGAGTTTTTGAAATCGTATCGCTCTTTTGCACACTAGGACTCACTTCAGCAATCCTTATGCCTCGTAAAGCTCGCACACTGCCATCTATACGCCGACATGATTTTCGACGACAGGAAAACACATAAAGTCGTCTCTCATGTCCAGGGAAGATCTCTGGTAAATCTCCATTGAGTTGTAGTAACAAGACCATTACATCGCTGCAAACTTTACATCTTGCGAGTGCTGCTGATGGAGGGGTAGCGGGGTCCAGCCATGTCTGAATGATACCAAATTAGCGACAGCACTGCGGACGAGCACAGACAAGATGCAAGTTTGATAAGAATACAGAAGGATAGGGAATCAAATAAAAGGAAAGCACTTGCTGGTTGACCTCCAAGATGGCTGATGGTATCTTCGGAGGGTTCTTTCGAGGCGTATCCTAGGAGGACGTTGGTTTCCGTGTAGTCGTCATCTTCTGCGCCCGAGGAGTCACTGTCGTATGGTGCCATCCTCGCAGATTAAAAGATTTGTACAGAATTTCGTGAACAGGGAGCAGAATACCAAAGATCCTCGGAGCCACTGGAGAGATAGAAGCGCTTAGGAGCTGCTGGGAGGCGGAAAACACAGGAGAGCAGAACATAAATTTTCGAAGCGACCCCGCAAGGCTGCGCTGTCAAGGCTGACAAGGCTATTGACAATTTTGAGTGGACATGCTTAGACGAGGTAGATATTGTTCATGGAGTCTCTATGACTCCGCTACACGTACTCATATCAACTACATACACTGGATATTTAAATTTCCATGATATCAAAACGATGGCAATGCTCCTGCGCCTACGCTACCCTCACAAAATGTAGAACCTGGTGAAACTAACTAGAAAATACATAGAACGACCCCATGGCTAGTACGCTCCTCGGATTTTGGCGTAAAGGTCGGTGTCAAGGAAGTTGTAATTTGGATTGAGTTGGCAGAATGGATGCTGTGATAACAGAGTATCTGCAGTTGGACGCTCGGATGGTATGCTATAGCCACGGTCAGCAACGGTGAGGAGTGAGTAGTGCTACACTATAACTTACATGGTGAAACAATCAGCCATGAAGGCAACGGCAACTGGACTGATCTTTTCGGCAACATCGTCAGGAATTGGGGGGGCCTCGTTGAGACTTCCCAACTTGTAGATCGCCCCCACAGTCTCTTCTTTACTCCAAGGCCTTCGGCCAGCAAACATCTCCAAAACGACGCAGCCCAAAGACCAGATATCGACCTTTGCCGAATAGCCTTGACCCTGGGATCGAACGACCTCGGGCGCCATCCAAAATACAGATCCCTGCATATTATTGGTCGCATCATTGCCATAGATGTTATCCGTCTTTTTGGAGATACCAAAGTCCGAAATCTTACATGTTCCATCAAGGTCCAAGAGTATATTGTCGGCTTTCAAGTCCCGATGTAAAATTCCCTCGCGATGTAGGTATGCAAGTCCAGCCAGCGTCTGGCGAGTCAATGAGCTTACGATGTCCTCTTCAAATTTGCCATGTTTCCGCAGGCAACTGCCCACGCTACCACCAGAGATATATTCCAAGAAGATACTGATGGACATCTCCTTCCGTTCACATCCAAGATACTGGACTATGTTGACGTGGTCCAGATGTTGCATTGTATCAATTTCCTGATCCAATGCTGCCACCATCTCGCGAATCTTGTCTTTATCATTACCAGCAGCCTTGGCACTCACTTCTACTTGCTTTACAGCAAGGAATTCTCCAGTAGTTGCATTCATACCCAGATATACACGCCCATATGTACCTTTGCCAATCAATTGACCCTTGAACCATCGGAAGGTGGCTTGTCGCTTAGGAATCGTATCTTGAGGGATTTGTGGGAGAATCATACTACCACGCTGTGGCTTGATTTGGACAATGTTTGCTCCAAACATTTTGGTGCTCTTCCTGCGAAGTAGCATAGTGTCGCCACCCTTCTGTGAGGGCGCTGTAAATCGCTTGTTTGCTTCATGGGCTCCTTTGGCAACCTCGCGAATGGATTTCATACGGCCGATACCTGATCGGCGTATGTTTCTCTGAGCTATACTTTGCATTGAGGGTGGTCTCTCAAGAGCTTTCAGGGTTGACTCATCTGAGCCCAATGTTTCACCATCGTTGTAGGCAGTGCTCGATCGCGGTGTGGCCAATGGTGTGCTAGGTGCAGGCCCATTCTGTGAATTCAGCTGGCTTGAAGAACTCGACTCCCCAACTTCTTGCTCTGGTATTGGGGAAGGAGGGGGAGAGCCGTTTGGCCCTTCTTCCAAAACAGGCTGGTCCAGGTCGAGGTTCGGGAAGAAATCATCGAGATGGTTGATGAGTGCTTCTGCTGGAGGACGATTCGCCCACAAGTCCTCTCGCGCGAAGGATTCTCGCCTCAGAAGTCTATCTTCGGAAGACTCAGCAGACCAAGCGCCATCAGATGTAGAAGAATTTGGGTTTCGGCGCTGCGGCCTCTTGCCAGAGTGGCTACTGGGCAAGCTTTCATCAGCAGTGTTCCCAGTCAAGGCACCCTCGGGGTGTTGTGGGGTTTTGAAAGACACAGATAACCCTTTTTTGGATCGTGACGTCCTGATAGTCAAACTTGGACGTTTGCCTATGCCGTCTGAATCAGCCTTCTGCGATGGCTGCCGACTTGCGATGGGGACGGCGAAAAGCCCATCATCAGAGTCATCGTCGGAATCAGCCTGTTCCGTCGGCAACTGAGAGTTCTCGAAGACAACATTCGATTCCGTGAAATTGAGGTTAGGCCCGTACGACTTGCGGTCCCCTGCCCCCGGAGCAGAATGTAACGAGGAATGGGTATGTGCACTACTTGGACTAAGATCGGAGGGTGAAGTTGCTCGCCGATGTTCCTCGTCGCGCATTTTATTAAGCGTGGCAGTATCTGGGATCTTAACCGCTAATGCTGCACCCCGATCTAGGCTGTTGCCATTATCTTCTGGTGCGTAGTCAGGCACCGTGAATGATGTATCTCCCTTACCCCAAGTCCTGCTTCCAGGTGTACCGCTTCCGGACCTGGGGCTACTTTTGCCAGATGCTGAGGCGTCAAAGTCCACTGCTGTCATTGCGCCTCCACTTCTCTCATTCTGGTCTGGGTTGGTACTTGAAGTGGACTTCTTGTTTGGCGAGAAGTTCGCTGTGTTCGGACTCGGGTGCCCTACGCCTCCTAGTCGACTCCCAATGCCAATAAGAGCAGCTCCAATCCCACCACTGGCTTGTGGCGAAGGATTTACTGCTTTCCGCTTTCCGCGGTCGGAGCTGTCCTGCAACGCAAAAGTAGATTCTACAACTGAAGTACGTTTGCCTTGAGTATCCAAGTTAGTTAGAGATATGCGTGCTTGTTGGCTTGTCCGCTTACTCAGAGAGTTGGCCTTGATCAGAGTCGCGGACTCGGCGGGTGGGGGAGGAGGTCTTCTTTGTGGGAACAGGCTGTCTGGTTTCTTATCTTCGAAGGGTGAGTTCCGTGGCTGATCAAAATCGACATTACGGCCGACGATACTGCCTAAGGTCCCGTCAGCCCCTCCGAGCACATCCAGATTTCCCCTCTTCTTTGCTAGATACGCCTTCTGCCTTCGCTCCATTTCAGCCTTGTGTTCACTTGCAGCCAAATCCATGAGGGCCTGCCTCTCAGACTCTGGGAGCGGCGACTCTCCTCCTTCATGAGATGTTTTCATCAGGCGCTCCCGAACAGCTTCACCAGTAATGGAAGGCACATTTGAAGCATCTCGTATTGGAGCTAAGGAAGGCGCTGCCTTGATTGTGTTTTGTCGAGAGCTGGGGGGCGATGAGCTTGAGCGTCGCCTAGTTCCGTTGAGTCTTGCATACGCTTCTTCATCTAAAGGAATTGAGGGGGGTAAACCTGGCGAAAGGCCTAGTCTGTTGCTGAAGGTTGATTCAAGACCAGCGGAATGTGGTATTGGTAGAGACGCAGCAGAGCTAGCAGGGGCTCTGATGTAAAATTTGAGAGCCCCGGACTGATCAGCTTTAGTTCGTCGGTGTAAGAATAGTTTCTGGTCATCTAAGACTTCTTCATGTTCAACTCTTCCGAAATCAGTCAAAAATATCTGCGCAAAGTCGGGATCAGTGATCCCTGCGTTTGCGCAGATAAGATTTCGAAGCTCGTGGCCAGACTCGATATCAGTAACATCGCACAATCTGAAGTTCCATCCATCTGGTGTGACCAAAATGAAGGCTCTGGCGGGACCGTTACGCCTCCCACGAAATCCCGAATGAGAAAATCTATCATTTTCGTACACCGAGAAGCTCGAAGAAGGGCGATCTAGAGAAGTTTCACTAGAATTGCTTATCTTGCCGTTACCAATGAATGGCGGTTTGATGCTTAGCGAAGGACTTGTAGGAGACTCCAGGTTCTGGTCATCGGGCGACGCCAGAGCACCGTCCTCCTTGACCTTCTTTTTCCGGAAATGCTTCAAATTGTTCAGAAAGCCTTTGGACTCCTTTGCCGACATTGGTGGTTCAGTGACAGAACGATCGCTAGGTTCCAGTGGGGAGGGTCGGGAACCATCATGCCCATAGCGCCGACTGTCTTGATTGCGTACAAGGTGCGTTTCTCCTAGAGCACCCCCCATGCCACCGCGTAATGCTTGAGCTGCTCCAGGTGGTACTCCCGAGCCATAAATCGCTGCATTGGATGAAACTGAATCAGTGCTGTTGCTAGACCGGTGACCAAACTTCACAGTATGAGGAGAGGCTGATAAATTGCCATTTGCAGGTGAATAAAGCGCAGAATATGATGCGCCAGGACTACCACTTTTAGGGCTACCCTCAATGCGAAGGGAAGGGCCCTTCAACATACCCTCTCCAGTCTCGCTGCTTGCACTCGGACTATGTCGGCGGCTACCTTCGGGGCCATCCAGTGCTCTAAGAATATTACGGTAGCCATTTCGGTTCTGAGAAAGCTGATCCTGTTCACCAATAGGGCTGTTACCCGTCAAAATAGGCATGGTAGTGCTGCGACTAGAAAATCTCCGAGTACTAAATCCTGGTCCTGGGCCTTTGAATGAGGTCTGCTTTCCAGGACTGTCATCTTCGGGCCCGGCAGTGCTGGGAGTCGGCAAATTAGCCTCTCGACCAAAATTTGGCGATGACTCGATAGTCCCTTCAGTGCCGGCACTTTGGAGATTGGCAGTGGATATGGATTCTCCCCGAACGTGAGATGACCTGCTCGCATCTGCTGGCCGTCCTGTCACAATTCCTCGAATAAGTCGACGCATGCGTTTGCCCTCCTCTCGCTCCCTTGCTTGGTCCCAGCCAGTACCGCTGTTAGAGCACTCTTTTGCGAGGCGAGGGTATACTTGTTGATGCATCATTCCAAAATTTCCCCGTCCACCATGACCACTACCAAGTTCAAGAAACACCGTACCATAAATGTTCAATGCTTTGAAGGTTTCTTGCCAGTCATTAGAGAACTGGTTACTAGCTAACCATAAGAGCACGCGATCCATTGGCCACTGAGTAGCAGCATCGTTAGGAGATGTTGGGGTATTCAAAGCATTACTCGATGCCTGCTGGTTCCCACCTGGCGTACCGAGGCCTCTTCCAGTAGCGGAGCTGAGTTGGGGATTGCTCATAGTTGCGGTGGGGGGACCTAGCGGACTGTATTCTTGAGCTTCTCGGGTAGGTAAATACATATTGTTGCTGTTATTGAAGCGGCTCAATGGCGTCTGCCCTTGGTATGTCCTTTCGCGGTCCGGATGATAGCTTCCATCTAATGGCGTGCTAAGACCGGTATCTGCCGAGTTCCGATAGGTTGAGGAGCTGTCTGACACGGCAGAGAAATCAGAACTATCGCCTCTGTTGAAGCTTGGTTCCTGCGTTCTGCCAAATCCAGGTATGCCTACTCCTGGCCCGAATGAATCGCCGTGTGGAATGTATGTTGCGGACATCTGGTGCTCATTTGCAGGTGGCGGTGGTATAGATAGGGGTGGAGGCTGTTGTGCTGCATAGGGCTGACCTGGATTGTACGCTTGATACTGATTATTGGTCGGGGGATTTGGAGGAGGAGCAGGAAATCCTCGACCATCATGGGCACGTCCCCAACTGCTTTGCCAGCCTGCCTGTAGACTCGTAAGAGGAGGACCCGGAGGAGGCCCCGGAGGAGGAGGTATTGTGACTCCTGGATGCTGATGAGACTGCGAATTGATCGGTCGAGGTGGGGGTGGTGGTATGGATATCAGATGGGCTTGCTGCGACGGAGGTGACATTGGCGGCGGCGGTGGAGGAACATATTGTCTAGACGATTCAGCAGCGGACACATGCCGCTGCCCTGGTTGATACATCGGTACAGAAGGCCCGGAGCGAGTAGAAGGTCGTGCTGGGTTATTGGAGGAGTAGATAGGAGGGTTCAATGTGTCCGACGAGGTAGCAGCTCTTGGCCTTTGTCCAAAAGATGCGCTTGAAGCAAGTGTTGGATACGGGGACCCTGAGCCAAATAAGGGGAGTGGTGAGAGATTGTTGGCACTGCTCACAGCATAGGTTGGAACGTCGTTCAGAATCAAACCTTCGTCCTTGCTCGGGGTCAAGGTTCGGTGCCGTGGAGAGGGTATAGCTCTATCGGAGGTATTGGATCTGCCAGACGATGATCGAGGGCGGGACGCGGTCATTGTCTCCCTCCAAGCATTTTTGAATGGGACCAGAATGCGATCTTCCAACAGTACACCTCAGCTCCCAGCCTCCAGCTTCCCACCAGTTTGTGCCTTTCAGAGAGACTCGCAGCGTTGTAATGTGTAGTCACATCAGGTATGTTGACTCCCGTGACACGGTTTGCTTCGTGGACACAAATGATGGAAGTCACGACGAGCAATGGATCGCCTGCGCAGGGGTCTTGGAGGGAGGCTCGCGTCTTGACCGTTGTTGTGTCGCTTTGGGCGCAACGGAGTAGGGAATATCGGCGTCGAAAGGTAAGGTAGGCGTCGGATAACTCTAGATAACAGGGGCAGGGACGCTGGCACGAAGGGCAGGCAGATACGAACAAAGGCGAAAGCAACAGCGGCGGTGGCGCACAGTGGTGGTACAACAAGAGGCAGACGTTCTTTGTCGGGATGTTTCGATGGTGATGCACTGCAGAAAGCGTGCCTGAAGATACGGCGTGAGACGTACGAAGTCAAGCAGAGACAATAGGCAGAGCCAGGCTCAGTTGGGCAAGGTGTGAGGTGGAAGAGCAGGGGTCCAAGTCCCGCAGTCAGGACGGTCCAGTGTCTCTTCCTCCTGCTGGACACCTCAGGCAGGTATGGAGCTTGGGGATCCAGGCCAGGGCCAGGATGTGTCACGGCCCCGGCAGACACCCAGATGAACACGGGATATCTGTGCTGGACGGCTTCAGCGCGTCAGAGATACCGCCGTCCTGCGTCGAAGGAAAGTGGTCTGTCGTGTCGGCCGGACGCCAAGCCACATGGAGGAGAGAAGAAAGAAGGCCCAAAATATCTAAGCTTTTTTAGTCGGCTGTCTTTCTTTCGACTACCGCTTCTCTTCTCTTCCCTTCTCGTCTCTTCTCCTTGCCTAATGTTGCCTTCGTCATGATCCACCAGGAAGGATAGATCCCTTACCCATGCCATGACAATGGCTCTTTGTGATCGCCAGCCTTCGAAGGCCCTGCATCCGCAATGCGTTGGAATATGGGCATTTCCCGGGCCCCTTCGGATGCGTGTCTCGTGGTGAAGAGTAGCATGCGGTCAATTGCACCACATAGTGCGCGGATAAGTCAGGTAACGCAAGCCAAGGTGGAGTGAGAATGGCAATAAACGGAGGATGCAAAACGTCGGCATAACTACTATGCTGGTACTGGCATGCATGTTCTACCGTGCGATACCTGCCCTATCTTTACTAGCCACTATGACGTGGGTTGTGCTGCAGTGAAGTGGTGCCGTAGTGGACTGTTTTCCGCCGAGCGGATACAACGGACCTGTCTTCAAAGCAATGTCTTTATAAACAGACTGACTGCTATCTACCAAATTCCTTCCCTACCTCAATTTCGTCTCACCCATTCTATCTCTCTCAAACCCCTTCGTTCGCAAACTCAATTTCAATCTTCGGATCGTTCCGGTCGTTGCGCGTAATCCCGTCTTGATCTTCGACCCCGCCATGGCAGACATTCGAGAATCGGAACTCAAATCGCCTGTAGACGTTGCAGAATATCTCTTCACCAGGCTGCACCAGCTTGGCGTGAAGTCGGTACATGGATTGCCAGGAGATTACAACCTAGTGGCTTTAGATTGTCAGTATTCGAGATATGCTTCGCGGCCCCTCATCGTCAAAGTCCGCTTTCAATAACCGCCATCATTCGTGGAGTTGACATGAGCTACTAACACCTCATTTATGGACAGACATTCCCAAAGTAGGCTTGAAATGGGTTGGTAACGTCAATGAGCTTAATGCCGGTAAGTTCGTTCGCTCAAAACTGTCACAGATTTGTGCCTAACCATATATCGCACAGGTTATGCGGCGGACGGAGTACGTTCTCAAATCCCTATTGCCCTCACTAAGTCGAAAGATTCATCGATAAAAAGAATCGCGCGATACGTGTTGCTAAAAGCCATGAGACTGTTGTAGTATACATGTCTGCGTTGGCCTCACCACATACACCACATACATACACTCAGATATGTCAACTAGCAACTTCCACTTTTTGCTGACGCAGTTATAGTATGCCCGGGTCAAGGGAATCTCCGCCATTGTCACAACTTTTGGAGTAGGAGAGCTGTCCGCCATCAACGCGGTAGCAGGGGCCTATAGTGAGCATGTACCTGTTGTTCACATTGTCGGCACTCCAAGCACTTTGTCCCAGCGCAATGGCCAGCTACTACATCATACCTTGGGAAATGGCAACTTCAATGTTTTTGCCGACATGAACAAAGAGATATCATGTGCTATGGGTAAACTCACCTCGGCATCTGATGCAGCCACAATTATCGATCATACATTGAGAGAATGCTGGATTCAAAGTCGTCCGGTATACATTACTCTCCCCACGGATATAGTTCAGAAGAAAGTTGAGGGTGATCGCCTGCGCACGCCAATCGACCTTGAATTCCCCGACAATGACAAAGCAAAAGAGGACTACGTTGTGGATGTGGTCTTGAAGTACCTCCATGCTGCAAAGAATCCCGTTATTCTCGTGGATGCATGTGCTATCCGACATCGTGTATTAGACGAAGTCCACGATCTTATTGACAAGACAGGACTACCAGTCTTTGTGACACCCATGGGCAAGGGAGCTGTAAACGAAGAACACGAAAACTATGGAGGAGTTTATGCCGGAGATGGAAGCCAACCAGAAGTTAAGGAGCGCCTGGAGTCATCCGATCTTATTCTTACAATTGGAGCCATCAAGGCAAGTCTCATTACAGCCCTAAGTTCTGATGGAATTAGACTGACCTGAATATAGAGCGACTTCAACACTGCTGGATTCTCGTACAGAACGTCGCAACTAAACACCATCGATTTCCATAGCACTCATATCGTCGTCCGATATTCCGAATACTCGGGCGTACACATGAGGGGCGTGCTACGAAAGGTCATCCAACAAGTCGACATGAACAAGCTCTCGGCGATCAAGGGACCGAAGATGGAGAATAAAGTTGCTGAAAATGAGGACAACTCAGAGACCATCACGCAGGCATGGTTCTGGCCACGAGCCGGAGAATTTCTGAAGGAAGACGATATCGTAATTACAGAAACAGGTACCTCGAACTTTGGAATTTGGGAGACAAAGTTTCCAAAGGGTGTCACTGCTCTGAGCCAGGTCCTTTGGGGCAGCATCGGATACTCTGTCGGGGCTTGTCAGGGCGCAGCTCTGGCGGCGAGGGATGCCGGCTCCGATCGAAGAACGGTGCTTTTTGTTGGTGATGGATCGTTCCAACTCACAGCCCAAGAGGTTTCAACCATGCTAAGACTCGGACTGAAGCCTATCATGTAAGTTTGGCCATTTAGTTGCACAACCTCTTTTTAACATGTCTATAGTTTCTTGATATGCAACGATGGATACACGATCGAACGTTTCATCCATGGGATGAACGCAGATTATAATGATATCGCAGCTTGGCACTTCAAAGATCTCCTCAAAGTCTTCGGTGGTCAAGATGGCACGTACAAGACCTACCAGGTCAAGACAAAGGCGGCCATAAACGACTTATTTATGGATGAGCAATTCAACGCCGCAGACTGCCTCCAATTTGTCGAGGTTTACATGCCTTGGGATGATGCACCACGAGCTCTGAAGCTAACGGCGGAGGCAAGTGCTAGGACCAATGCAAAGCAATGAATGCCAAACTCTTCTAATGAGGAAATATTGCATGCCAAAAGAAATTCACTATCTATGTTATGTCGGCGTCATGGAAGGATGAGACTCTCAATTCAATCAGGATGGTAATTTGATTCTTCAAGAAGGAAGCAGACAAAATTTAAATGAGCAACATTTGTAACCAAGTTCTCCTTGTTTGTGATTCTTGAGCACGTCTTCCATTTGCAAAATCGAGGATGTTTTGTTAGACACCCTTGGATAAATGTTGCGAGGCAGCGACACCTAATTGTTCAAATTTATGAATTTACTTATCAAAACGGCCATATTAATATTCCTGAGGCATTTCTGGTGATTATAACTAATCAATAATACTGCTTTGCAAAAGGAGGCTTAGTGACCCGATTGCTATCAAGTGGCCCATCGCTGGTGGGAGTTTGCTTACTAATCCCAGAGAGCCGATGTCGAGGCCGCTCACAAATTTGACACCACCGTGACCATTTATATCCATAATTCGTTGGATCCCGGCTTTTTTTTCTATAACCATTTCCACGTTTGTCATGGCAGACAAACGAAAGAATCAGCATCACGACGGTCGTGACGACAATCAGAGGGCGACGAAGCGGAGCAAGGTACGTGAAGGTTAAGGCATCCTTTTTCGAGCCGCTGCGGTGGTAGAGCTGGCATTCTAAGCACGGCTCTCTTAACATGAGATCAAGATTATGGCTGCGTGTTTTGTGCGCGAGGCTGAGCATTACGATGCCGGATGAACTGGTTATTGTGCATCTTTCCAGAACATGGCCTCTCACACGTGAGAATCATATGACAAAATGATGTTCCGGTCTACGGTTTAGTCACAGTTGCTGATTTTATTGCATTAGGGTGGCTCTGGTGGTAAATGGCAGACGCCACATCAGAAGAGCAAACTTGAAGGCCGTGCAGAGACTTCAAGGGAAATCATTGAGCCAGGGGACTCCGGTATCTGGGCAACTTGTGCCAAAAACCAGGAGCGGAGAGCGCGAGATGAACTCCAAGCCATTCTATCCGAGGTAAAGCAAGCGTTCCATTTCGTGCAGGCTGTTTTTTGGTTGACTCCAGGAACAAGTCTGCCGAGCGCATCTATGGCATCAACGTGGACTCGATGCCCGATGATGGGGATGAAGCAGGAGACGACATCGAAGCTTCAATCAAGAGGGAGATGGCTTACCTTGCCAACAAGGATACAAGCACCAAGCCATTTGTGCCGGTACAACTAGATCTTGCCTGTGTCTTATTTTTCAAGACCCGTTCACCCGTGGTGCCCGTCGACTTCGTCCATAAGATCTGCGAAGACGCCCAAGCTGGATCCGGGCATAGAAGAAGCAAGTATTTAAACCGACTAACGCCAATGACATTGATGGCAAGAGCGACCGAAAAGGGTCTTGAAGAAGTTGCTAGAACCGTTCTAGCTGAGCATTTCGACCTCAAGAAGGAAACCGGGACTTCTACTGAAGATACCGAGAAAGAAGGCTGCTCGGTATGTGTCAACCTTTTCCCGATCCACAGCTTTTCCCTGGGCATCTTCCCAAGACTATGGAGCTACATCCAGCTTCATAGATGGCAGTGGGGTAATAACAGGTGCTAAATGTTGGGATAAGTTTGCCATCCGACCGACGATACGGAATCATACCAGTTTAAAGAGGGATTCTGTGATCAAGCAGATCGCAGAACTTGTGGGACCGAGGCACAAAGTCAATCTGACCAAGCCTGACAAAGTTATACTGGTCGAGATTTATCAGGTAAGAATTCTGCTCGTTCCACCCGTCCCGCCCAATGCAACATAGCGCTACTCATCTACTAAACTGGGAACACAGACGGTGTGCGGGATGAGTGTCGTTGGTAGCGATTGGGAAGCATTGAAAAGATTTAATATTGCAGAGCTGTATCCGTCTCGGCTTCCGACCAAGTCAGCTCCGGTTGGGCAGGCGGAGACGACTATGCTAGGGAAGGGCAAGACAGACGAGGCTGAGGAAGCAGCGAAGATCATTAGTTAGTTCTGGAGAGAAATCCACCGTGGCACCAGCCAATCCCGATGGGCCCGACGGCGCTCGACATGTGGTGATGGAAGGGAAGGGAAGGGTAGGGTAGGGGTCCGAGGTGGAGGTGGAGGTGGAGGTGGAAGTGGAAGTGACATTGATATTGATATGATGTACGGGCCGGGGCGCTCGCTTGATGTTGCCATTCTTGGCTGCGCGGACTCCTAACTGCATCTGTCGATTTTTGGCGAGAGACCTCTACCTCTGTTCCTGAGGGCCATGTACGTAGCAGCAAGCATCCATTCGAAGGGTCGTACATGCGTCGTACGGACGGACGACCCATTGCCTAGACCCCTTTCCTTCCGGTCCTTTCTTTTCTTGCCGTGTCGTTCTTTGGCTTTCTGCGACTTGGTTCTTCCAAGCAAGCCTCACCGCCGGTCTTCGTCGAAGGGATGACAGAGAGTAAGCAACATGGTCAGGCAACGTTCTCCAGCGTCCACGATCTAGAACGTCTCCCTTCAATGCTGCACGGTCCCAACGGACGTCCCATATGCACGCTCGCTACTGTCCAGCCAGTGGGAGAATCCGATGTCTAGTGCCAGTTGCAGTTGCAAGGAGGAAGAAGCCTTTGCTCATCCATCAAACCCTATCAAGCATCCAATCCAGCTTGCTCGTGTACCCTGTCCCTTCTCCGGCAACGTTCGGCGGGTCAGGCCAGAACTACGCACCTCGATGTGCGGTGCGTCTGAGGAAGTCTGCCATCCATCGTGATTGCCGTGGCTGCGTTCTCGCTACCCGTGCACCAATCGGTGCTATTCACGGGGCGCGCACATGGACGTCCCGCACTGGTGACAATTCCCCATCTTTTCCGCTCTTTCACGCCCACGAACGAAGGAAGCTCGGCCGACGTCCCGGACCGGCGGCTGGCCATGAACGTGGTTCGGGAAGCGCAGTCGCGCGCTGCCTTCATGACTTCTGGGGCACGCGATACGCAATATGAGATGAATAAGTACCCGCGATGATCGTCATGGTAGAGCTGGGCTTGCCTGCACCTGCGCGTCTGCAGACCAACGCACAAGCTCGACTTCAACATGCACGCATGCACGCGGAACATTCATTCTTCCTAACTCTACATATGTACATCTTGCGGGCCTGGATTGCGTCCTGTCGGCACCCGAGCCAGTTGCCCACATACTGGCCATATATGCTGGAGTTGCCTGTGCCATCCCCAGGGCGACCGATGCGTTTATGCACCGACAGCACGGCTGTGTTGTAGACGGAGAGTCCTGGACCCTGAGGCCGATTGTATATGGCTGCTCGGCCACATCGAAGCCCGATCCATCAATTGCACTCGTCTCCGACCATCTCCAGGATTCCAAGGCCACGCCCAATTCTTACGAGACCGGTCGCTGCTTGAACGGCCTGGTCTCACGGCTAACCATCCGTTCTAAGATGGCCGCTTCGGCAACTACATCTAGGGCGCCGCGCCCTCCAATACTGACGTCGCTGATGTACAGTTTACCCATCCGACGCCTGAAAGAGATCCTCAGTCATATCAATCCTCAAGTAACTCTCGGCCCGGTCGAGGAAATACCATCCACGCAACTTGCCAGACTCTATGCTCTAACCATGTCAGACGGGAGACGGCTTCTCCTGTCTTACGCCCCGTCACTGAGCGTAAGGCTGCTGAGGCAGGAGGCAACATTGCTCTCATCGGAAGCAACACTTGTGCAGTTCATTACAGATGAAGTTCAAGAAGCCTCACTGAAGTCGAGTCTAGCTGATCAGTCACGGAAGCCCCCGTCGATCCTATGGTTGGCCACCTTGGTCCCAAAACTGCTCAAGCACTCCTCAAACAATAGAGAAATGGCATACCCGTATAGCATATATGAGCCCACCTCCGGTGCCCCTCTTTCCACGCTTTCAGTCTACATGAGCGTTTCTGAGCGACGTCTTATTGACAAACAGATCGGAGTCTTAGCTCGGGTTCTTGCTTCTCTAGTACCACCTGATCACACGTTTGGTACTGTTGGTCGAGTCCTATCAGACCCGTCTGCGACGGGATTAATGATGCTTGAACCAACAGGATCAAGCGCGTGGCCAGCAGCGTTCAACTCTCTCCTAGAGGGCATACTGCGGGATGGCGAGGACATGTCTGTATTATTGCCATATGATGCGGTAAGGAGCCATAATCGAAGGCTGTCGTGGAGACTTGAAGCTGTGGCCACACCTCGATTGATTATCTTGGGCACTTGTCCAGACATGAATGTGATGATTGAGAGAGGCGAAGAATCGAGCTCGGGAACTACAAAGTTGACTGGTCTAAGAAGTTGGAGTCAAGGCTACTTTGGAGACCCTCTGTTATCGAGCTGCTGGGAAGATCCAAGCGAAGGATTCCTTGAGGGATGGAACGATGGCGGAGAAGATATAATTGAAGACCCGGATAACGCAGGAATCAGGATGTTGTTGTACAAGTGCTACGCAGCAATTGTCAGTATCGTGACCGAATACTACAGACCACAGGCAGAGAGTAGCAGAAGGGAATTGGAAGGAAGACGGAAGTTGACGAGTGCACTGGCGGAGCTTGAACGTATTGAGGCTGCCACAGCCGGGCTCAAGCGAACGAGGAGTGCATCCGCAGAAGTCGAAGACTCGAAGAGGCCAAAGTTGGAAGAAAGCGAAACATGACCCACAGGGTGCCCGCGTTGTTAAAATAGGAGCGCAAAAAGTGATACCCATACTTATAAACTCGCGATCAATCAGTATTTCTTGTATATCTTCAAACCTTATTGAATCTTGGTGGGTAGCTCATCGTCCTCGTCTCGTGGCATGGAAACACCAAGCATGCCCATCAAGTTTCCTCCTGGACCTGCCATGCCCGCTTGGCTCTTGAAGCTCTCAAGGAGGTTTTTGGCTAAGTTGAGGTCGATATCGACCTCATCGTCACTGCCACTTTCAGCATCGGAATTAGTTGTGGTTTTCTCTAATGCCAGCGCTTGTTTGTGCGCGGATGGGTTCGGCATCCCCTCAAGGTTAAGTGCCCCGGCTTCAGTCAATTCCTTCTCCATCATTTGCATAACCTTTCTGATCTCCTCCCCTTCGTTTCTATCTCCCTCTTCAGATAGCCCCTCGGAGCCTTGGTCTTTCCCAGGTTCTTGATCCTTTAGATAGTCGGACTGCTCTCCACTGCCTGAACTTTTCTTGGGGCTTTCTGCTGGAAATCCCATCATTTCCCTCATCATTCTTGCGAATTCATCGTTGTCAAACTTGATATCTTGGTTTTCGTCGTCGCCACTGTCATCCTCACTATCTCCACCCTCATCATCATCATCATCATCATCATCATCATCATCATCATCATCAATGTCCATCTCGTCAATGTCAGCACCATCTTCTCCTGCATCCTCGTCGTTCATGAATTTCTCGAAGCGTTCAACCATCTTTTGCAGATCGGCCTTCGTGTTGGCATCTCCAAATCCTGTTGGAGGTTCTGGACCGAATACCTTCGGGCCTAAGGTTGGATCAGATTCCTGCCGCTTACCCTGCAATTCCTTTTCGAAATCTTCAAAATTGATATCTAGCCACTTCTCATCATCGTTCCTTGAATGATCTTCCCAGGAAAGAATCTCCTCGTCGGATGGCAATGTGACATTCTCCGTAGCGATATCATCTAATAGCAAATTTATCTCGCGCACTGCACGATTGTCCTGATAGGCAGGGTCGTTGACTAACATTTCAAAGCCGCAGGTTATCTTCATACCAAGATCAAGACGACTGTGGTCCGAGTGGCCAGTAACTACTGTTGAAGATTGATGTATAGTCTCCGATACAATTTTCTTCCAGTTTTCGGGAGGTGGAAACTGTTGAGATCTTACCTGAGCAAACAGCACCTTTGTGAACCGTACGGAGACTTGGACGAAGTCTTTTGGAGGGAAACAGAGGGCATCCTGGCTTTTCTGGAGTGCCTTGATTGCGATGGGATCCCGAAGATAAAAGGATTCAACGGCAGGTGCAATTGAGGTGGGAAGCTCGTGAAGAATGTATGCCAGTTTGCGTGGGATCCTAAGTTGGCTGTAATGAAGCGAGTTGGTAATTTGAGATGGGTAATTACGCAGCCGATAAAAAGCCTCCTCTTCAAGTGGTAGCGAGTGGAGAAGCGTTGTTGGGCTTGACCTAATAATGTCATGTGCTGCATGTAAATCTAGATTTCGAGGCAGACTGACACGAGAGTCTGTCTCGAGGGGGATGACTTGGAGACTACTCTGATGAATCCACACCTGAGATGTATAAGTATGAGAATGAGTACATGAGAGGGAGGTATAGACTTACTCGGTACTCTGCAATCTCAGGATTCAGCCAGCGAGGTAATGCATTCGCCGCTTCAATCAGGAGGAACTCTCCATCCGTATCACAGACTCGAATCCATAAGTCAGGATATCGGGCACTCAGTTCTCTAAGAATGTATACGACGAGCCATTCATCCTCAACAGAATCTCCATAGTTTGTGAGCCCATGGAGGTAAGTCAAGCCTATGTACTTTAGTACGACAACTTCAACTCTGAACGGGGATTTGACCGACCTTTATCACTGTTGCTCTCCAACTTGAAACTGTCCCGCTGCCATATGTAATTCTTCAAGAGACTGTTGCTTATCTTCTGTGCCTCTTTGCGAATAAGCTCGAGGCGTGTGAGAGTTTCCTTTTTCGACTTTAAATTGGGGTCGATAACCAAAAGCATATACTCAACACAGTCATCCGGCAGGCGTTTGGGAAATCCATCAAAGCCCTCTCCAAACCATTTCAAATCATCCCGAGGACCTTCCATACTGAAGAAACGTCCGAAATTATTGTTTCGTTACGCATTCGCGCAACGTCCCGTGGCCCTACGTTGACCGTTGTTGCGACCCTTGGAATTTTTAGACGTCGGATGACGCTAGCGCCCAAAACGGATAGATGTAAATAGAGGAAATCGCGTCACGAAATCGCCAAAGTACCGAAGCATTTATCTATTCTGCGGATTGCTTAACCCGGCTGCTCGATTACTTTGGATTCTCTGGCCTTCATGGCTATACGCGCAATATCAGGTTCCTGCGTCACTTAATTTACTCAGTTTACAATTGGTTGAGCCGGAACGGCTTCACTACGATCAGTATGGTTCAAGCTGGAGTGGGCGGACTCGACACACCACGAACGAATCTGGGCGATGCGACCTACCTCACGAACCAGCTCGACTTCGATATATCTCAGGAGCAGTCTTTCCAGTCGCCGTCAAAGGATAACAACAACCTCCTACAACAATTACAGAATGGACGCCGCGGCGGAGCTAGCCTTAGAACCCCTCGGAGTCGCGCCGTCTTTGGAGATCGCAAAAATTTACCAGTAGGACTCGGTGGAGGAGAGTTCACTCCGTTGCTCAAGAGTGCAACGCGCAATAGCGCGCTGCGTAATGGGAAGGAAAATGGCATTCCACAGACACCAGCATTCTTGAAACCCGGAGGCCTGGAGGCTTTGCCGGAAGAATTGAGCCCACTTCCAGCTATGGGGAGCTCGATATACGGCCAGGACTCGCGCAATGGATCATATATGGCAGGAACACCCATGGCCCATATTGATAGCAGCAGCGCAGCATCAACCCCAATGGCTATCCTTCCACGGCGCAATGAAGGGGGTGCAGGTGTTTTGCAGGATGGTAACCAGTTATCATTACGAGAACAAGAAAACGTCATCGATAAGATTGAGAAGGAAAATTTTGGGCTTAAGCTCAAGATACATTTCCTTGAGGAGGCCTTAAGAAAGGCTGGCCCAGGATTCAGCGAGGCAGCATTAAAGGAGAACACGGAGCTGAAGGTTGATAAGGTCACGATGCAAAAGGAACTTCATCGATACAAGAAAACTTTGGGTGCTGCCGAGCGTGATGTTGAGATCTACCGACAGCAGATCATAGAAATGCAAGAGAAAGTAAAACGAAAGCACGCTGATGAGGGGCAGCGAGAAGAACTGGAACGTCTCAGAAACATTTTGAAGGAAAGAGAATCCGAGATAGATCGTCTAAGAGACCAAATCGAGGACGCCGAGCATCAAGGCGGACAACTGGAAGAGCTTCAGGATAAAGTGCATGATTTGGAAGCAGATGTGCGAGAAAAGGATCGACTTATTGAAGACCGAGAGGACGAAGTGGATTCCCTCAAGGCACGCGTTGAAGAACAACTAGACACTATTTCCGACCTTGAAGAAGCTGCCAAGAAGGCTGAGCGTCGTGCGCTGGAGTTGGAGGAGAAGGCGCAGTCCAACGAGGAGCTTGACAGGGCTCACGAAACTATAGAAGATCTGGAGAATGATCTGCAACGCCTGCAAGAAGGAATGGATCAAGCCAAGGAGCAGTGCGAAGAGGCAATTAAGGAAAAAGAGCGTGCAGAAGCTGACCTCGAGGAACTCCAAGACGAAATGGCCAACAAGTCCGTTACGACGAAGGGCTTGAGTCGGCAAATTGAGGAGAAGGCAAACCGCCTACAAGATGATCTTGAGGACCTCCAGGAGAAATATTCAGCACTTGAATTAAAGCATGAGGATAAGGATCGCGAAGCGAGGTCACTCCAGGACAGAATCGAATCATTGCTGCAAGAAATTGATACTCGAGAACAAACCCTCCAAAATCAACTGGAAAATGCAAACGCTGCAAACCAGGTTACGGTTCGAGAACGAGATGCTCTCAGTGCCAAGCTGGAGTCCTTGCAACAGGACCTTCAGCAGAAAGCCGACGAGAAAGATCTCCTCCAAATTCGACATGATGCACTTACATCAGAATCTGCTAGTCTTCAACGAGATCTTACCAAAGCCCGGGCGACTATTGAGGACCTCGAATTTAAACTTGAACACGAGAAGACTCTGGCGCTTAACAACGAACGAAATATTGGAGATGAATACAAGACCGAAATTGAACGACTCAATGACGAGGTTGAGGATTTAAGGGCTGAGCTTCGCGAAGGACAGCGTCAACTTGATGACGACAACGATAAGTGGGACATTACTAGGAGAAACCTCGAGTCTGAGAGAGATATGGCAGAGCAGGAAGCTGCAGGGTTAAAGCGGACTATTGAAAGACTGCAGGAAGCAGAAGGCACTCTCTCAGGCAAGGAAATGAAACTCAAGGAGGCTATTCAGAGTGAAAAGGAAAGGCATGAAACCCAAGAGGCGCTACTTGTTCGACAAATCGACGAACTCAAGGAAGACATCGAAGACCGGCAAAGAGCTTTTGAGGAGGCTCGTAGTGAGCTTCTACGTTTCCAAGACGAACTACGAGTAAGCCAGCGAGAACAAAAGACTCTTGCTGAAAAAGTGGAAGGTCTCGAGGATGAAATCGAGATACTTCAAAATGGTCTCGACGAGGACAACGATCAAGCCACGCAGGAAAATTCACTTGCAAAGAAAGAGTCTGATGAGCTTAGGAAACAACTTCGTGATCTTAAATCAGAGCTTGACTCCGCAAAGCTAACACGCTCTGAGTCTATTTCGCAACAACGTCTCGAGTCCATGCTTCAGGCTTCTGAGGACCAACTAGCCAAGATACGGCGTGAGAAGCAAACCCTGCAAGATCAGCTTGCAAATGTCAACATCGAAATGCATAATATACGGTCGACTGCTGCCAAAGCTGACGCCGAGAGGGAAGAGTTGAAAGCTCAGCTGAAGGCAATAAAAGAACAGGAGGAAACAATGCGTCTAGATCAAGAGAGGGTTGACCTCCGGACAACTAAAATGAAGCTCGACATTGAAGTCAGACGCCTGCGTGACGAGAATGGGATTCTTTTGGAGCAACACCAAGGCATTGAGCAGCAACTGCAAATTGAGATTGCTCGTGCAGCAACGGAAGAGGACCGCCTGCAGCATGAGATCCGAAGCCTTCAGCGCAAAACCAGTGGATCTCCTGAACGAGAACTGAATTCGGCAAAAAGGACTATCAAGGATCTGGAGGAACAAGTCTCTGAGTTGGAACAGCGGATGAAGGCTGGCAACGATTACAATGATGCATCCAGTCAGCTTGAATTGGCTCGCCAAACTCTCTCTTCTGCACGTCGAAGAGAAACAGAGTATCAGCGGCGTGAAGGAGCACAGAAGGATGCTTTGAAGAGTCTGATGAGACAAATCAAGGATCTTGAATCTCGGATTGATGAGAACGAAGCCTCACAGATTTCCGTATCTTCCCCACACACTTCAGTCAAAGGCTCTGCTCGCAAATCGGATTCCACGGAACTCCGTCACCAATTGAGCATTGCACAGCGCACCGTCAAGGACCTTCAATCCCAGCTGAGGGAAGTTGTGCGCGATTCGGCACGGAAACTCCAAGCTGCTGCAAACGAGATGGAAACACAAGCTGCTACTCTTGAAGCAGAGAGGAATTCCCTCCGATCGGATCTGGATGATGCCATCTTCGAAAGAGATCAACTTTTGGCCAAAAATGCCACTGCCGAAACTACTTTCAGCAAGCTCCGCAGCAAAATTGATCGCCTGGAGAAGGAGTTGCAGTCTGAACGGCTGAACAATGGAGAAGACCGTACCATCGCCCTTGAACGTCGTGATCTTCATGATATGCTGCGTGAGACGAAACTCCAAGCCGAGACTCTGGAGGTTGTTGTCAAAGAACGTGAACGCACAATCGCAGCTGTCAACGCCTCTGAACGTGAGCTTCGCGCCAAGCTGGACCGAGTGCGCGAAGAGAGGTCGCTCCAGCGTACGAAGGCCGCTTCTGCGCAAGAGCAGGCTTTGTTCTTAGAAAAGCAACTCAGGGCAGCGAAAGAGGCTTGGGAAGATGAGAAGAGAAGCCTAACGAGAGGTGTTCGGTTCCCGAACATGTCTGTGAGTGAGGCAGGCAACGAGTCCATGATCAAACTTGCCGTTGAACAGCGAGAAGTACGGCACAACAAAGAGTTGAGGGGCTTGGTCATGCAGATCGAGTACTTAAGGGCTTGTCTCATCCGAGAACAGAATCTTAGGGCTAATGCAGCATACATCAAGTCGATGCTAGAAGGAAAGATTGATTTCTTCAAAGCTTGGTAAGATACCCTGCCATCTCATGATCGTAGAAAAGCGACTAACTTATGATTACAGTAACGCAGCAGATATGAAACTACTCGGCATCAAGCCTCGAGTTCACGAGCCAAAGAAGAGAACGCTTAAAGTCGTGGCAACAATGGTGCTGGCAGCCGCAAGAATGCAGAAGCTGGCAGCAGGATGGCGATCCAACAAAGCCATCAATGATAAGCTTCAGGCATATCTAAAGGATGCGAGGAGGAAGCAAGGGAGAAAGATCAGTGGTAATGCATGAATAATGTCCTTTGTCCGAAGAGGTTTTTTTTGGGCGTAAAGGGTTGGGTTTGGGGTTGGGTTTGGATTTTCAAAGCATTGGAGAGCGAGCGTCTGGTGTCTGCGTCCACAAGACCGGCGGGCTTTGGTGTATACATTTTTACTCTGTAGACTGTCAATTATGCTATGAACGAACCTAACAGAGTTCGACATCCATTTCCCCATCGTTTTCCAAGCCCATCATGAATACCAGTGCCCCGAGCCTGATTTGCACCATGTCGCAACCGAGCCTGGAGCTATTACACCGAAAACTGTCCATTTCCCCCAAGTATTTGTCACTAACGCCGATGAACCTGTGAATGTTTACATTACAAATAGAAGATTGGTGTCTAAACGCGTTAGCCGATCACGTTTTATCACGTCAAGTGCCATAGAACATACTAAGAGGATGGCTGCAGCTTAATTGAGGCTTTTGAGTGTACTTCGTAGCCAGTTCGTCTCGAATGCTGTTCAAGAGTTGGACGTAGCTTTGTTGCGGGTTCTTCTTCATTGCCGTGATGAAGGCCCAGGACATAGCACCGGTGGCTTGTGCAGCAATGGTCGCGTCGGCTCTGGAATCTGGTTAGTTCGCTACTTGGGCTAGTAGAATGTAGTGCACGAACGAGGTCTGGTCATCCTTGCTTCCTGACCACATAATCACATCTGCTGGTGAGGTCTTCGTTGCTATGGTTCTATTGTGGGCATCATCGCCCGTTGTGGCCTTCTTAAACAAGCCCATGATGTTGCTTGCCACTCCACCCATGTCGCCTTGGCTATACGAAGATATGACACTAAGAAGTCCCTGACCGGCTTCCTTGGCCAGGTTGGGCTCTTTGAGGACACCTTGGGTAGAGTAGACGTATGGCAAATCAAGTGCCGTTCCAGAATGGCAGGAGTCGAAAATAGCAGTCAGTCGAACACCTGCTTGTAGTGGTGTGACCATGATTCGGTGCATTTCATCATCGACAATATGTCCAACTTGTCTGAAATCAACCGGATAGATCACCTCATCATAACCGTCATCCTCGTCGCCGTCTAGATCCTTTGTCTGTCCACCATGTCCTACGTGACCTGTTAGCAGAGATACATTGCTGATACCAAGTTGCGGCTGATGTACCGGAATAGTGGAAGAATAACGAGTCATTTGGTCGGGCATCCTTGACCAGCCAATGCATTGCTCGCAGAATATTTTGTTTTGTAGGTTGGCTCATCGGATTTTGTTGGTCGTCGGTAAGGATGACCATGTCATCTCGCTGATAGCCAAAATTCTCGTGCAAGTAGGCGGACATATTCTTCACGTCGTTTATACAGCCCCTGAGTTGTCCTCTCTGTCCAAAATAGTTGATACCAATTAAAAGTGCCTTCCTACGGCCAGTACAATTCGAGTATTGGAAAGCATATCCTTGAGGGGCGCCTTGTCCGAACTGTACTGCTCCCGTTGGAGGTGGGGGAGGCGCGGCACCATTCCCGTTGACGTATGCGTTCGAGTTCACGGATGGCATGCCTGTGCACTGTGAGTAACTACCCGGGTGCACAAATGCCGGAAATCTGACCTGGTCGATTATATTGTGGTTGGTTGTTCGGCACGCCGTTGTACCCGCCGTACTGTTGTGGTGGGGGCTGTGACATGTCAACACCGTGCTGGACGGCTCAGAGGGAGGGTTCTCTAACGTGGGAGTACTGGTATTGCTGAGGAGGGGGAGGCTGTTGATAACCGCCGCCATATTGACCGGGCGGGCCTGGGGGAGGAGGACCATAATTGCCTTGCGGACTGTGAAAGGACGTCAGCGCTGGTGGAGGAGTCTGCGCAAGGAGGAAGGTTGTCGTACGGATAATAGCCCTGTGGGGAAGCATACTGATTCGGTGGAGGACCGTATCCTCCTCCATGGTAGCCCGATCCTGGATAGCCAGACATTTGTGCGTTGTGCCTCGTGGTAATGGGAGAGGGGTGCGATGTTGGTAATTGATGGCCGGTGGTCGGCTCAAGGCCGAGAGCGCTTCGAAGGTCGCGTAGGAAGTCGCGAAAAGCCTAAGGCGTGAATAGGATCGAGGTTGAGGTCGAGGGCGGATTTGTAGTACAGTATGGAGTGGAGGAGCAAGCTGTGTAAGTAGACAAAGATTAGATGTTAAAATTCGAGGTTCCCGTGGGGCTGGACTGGGACTGGGCGGCCGAGACGACGGGATGGCCTAACCTAGCTCCGTTCAGGTGACGATGTCCGGTTGTCAGTTGTGGTGGTGGCAAGAGCATCGAAGGGACATGGACCAGGCGGGGAGCTCGACGTTGAAGACGATCACCCAAAGCAGAAGTCGAGGCCGCAGCTGCATGGGTGGGTGGATGGGTGAGCGTCGGATGGGAGCCATTGGACAGAGCCTCGGGCTGGACAGTACCTTACCTTTCTCCCCAGCAGCGTGTTGCAGGCGCAGTGCAGCGCGGAGTGCCCGAAATTGCGAAAAGTCTGTTGCTTTCAGCTTGTGCTGTCTCAGCAAGCCACCATCGCAGCCTCTTTGCTCGAATCCCTTGCCCGCATTCGGCTCTGGCAAGCAAGCAAGTCCAGATTCTGTTTTCTTTCGGTCGACATGCTCCGACATAGCCTCGGCCGGCCATTGGAAGCAACATCCAACTCACCTCTTTTCCTCCTCCTCGTAGAATATCCGACACGGGGATTCGCCATCATTTGCTCCCTCCAGAACAGAACTCTCCTGACATCCATCGACGCGGACGACACGTCACTGCTCGGTCGTTTTCAGCTGGACTTGGGCCCTCGGTCTCGGTGTTGGCCGTGGGCATTCGCGCTACAAGTGACTGACTGACAAGCGAGCGACGAGATGTCACCGTCAACATCGACCTGAGAATTGGTCATCCGTTTTGGATACACTGGAGATATGGGCAACCCCTCGAAACCTTGGATTCTGTCTCTTCCACTTCCTTGCCCGGAATGGGAATGGGAGAGGAAGCCCGTGCAGTAGTCTCAATTAAACATATTTATCAGTAACCAGTGCTTTAACGACCCAACACCACATATAGGTGGGAAGCTTTCCGAGCTGGTCTTCTGGGTTTTCTGGTTCAACTACTATTGAAATAAATCAACCTCTCCCCCATACCTCACGTTCCTTGACTGCCCGAAGCAATACCGGCCTCTGCCAATCTGTAGCTGTTCCCCCAGTGCAAGAAGCTGCTTGGAGAGTCCTGTAGAAAAACACGCGCTATCTATGCCAATCAAAGAAAGGACTCCAAAGCCTTCGGATCTACATATGAACACCAGACTCCTTTGTTGGTTCTAGTCGACATCCATCTTCGTGCCGGCCTCAAGTTGAAGACCGCTGCCAGTATCCGGCGCGGGAGGGGTCTCGATCTTCCTCATCAGATATCCCATCATGCCCCAAACCATTTGCATTGCTTCAATTCTCTCCTTGGCTAGAAAAAGATCGTACCACTTGCTCCGCCACATACAAACTCTTCCCCACTCTGCATCAGGCTTACCGTCCAACGCATCCAAAAGCCCAGTAGGGACACTGACTCGAATGATGGAGATGTGATGATTTAATGCGCTCACCAAGAATATGTCGTCGAAAGCGTGTCCTGGAAGTTTGCCAATGGCTTCGTATCTCGCCTTTCGATCCCACGTCGAGCTCGGTGGGGTCAGCTTGCGATAATTGTCGTAGATACTCATGTTTCCTGGAGCTCTCTCCTTCTTCGTCCGCTTCGCTGGGGAAGGACCAATCGTAGATGTTGCTTTCATTGATGTGATGGAATCAGTCTCCATCTTTTCGCCCACGCCGAGGACTTCTACTTTATCAACTTCTCGACCTATTGGTCCACCGGGTCCCCCACCCCATCTCTTCTTCTCCGTCCACCACTTGCCTTCTCCAAAGCGCTTCTCAGCTTTCCCTCCTCGTGCTCTTTGTTGCGCTGTGAGAAGCACTGCTACTACCTCACGTGCTAGATCAAGCTGCTCGTCTTGTATTGAAAATGTAGTTGCGGTACGGCATGACAATGTTGCAACCGGGCCTTCTACAATTCCTGCGCGAGCTGAAGCTCGATCGGTTGGTGAACGATAAATGAAGGTGCAACCCGAAGAGAAATAGGTGGATGGTGCTGCTGGAGACAACGGGGTAACGCTCAGCCGAGGCTCGCAGCGTGGTAGAGAGACGTTGCAGCCAAAGTCATAGGCAACGAGCTTAACAAATGCTGTGAGTAGATGCTGCCTATAATCCGGTGGTAATTGATCTCCAGAGCCAGTTCGCACATGTGTCTGAAGATGGGTTGGAGGTGGTGGTGTTTCTGAATTCTCGTACAGCTTCTGCTTCTCTTCCTCGGTCCCCGGAGGCAAGGATGTATCGATCCAGTACCCAGAGAAGAATTCCAAATTCTTGTAGAACTCATACGCATTTCCCAACCTCACGGACTGTTCTCCGGCGGGAGGGGGGATACGCCGCACGGAACGGAATGCGGCTGTATTGTCCAAGGACAGTTCACTCTGGCGCTCCAGGTATGTTTGGACGCCAGGCGACAGATTTCCATTGTTGAGAGGCTTTCTTGTTTGTGGGTTCGCCTCTTCTAGATCATCGCGATCAATGGACATCCAAGTCTCCACCGGTGGCAAAAAGCTGGGGTCCGGAAGAATATCATGCGGTGCAACATCACGATACACGTGAAGCCCAAGAGCCTCAAAATGAGCGGGATGGATATCGGCAGGCCGGTAGATGCTCTGCAACAAAGATACCAAGGGCTGGTCTCCCTGCGCCAGATGGGGAGTATCCTCGGCCTGCGGAGTGCATTGAGGAAACTGGAGCTCAGTTGCTGGAGGAGGCTTCCTTGGCGTGCCGTCTATTGTAGGAAGCTGGAAAGCGGCTATAAGACATGAAATGTGTGAGAATAGGTGTGCATTAATGGGATCGGATGTCGAGTGTCCACGGGACCAAGGCCAAGCTCAATATTGGTAGGAACCATTGGAAAAGGACATATGCCGGGAGATAATAAGGGAGGCAAAGAGTCCGGGAAAACATGAGGCCAACTTGTGCAGAGAACTGAGGGGTTTCGTCCGACAGTCCGGACAGCTCTCATCTCATGTCAGGTCATGTCACTTGTCATGAATGTGGGCATGTCTCGTGCAAACCTGCCCGCACACGGAGGATGGCACAAGAACGCTGCAAAAGACGCCCGCAAGGGGGGAGATTAAGATAGAAGAGACGGCAATAATGGACTTGAACTTACAGAAATGCGACAGACCGGAGAACATGTCGACTATGCCCATATAATACCGCACGCCGTAAATGGAGAGCGACGATGTGCTGGGGCCGTCTAGATGATCATGGGGAGACGTAGATCACGGCAACCCGATGAGGGAATGGAAGGTCTGTGTTGAGCGCGGTTGATTGTGGTGGTGGTTGATTGTGGTGGGTAACTTGGAAGGTTTGTCGGGATGGAGCAGAGCACAGGACGATGAGGCCGAGGATGTTTTAGGAGGCCCCAAGTCAGCAAGTGGTGGGTGAAGGGGAGGAGAGTCGATAATGTCGTCGGATGCGCTGCCCATGAAAAGTGGCCCAGGTGGGAATTGTTGTGCCACGATTGGCATACTGCAGCACGACCATGCCGGCCTCTCTCCATCTGGCAGGTTGTGCGCATTATTATGGTGCTTGGTGCTGCTTCAGGCCCTCATCTCACCTCACCTCTCCCCTCGACATCGGCAGCAATTGACACCCAAGGCGCATCCGTGCTGTTCGGCTGCAGATCATCCTGGACCAGACGATGGCATCAAAAACTACGGTTTGCAATGCACAATGGAAGAGGGAAGGGATGGCCCGAGAAGCTGATGCAGAGGCAAGAGTCATGGGGGGGGGGGGGGTCTGGCATGGATGAACTGCTGTGGTCGGGCTGTCACTGGGCTGGCAACAAGGAGAGCTTAATGCTGGCATGGCTCGTAGCTCGCTGGCAATGGAGTCTTTCTCAGGCCCTTCTGGAGTTTGCTTCCCACGGTCCGGACTCTGCACCTTACATGTGCACTTGGCCAGCCTGATGGTACTGCGCTTCCTCGGCCGTCGTCCAGGTCCTAGAATAGCATCATGCGGTTTGAGGGTTACTCGACCGGTGTGCGGTGCAAAGGCAGGCACGCGGTACGGCGACGCAGTACGTACGTTTGACGGTGACAGTTCCCCCCGTGGGCAGCAAGTCCAGTTCCTTCGGGCACGCCTTCTGGAACATGGGCGCCGCTTCTACTTGTACTACCACGGCGTTTGAGATTCGCGATACGAGATACCGCCCTAGGATCACAATGTCACAATTGGAGCGTTTGCAGGTCTCACGGTCGCGTGGAGCATGTCCACAGTCCAGTATATCCCAACATACCCAAGATGCGCCTGGGATTTGCAGCGTGCCCAAAAGCCTACATACGTAAGATGTGCAGAGACCAGGAGGCCGGCCGGTGCGCACAGCTCATCCTGCGCGCAGGTCCCAGGAGACCTGTACAGTGGGCTTGTATCACGTTGAGCGGCCGTAGGAGGGAGTGCTGGCCTTGTGCATTACAATTATGCTTCCGACGTGACTGTGGTGCGGTGCGGGTGTCCTTTGCCGCGGGGCCGACGACCGTGAACGATACGACGACAGCGAGAGAACGGTAGCCCATCATCTCATAAGCAGCGATGGCACGGCATGGCATGGCATGAACAGTTCATAGCGATGCTCGATGCTACGTAGCTCGGCCAGCTGCAGTGTATCAAGCCGTCCTGTATCATCCGCACACGAACGACTGATACAGCAATTGTGCGCAGTCTTCGATGCTGCGTAGTCGACGACGACGTTCCCTGCCAGCACCACTTACGCGAGCACTCCCCCTGTCGCTGCCCATCGACTTCAAACCATCCTGACACGCTTCCCGCAACATCTTAAGCAGCCTTGCCATGGGTACACTCTGTTTCTGCTTTAACCTTTTCTCTCTCGGGGCTCGAAAAGGTGGGTTCACACGTTTGATCTCGCTGATCATGCTCTCGACGCCGCTCCTGGCCGTAGTACCATCGTGTAAGTCTTGGTTTTCTGCCTGCTCTGTTCTGTTCTGTTCTGTTCATCTCTGTCCCTTTATCCACTCCTTTGGTAAACATCGTCGTCGACTCTGTTCGCCCATCAGCCATGATACTGGTGATAGTCTGATGGCCCAGAGCCTCTCTTGACAAGACCCCTTCCCTTGACGGTTGAACTACTTTCTTTCTATATACTTGTATATACATTTGTGCCTGCGCCATTTTTATACCCCAATCTCTCCTTTCGCCATGGCGACCAGCGCGAACCTGCCGGCAGGATTTTCGATCACTACGATCAGTGGCGTACGATGTACAGCGGTCCCAAGGACGGCGACCACGATATCAGGGAGTGCTGCAACAGCAGCAAGTTCAAGTTCGGCACAGAATTCGCCCAATGTACAGACGACCGTTTCTGCGACGAGCACTGCGGCTCAAACAACATCCTCCAGCGTCGCTCAGACAACTTCATCCTCGGTAGCAGTGAGCAGCAGCTCCAGCTCATCTACGGCAGAAACAACCACGAGCTCAAGTAGTACGACCCCAGCGGTGGTGGCATCTACAACTTCAAATGCGGCTCCAGCAGTAGCGAACACTTCTCAGTCTCCTGACACCTCGACTTTTCAGTCCAGCATTACGAGCATAGCAGTGACAACATCTGCGCAAGCTGCTTCTTCGTCAACCGATACGCCTACCACGACTACGGCACCTGTTGCTCTGAGCGATACTCTCCCTTCATCCTCTTCTCTTGTCTCTTCTTCTACTCATGACCCAGCTCTGCATTCTTCAAGCAAAGCATCTGCGCAGACCGCGACCCAAGGTGCCGCAGCAGCATCTTCAGGTATAAGCAGTACCACATCGACGATTGGATCGACTACCACCAGCACCTCGGAGGCCCAGAGTAAAGCAGGCCCAATTGCTGGAAGCGTGGTTGGTGGAGTAGCCGGTCTGGCTTTAATTGGGTTCCTAATATGGTTCTTCTTGAGGAGGAGGAACCAGAGGAGAAGAAGCACACTACTCACACCTCTCGGGACAGGTCGTGGCAGCGAGTTTTACGGTATCAATCGACAGTCGGTTGGTTCCACAAAGACCAATGAAAGATGGCCTGCGGAAGCTGGCTCGCCGTTCCAGAAGGTAGGATACGTCTTCTCGGGCGTAAAGGAGAAGGTTGCTATATTAGGATCTTCCTTAAAGGCCAAAGTTATTGGCCCACGGAGTGATACCCCTAGCGTCAACCTCAATCGAGGCCAATCTCAATTCATGGATGGAGCGATACCTCAGCACAGCCGCACCAACTCGGCGGCATCGGCTAGTATGCAAGGTCGGCTTCCCGTGAAGGATCGGTTTGGGGATTGGTTGGAGCGGTTCAAGGAGAAGGCTGCATTTGGTAGGCTTGGAGATAAAGCCAAGGAGCCAGAGGATCCATTTGCCAAAGCACGAGGCATTACAGAGAAGCAAGCGACACTCAATGAAAAGCCGGATTTCTCTCAACTCTTGAACATGAACGACAGAGAATTACAGCTGCAAGCTGAACGACGACGCGCATCACTTGCAAGGGGTGACTCTGGGGCTTTCAGTAGCCTCGGGATTGACTTCACATCTAGACTCGATCCATTCGCCGATCCTGGGAATCCATTCGCAGACCCACTCACCCAACCCGAGCCCTCTCTATCTAAGCAAAATTATGTTACTGACGTTCGACGTTCAAGAGGGCAGTCTACGGACATGTCAAACCAACCGACTGGCACAGGCTTGGGCACTGGAGCCGGATGGAGGCCACCAAGCACAGCCCCAGCATCGAGGTATCCATCCACAATAGTAGCGTCACGGGATAGTTACCGTGATACTGTTTACTCCGCGTTCACCACCAATACCCGTAAAGGAAGACGTTCAGATCCGTTTGACCTGGAACGACCGGAGCTCTGGCGAACGCCACCGCCTATGCCTACACAAACTCCAGGAGGACTCTCGACTATCAACTCGCAGGAATCCGAATCTATTCTGGCCACCATGGACCGGGGAAGTGCAATACCAGATGCGCTGTCCGTTACTCGATCCCCACGGGTTGAAAGTTCAGGCACATATGAAAGCAAGTACAGCAGTGGCATGTCCTTCGGAGATCCAGGGCCAGATGTTGGGCCTGGAAGCGCACCCGGAAGTCTTAGAAACAATGGACTGAACGACTATGCCAACGATCTTACTCGAGCACCCAGCAATGCAAGCAGCGTCAGCAGTAAAGGAGGAGTTGGCAAAGCTAGGTGAGCTTGGACTCGAAATCCAACTTAATCCGCATTTGATTTCGGCATGTCAAAATTTGTTTAAGATGTATTTGAAGGTTGAAAAAAGTGGCCGCCACGTCAAGTTGAGTCGAGCCAAGAAGATCCTATTGTCCAATAGGCAAAAATGTAATGTAACAATGATGAGATGAATAGGAGACAGGGAAATGGGTTGAATGGGTGGAGATACCAGAAGTGGATGATTGGGGAGGCGCGTTTCTTTCGCCTGCACGCATAATTGCTCTGCACGATTTCATGTTTGCATGCTATTCCATGCTAGTTTTGGTGCCGGTACTCATTGGCCTCGAAGCACATATATTTGCCGGTCAAGAGGTGACAGGAGGAGTCGCTGGTGAAAAAGAGAGAGGGTGGACGCGACCGGGCGGGGTTACCGAGACCATGCTTTGATGTAGTTCATAAAGCTTGGAAGTATCTCGACATAGATGTTGATAGCGTGGATGAGAGTAGTTGGTAGCATAGCTTAGCCTTTTCCGCAACGTACAATCACAATGCACGAATTTTCACGACCGATCGAAATATTGGTTTCCTTCAACAGTTTGATTGTATGTGTGTATGGTGATATCTCTATACTGTCGTCAAACAGAGTCTACACAGTACAGCTTTTCAGTCTCTAATTTCGGTTCGGCCGTTTTCTCCAATCGTCAATACTCGTCAAATTTCATCACTCCCTCTGCTTCTCGTCGCCTTCGCCGTCCTCACGCGCACGCTTTCTACCTGCCAAACACCAATGCTTTAGCACTCACTCATACACTCATTTTTGGTGCCAAAAACTCGATGGATTAACAGTGTAGAGCAATGCAAGCAAAAAACGATAGAAAGGTTTAAACGACAACAGTGGCAGGATGGTGAAAAAGCGTAGGGTTGAGGTAATCTAACTCTTAATCAAAAGACTCTTTCCAGTCATCTCTTCGGGTTGGGAAAGACCCATTGCTTCGAGGATCGTTGGTGCGACGTCGCCAAGGACACCGTCAGTCTGCTTGAGCGACCATCCCTTAGGTGCATTGGCCATGACGAATGGAACCTTGTTGGTGGTGTGGGAGGTCTTTGGCTTGCCGTCTTGGAACTTCATCTCTTCGGCATTTCTGTGTAGAGGCAATTAGTTTGTGCCATCATAAGAGTGGAAATCACTTACCCGTGATCAGATGTGACAAAAAGAATATAGCCCTCCTTCTTACAGCACTCATAGATCTCACCAATTCCCTTGTCAGTAGCGGCAACACCAACAATAGCAGCCTCGTAAACACCAGTGTGTCCTACCATGTCGGGAGGAGCAAAGTTGTTCATGACAAATTCAAACTTCTGCTCTGCAATACGCTTGCACATTTGCTTTGCAACACCGGCAGCACTCATCTCTGGAGCTTTGTCGTAGGTGGCCACGCTCTTGTTTGATGGAACGAGATCTTGAGACTCATCTCTAGTCTCAAGAGGGAAGACTTTCTCGACACCTCCGTTGAAGAAGAATGTGACGTGGGCGTACTTCTCGGTCTCAGCGACGTGAACTTGATTAACACCCTGGGTACCAAGTGTCTCAGCAAGGACGTTGCCCATGTGCTGAGGCTTGAATGCAATAGCAAATGGGTAGTCGAGCTTGTACTGGGTCATGGTGGTAAGAGTGATGTTTTTAGGATAGGCAAGATCTGGCCTAGGGGATCGGTCGACGTCTCCCAAGAGCTGGGTGATCTCTCTGACACGGTCGGATCGGTAGTTGAAGAAGAAAACTTGGTCGCCATCTGCAAAGCATGAGACAAACTTCACAATCCTCAGAAAGGGTTATTTACCTTGAATACGAGCATCCTTACCGCCAGCGATGATTGGCTTCAAGAACTCGTCGTTCTCCCCCTTCTCATATCGTTCCTTGATAGTTGCAACAACGTCAGTGCTGTCTTCACCCTCGCCCGAGCACATAGCCTTGACTCCGACTTCAACTCGCTCCCATCGCTTATCACGGTCCATTGCGTAGTAACGGCCGACAACGGTCGCAATTTGACCGATACCAATCTCCTTGATCTTGTCCTCGAGCTCTGCCAAGTATCCTGCGCCAGACTTGGGATCGGTGTCACGTCCATCACCAAAGCAGTGGATGTAAACCTTTGGAATTTCCATCTCCTTAGCAACCTTCAGGAGAGCATACAGGTGGTCCTGCTTGGAGTGCTGTGAATTCCTTTAGTTGATGAAGGCCTGTAGACAAGTATTTCGAAACTTACAACACCACCGTGAGAGACCAAGCCAGCCAAGTGCAAGCGTCCAGTGCCCTCCTTGGCAGCAGTGAAGGTCTTCTTGATCACATCATTCTGGGCCAGCTCGCCCTTCTTAATGGTCTGATCGATGCGGACAACATCCTGCCACACAACACGTCCAGCACCGATGTTCAAGTGACCGACTTCTGAATTTCCCATCAAGCCCTCGGGGAGTCCAACAGCCAAGGAAGAAGCCTCGAGCTCCGTCCATCCATCTGCGTTCTTCTGGAAAGCATCCATCACTGGAGTCTCCGCGGCGGCGATTGCGTCTCCATTCTTGGGCGAAGATTCGACAGGAATTCCCCAGCCATCAATGACAACTGCGCCAAACCATCACTATTAGCCATGACAGTTCAAGATAGGCCAGACAATAAAGGAGAGCGAGGACATAGTCGGGCTGTGTGGACGGCGGCGGCGGCTCAGCTCTCCTTCCAGACCGGCTCGATGAAGACACACGACGGTGGGGATCGGGAGACATCGATGATTCTTGTAACCAGTAAAGGTGACGTGCAAGGGGTTTGGAGGATATGTGCAATGGGGAGGACGTACTCAGGACAGCTTTGTTCTCGACCTTGACCATTTTGGCGAGTTTCGTGTCTGTGTCGAGCAAATTAGCTGCTTGTTGCTTTGGCATGAAATGGCCAAATGAGAGTGCCAGGGAGGTCGTCGTAACAGAGACACTCACAGTATAAGAGAGAGCTTCGGGATTCGGGATCTCTACCACAAACTGGGTGAATGGGATGTTTGAGGTGTAGGAGAGAAGGTTATTTTATGTTGAGGGGCGGCTGCTGCTATGGTATGTAGTGGGGTGTGTTCGCATTTTCTGAATGCCCCCACCAAGATTAATGCGCCGATAAGAGCTGGTACGACTACGGCAATCACTTGAACAACGTCAGACACAACTCAATTAGCCCACTTGTGCTTGCACGCACCTATCACACACGAATCTGAACCACGCCGTCGACGCATCCAAGCTTCCGCGAGTAATCGAGCTCGGCTTCACTCTTTCTCTTCTCACATTGGCACCACTGGAGGATTACGACCACGATGGCGAATAGTACCTCTCCGCAATCGACACCCACCTCCACTTCACTACCAGGTGGTCTCTCTGCAGACTCCATCGACACCCTGCCCGTCCTTGCAGCCATCCTGTCGCGTCTGCAAGCACTGTCGCCTACGAACACCTCAGCAAGCTCACCGCCAGCTACAACTCCTTCCGCCTTAGCTTCGGGCACTGGTGCCATCACGATCAAAGATATTCCAGCCGCTACAGACAGTCTCAAGCACAAAATCCAGAAAGCCCGCGCGCAAGTCACTCAACTACCAGACATGCAGAGAAGTGTTGCAGAACAGGAGCTTGAGCTTCGGGAACTGGAGGAGCGTATCAAAAGCCAAAGAGCCGTCTTGGAAGGGTTGCGAGCCGCCGGGTTGGCAGCCAAGGCGGAGAGAATGAACCAAGGCGACTCGATGGAGACGTGAATTCAACCGCTACAGTTGTTTCAACAATGGCACAGAGCCAAACATAGCTTACTGCAACTCATCAATCAAACTCTGCGGAGAGTCGAGGTGACATCGGAGAAGCTAAATAGCAGTCCTTCCAGACGGAGCTCCTCGGCGTACATAGTTAGACACGCTAGATCCGCGGAAGTCACCGAAGGAGACCCTCGCAACAAGCCGTCGGCCTCGCAGGAGTTGATAGAAGGTCTGCACGCACCAAAGTTTGATCATCGGTATCATCATTTTGTAATTATCACTTTGCCAGCGCGGTCACAGCGCAATCGCGGTGCATTACTTGGCAGGTAGCTTGTATACGTGTTCATCCATTTTTGTCAAAGTTGCACGCCGGGCAAAAGATGCTATAGGGAGATAGCTGTACGCGAGTTAGGGAAATGGACTACCTGTGCGATGTTTTATTACCAGAAGAAATCCAGAGAAAGGGGACTTTATATGTACAAAGTATACGTTTTCCAGACCAAAAGAACGCTGAAACGAACTCCAATTGCACTACAACAACCAAATCTTCCATCGAACTCGGAACTTCTGCAAGTATCGAGTGAGGCCAAATCATCTAGATGTCAGGCCGACCTTCTTCAAGATATCCTCGGGGCCAACACCTGGTCCTCCTGGAACTACGTTAGTCCAGACGTCGTCTTGTAACCTCTCCTCTTCAGGAAGTAAACTCCAATTTGGACTGTGCTCCGCCTTCAACCACTTGAAATCATCAACTTGATCCCATTGATTCTGGACTGGGTGTTCGGTATTGGATGTCTAATGTATGTCAACAATTTGCGACGATGTGAATACGGAGGAGCACTTACATGGCACTTGGGGATAGGGGCAAACCGGACATTGGTACAATCCTCAATAATAGGTCGGCTCGCACAATGCAGATAGATATCAACATTCTTGCAGTCATGCATGCGGACTTGCCTTGAGGCCACGACGATGATACTGTCTTCAACACCCGTAATATGAGCAGCACCGGCTACATGACCAGCAATGATCAGTGAGTGCTTGATATTCTTCAACGCAAGTCCAGCGAAAGGACTCCCACCATTGGCGGTCGGTACAGACATATCAACGATACATCTGTTTAACCTGGTGAGAGCACCCGATGATGTGGCGCGGGATGCCGAGGAGGGAAGGATGATGTGTAGACCATCATGGCCAGAGATGTTCACATTGGTTGCTTGGGAGAAACTTGGTTTTCGAACAGGACCACTGGCTCGGTTCATTTCTTCATTGTAGTTCTTGGGAAGCGAGGGAAGGTCTCCGAGGGTGTCACCACGCTCGCTTGGAGGAGTGGCTAGATTCAACGGCGTCGTGGCCATGGACGACTCGTTGGACGATCCCATTCCGCCGGCAATGTGAGATGGCTTCAGACGCTGTTCTGCAGCCATCTGGGCAGCATCAGTAAGAGAGATAGCGGACCCGTTTTTCTGGGTTCCCTTGAATTGAAATCTGGGTCGAGGAGCAAATTTAGATCGCGTCTCTTGTAGTTTTTCCGTCAGGGCTTTAATGGCCTATTGAAAGTTTAGTCTTCACAAGATGTTGTTTTCTGGGTGCGATGCTGATAATACCTGGGAATAAGTTCGCTGATCATAGGCTGGAATGAATCCTGTAGCATCTGCAACCTCGTCTGCCAAGCGCGTGATGCCAGCAAGGCAATGGTCTATGGCATCTTGTCTTTCTCCGCCAACTAATGAGAAATTGGCGAGCTGGCCCATCTGCTCTTGGAGTTCTGCATGGGGCTTAGCACAATAGGAACAGGCATGGACATTCTTCGAAAGGATATTCATCTCACCAGTGACCTCTTCCTGGAAGTAGCGGTAAAACTTCTCCTTAATTTCTGATTCTTGCATCGAGGAAGCACCAAAAGGCGCTCGGCCTCCAACCCCATTTTGCATACTCAGCGCCATGCAACTGGATCTAGACGCAAGCTATCCTGATGTGCCTGAGTGTCTGATTGTCTGATTTTATGGTGATGGCGATGGAGGTGCGAGCTCAACCCGCTTTTCAATCTGAATGTGCTGGAAGCAGAGAACCGGGCCGACGCCTAATGACTTCAGCGGCGGGCAACAAGTCAGTAGGTCCGTCAGGAGAGCGATTGGAACCACCTGAGACTCGCTGGGGAGAAAGAGGAATGGGCTGACAGATCTTATGTTTGGAGAGAGCGGAAGGGTTTTCAGGGTTCGAGGTTATGCTGGCCGTTTAAATAGACGATGAGAGACGGGCTTTTCCAATTGCCACCGTCAGTGCTGATCATCAGAACAACCCAATACGGTATCTTCGAATCTACTAGTCAGGCTCAATAGCTGGGGATCACAGGTGATCATTGGGGAGGACAAATCGACTCGTGCGGCACACCTCCCTCAGTGGGGTGAGCTGAAGCGCTGTTGCGGGGTAGTTTACGATTTGGCATTCCTTTGGTTCATGTCGCGTAGAGTGCCCGGGTCACCCGTAGGCACATACGGACCCTTTTCGTATGTTGGGCTGTTCAATTGTAGGACTTTAAAGACAGCCACGTCGACTGAAGGGCAGGTGCATATCATAGGGGCGGGGGATTTATTCGCGTCGTCAAGGGCCAGCAACGGAGCATTTGGGCAGGCACGTCGGGCGTCACAAAGTAAGCCCACCGACTGCACCCCTTCGGCATAAGGCCATCCTCCGCTCTGCTTTGAAGATCACCTGGACTTTGCGACACGGCGCTTGGGCTGGGATAGGACAACTTCACCGCAAGGAACTAAAGTCGCTACTGTCTGGCAAAGGACGCCTTGCAATCTTAGATTTCTGTTTCGGCTTCGTCATATATGTACAAAAGAGAGAACTTTCCGCTAACCCCGGCTCCAAAATGAAATGTTTAGGACCTGGCAGGAACTTCAATGCCGTACTTCTCCTTAATAATTGCCGCCCGTCGCTCTGGGTATCCCGGAGCGTAGATGCCTAGATGTGTCAGCCAAAGATATATAGCATCCGGAGTGGCAATACATACCCCTTCCTTCGCCCAGCTCGTCAATGGTTTCTTGTATTGGTCTCCTGCGGTTCTTTCGAAGCTCTTGTTTCCTCTCAAACTCGTCGACCTCAGGATCCTTCAGGTATCCGGTCAGACGACCTCCGGTGAAATCGAATGCGCCGAGGACCACTGCGCACAGAAATCCATAACCAACTACAGCAGGGGTTCTGCCAACTAAACACAGCTCAGTATGGTGCAAATAGTTCCAGGAAGATACCTTCACCCACCTCTCAGGCCCAACACAGATCCGGCCAAGAAACCTCCAATGCCTGTATTTAAGCTATCATCCTTCTGTCGTAAATTGGCTGCAGCATTCCTCGAGAACTCGTAGGTGGCTCCCATGGCAGCTATGCAAGAGTCAGAGGTTTGCCACGTCGAATCAAGCTGTGAAGCGCTTACTGAAAACCGCAATTGTTCCTCCAGTCCGGGTGAAGACACCCCAAGCATTGACATTCCTTTTGGTCAAAGTATTCTGAATGGCTGAGACCATTGCTCCAGCACTTCCTGTGACCATTGCGCCATTGAGGCAGGCCTTTACGGCGTCCTTTGGATGGTAATGATGGTCCCCTGAGGCCATGGTGACTGATATCGCGGTGGGTATTGGATATGGAGATATGCAGTTGCACGTTGGACTTGACTTTGAGAGCTTCACGGCAGCCGCAAAGGCAGACTAACCGTATTTGATGGCGTAAACTACAGTGGGGTCGCGATTAAACGGTGCCTGAGCGAATCCGAGGGCTACAATTTCTAACGCCAATGTGCCGTGAAGCAGTCGCCGTCGGATGGATTAATCTAGGCTTCCTTTTCTGGTTGGGTTCTAGAAATCCGGTTGCCTCTGAAGGTGCGTCGGTCCAAGCCGTCTGGGTGCTGCTGTCCAACCCTTTCCGCTGGAGTAATCTGCTTTGTTTTGTTCCAAAGTCCAACGCATAAAGCACCAAGACCAAGCTGCGAGGATCCACAGCTGCGCTCGGCAGCACGACGTCAATAGATGCGCTTTTTGGCTCGACGTGCAGGCAGCATACTAAACCACGACGTCGTTGTAGAAACCATAGCTTTCCAAGTTACCAGTGCTACGAGTGAAGCTCTCCCTTACCTGACGCGTATTTAAGGAGGTCCTTCTGACTTGACTCCAGCGCTTGCATTGTGAACCCCGCCACAGACGTGTTTGCGTGGCTCTGTGGCAACCATCAGCCCGGCACCATCTCCCAAGCTTTACATCCACTCTCTTCCATCGCGATATTCTTGCTCTTCTCACGGAAGAGTTTCACGCCCCCTTTCACCTGTGCCTCTGAAAGTGCTCAAGGATTACGCCCTGCCGAAGAACTTCATCTCTTTGCTCAAGCTGAAGCTACCGTCTACTGCTTTGGTGACCACCAACGAGGCCGAGCTTACAGGGCGGCATATGCGAATTACGGCGTAGCTGAGACTTGCTCAGCGGAAGTCAGTTGATATGGGAGATGCAATAATATCTGGTCGGCCCGGTAAGCTTGTCCGCGGAGCTCTGCGCCCGTATTTTATAATATCTGCTAATTTATCTGCCTTGCCAGGAAAGACCACGCCACGTCTGGTCGCAGATCTGATCGACTACGACCCCCAACGGAGAACCAAAAATAAGAAGAACTTGCTAGCAGACCCCGCAGAATGGTACAGGTCGAAGAACCTCCCGCCGCTTCGACGGGGCGATCTCGACTGCAAACACTCACTTTTTCGTAAAGATGGGCAGACACGACCTCCAGCTTCAGACGATGAAGTCCCAGGGCCAGAGTCAGAGTATGTTGTGGCTGCATACTGCTCAAATTGCAAGCATCATTTCGAAATCTATACCAGCTTCAAGAATGCCTTCAACGCTCGGAACATTTGCGGCAAAGGCCGTCCAAACCCGCTGCATCATCTGGTGCTCGAGGAATCGACCTATCCAGAAGCATACAAGGAGAAACATGGGGAATCCAAATACGATACTATTACAGAAGCCCATACTTTTGTGTGTTCAGCTGCGGAATGCCGAGCAGAGGTTATGATTAAGATATCTCCTCCCAGACTTGGTAAGAAACTACTGGCACTTATCGAGGATCCTAGAAAGGTCGACATCCGAGGCCGTACTGTCATAGCTGGTAATCCAGAGAGATATGCGGACCAGCGTCCTATGAGTCCAGCAGCAATTCTAGGTGTCCTCCTCCAATATTTGAGAGACGCAAAGGCGAAGGACCCAAATGAAGTCAAGAAAATTGCAATCCGCAATAAGAAGTTCCGGATATGTTTTGCCGATGAATGTGACAGCCTCTTCGAATATCTTGATTTTACGCGTTATGAGGAGGTTGGTGAAGATCCAGACGAGGTGAGCACTGAAGGACAACCCATCAGCCCCCCTCTCCTTATCAGCAAAACTAATACTGTCTGCAGGAGCCAAATCTTTTTTGGAAGCTTCCAGAGGTTACAGACATCAACCGCAATTTCATTGATGATGTTGTCTATGAAGTCTATCAACGTCTCAACGATCGCCCAGCCAAAGAGAAGGTAGACATGCGTACAGTGATATATGCACCAATTCCCGCCCTACGCGATATCGAGAGGAGTCTAGGATTCCATGATTATGAAACCAGGATGAGAGCCATCCAACTTGATGCCTCGGAGGAACATCCATACTACGCCAATTTAGGGGCTACGGAAAACTTCACGGATTCATATCTTGGCTGGGCTTATGACCAGCAGGTCAGGTGCGATCCCGCAAATAAGCCTTATTATTTTGATTGCTTGCAAGATCTTGCAAAAGGCCGAAAAAGTGACGACCTACAAGAAAAGGTTGCAATGGCTAGTTCTCTAGGGGAACTTGGTCTTCAGGAGATCGAGGATGCCTACAAGTATTTCTCTCTGGACCCTGCTGCCACTGAAGGTGATGACCATATCATTGGAGTATTTAACTCGAGAATTCAGGCAGCGCCTCTTCAGAAAGACGAGGCTAAACGTCGTTTGCTTGTGATTGGCAAAGCACGTAGCAGTGAGAAGATCCAACAGGTCGCCAATGACAGGACCATGTCCCCTGACGAGGCCCTCACTTTCCTGGGTGTCACGCAAGATACTCCTTATGATAGCATTGAAGCTTCAGCAATCGTCATGGTAAGCTATGGTGAATTGACAGCTAATTGTTCGCCTTTCGTATGAAATCCTTCTAACGGCAAATATAGGCTATGGATGGCGACAAATCCCAAGTAGCAGCTTCACTGCGTGTCATCTCAAAACACCGCGGTGGTATTTGGGCCCTAGAGAGAGCCGCGCATGAGATCGATGGGCATGGGCAGTTGTCTCTCAGCCTCGAAGAAGCCTATACCAAACTACAAGCGAAGCCGGAAATGCCAGACTCGACTATTTGGATGTACTATTCAAATCTTCACGATGGAGCTGGAGCCGCCTCTAAAGAAAGCTATGAGGAGGCCCTTCGAGCCATTGCACAGGATAGACAGAGTGTTTTCCTGCTAGCGAAGCTCAAGGATCCAAACACGGATATTCAAGCTCTGCCTGCAAACACTGATCAACCCGTGGGGCTCGATAATATCGGCAATACATGTTACCTCAACAGTCTTCTCCAGTACTATTACACTGTCAAGGCCGTCAGAGACATAGTCATCGACTTTCCGAATCACCGCATGGCTCTCACGGCCGAGGACATCCGCAAGAAGCGAGTCGGAGGGCGGGTTGTCGACAAGTCGGAAATCATTAAGGCTCAGAAATGTAAGTCAGCCCGACCATAAATTCATATCTTGCTAATCAAATAGTTGTCGATGAACTGCATAATCTATTCGAAAATCTCAAGACCGCGTCGACAAGATCAGTCAAGCCAACAAGAGAATTAGCTGAATTGACTATCTTCAGTTCGGCGGCTGAAGCAAACTTCCGGCGTGCATCAGTTAGCAGCCCGACTTCAGCACCTGTTCGACCTTCCATAACAGATCCCATGCTAGGCGCAGCACCTCCCATGCCTGTTCGACCTTCTCCAGCTCCCAACTCCCCACTTGATAACGACATCGAAATGGTTGACGGGCATGATAAAGAAATAGATCAGGATGATGATAGCAGCGAAGCAACACTTATTGATCTGGAGAAAGAAAAGACGGATGGTGATGAGGTCTCGACCAGCGCCCCTAACGATTCTACCTTCTCTGATCGACATTCTATGCCAAACAATGACCTAGATGGCGATGCGGTAATGGTTAACGGTACACCTCTCACCCCGCCCCAGTCACCTCAGGCAAAAGCACCTCCAGTACCACCGCGAAATAAAGCAGGACTTTCGATAAAGACTGGTGAGATCAAACTGAACGATGATTTGTGGAGATTTGGCACACAGCAGGATGTCACTGAAGTCATTGGAAACGTCTTGTTTCGACTCCAGTGTGCCATCAGGCCAACAAGCATCGATGAGGATGGTGGACAGCGAGATAGTATCAAGGATACCTTCTATGGTTCGAATGCCGTTTATCTGCAGAAGGCCGAGAAGCTGGAGAAGAAGGTTGAAGAGTGGAACAGTTTAATTGTTCCACCAGCCCAGTCAGGCACACGTGATATATATGATGCTCTGGACGTGGTGTTTGACGAGCAGCCCGTGGAAGTCAACAACACCATCATCCCACAGTTCACCTCCATCCATAAACTCCCTCCCATATTACAGATATGGATTAATCGTACTGATTTCAATCAAGCAACGCAACGAGCTTGGAAGAATACGAATGCGATCAGCTTTCCGGAAACACTGTACTTGGACCGATACATGGATTCTGACGATCTTAAATCCTCCTTGATGCAGCGTCGGAAAGACGCTTGGCTGTGGAAGAATATCGTAAGGAAATGCGAGGCTCGACTGCAAGCACTAGACGATAAGAGTAGTGCATCACTTAACGTCGAGGAAGCTTTGGAGGCGACTCGCGATTATTTGAGAGGCTTACAAGAGGACGGCGACACTGACATCGACATTGACCTGGCACTGCCTGGCGCAATTGAAGAGCGTGTGAACGAGATAAAGAAAGAGCGGGCAAGACTCCAAACCAAGGTCTCAAAGTACAAGCAAAAGTTACAAGAACAATTTACGAATCTTCGCACGCACAAATATCAACTTCATACCGTCTTCATCCATCGTGGAGAGGCATCGAGCGGGCACTATTGGATCTACATCTATGATTTCGATCGGGATATTTGGAGAGAATACAATGATGACCACGTCAGCATTATCCAGGACCGAAACCGCATCTTCGATCCTGAAAAGGGCAATGGGGGAACTCCATATTTCCTTTCGTATGTCAAGCAACCGGATCTAGTGGATGCTGTACACAGGGAGATCTCCGAAGTGCCTCCAACCGCACTCCAAGAAGTCATCGACCTGGATGCCGATATGCCTGATCTGCTTCCTACCTATGGCCAGTCGTTTGATAAGGATGAGCAAGGAGAGGTCGAACACGTGGAGAGAGTAAAGCCAGCACAGCGGGAACTGCGACCGAAGCCGGCTGAGAATCGCTGGGAGGACCCCGGTCCTAGAAGGGACAACAATGGCAAGCCCTGGTGAAGTGGACCAGGAGCAATAATTAAAATCGGCGCCCGAGGGGGAGTTGAAGTTGTGGGATTAGGTCTGTGAGCTACACTTGTTGTATCCGTGTATCCAAAGCTAGAATCAGAATTGCATAGCGTAGAGCAGAGCGGCTGACAGAAAACACATGGCAACTGACTGCAACTTCGAGAAAGCACGTTTTCAATTTCATAGGGCGGTTTGCTGGGCAATTGCCTGTACTGGGGGGGAAATCATGCTTGCACTAGAGATACCAAATGATTGATGAAATTTTGTTTCAGGCTTTGATGCGTTAAGTACTACGTGATATGGCGAATGTATGATCTCTCAGGGATGCCTGAACCCTCGGTACACCTAAACAAAAATCCAGCGATGAATGGTGCAGGTAGCTTGCTGGTTGAGCAGCTGTCCGCAACACGGGAGAGTTTGCTTCCATACTGAATCTGCTCGGGCGTGAACACTGTCTCGGCTCATTCATAAACATACGTTGGCTGATGCTCAGTTGGGAAATTGGATCTTGTATGCCCTATCCTTTTGCCAGCAAGATTCAGTAACACAGGAGTGGACTGGGCAGCGTTTACGGGCAGTCATTGTCTGCTCTCTTCCCAGAGGCTGCGACGAACCAGCGCTGCCACATCGAACCGGCGCCAATACCGATATTTTCTCTTGTCTAAAAGTTGAATCTGGATTCGTGCTGGTAGCTATCTGCCTTAATGCTCCCAACATTGTCCCTATCGCTCACACTGACTTCCCGATATCAAGCTTCGACCATTGTGCCCTAGTCTACATTCCTCCCGTGTTATTAACAACACCAGGTTGGGAGAAATCCCACACGCGATGGCCTCGGACTTATGATCCGGTGATCCAAGGGAACGGCCAGGGCGTTGGCCTTGGCCTTTCCCCGCAAACCATGGCGTAGGGCCAGGGCTCGGCTGGTGTTCGTCCTTCTGTCTGTCCCGATGGTTGGATTTGGCCCGACCCATTTGGGAAAGGAGGCAGACAACCTCACCCCCTTCCTCCCCCGCGATGGACACGAATACGAAGACCAGCCAGGACCTACATTTTGCTTCCCAATGACTAGTTGGCCGGATGAAAGGTGAAAGGGAAACGAAACGCAGAAAAGTAAAGTATGCTATCGCCCTCCGAGGAGAAAGGCGGTCATAGGCCGAAAGAAGAAAGGGATCAGCGTGGCATTTCACGTCGTCCAGAGACGGAGTGGAGCCTCGAGCCTTGCCACAATCGTGGTGGCTAAGACCTCTCGTCCCGCAAAAATGCCATGCTGCAAAGCATGGGCATTTGCAGATACGCATCCGGCTGGGTCAGAAGCTTAAACATCGACGGCGAAGAGGATGGAAACCAGCGGTCACACGCCTGGTGGGTACGGGGCCGGGCGTTGAAGATACCATGGACGATGGAGAGGAAATCAAGAGACGACAGCTCCTGCCCCTGCCCCTGCTGATGATAATGCAAGGTCTTGGAAGGCATTCCCGACACATGTTGGGCCGGCACACATTAATTCCTGTTATTTAACCTTCGTCGGGGAGTCGTGTGATGGATACAGCCTAGGCCTGGGGTTTGGATGGGATCTCAACTACGAATGCAACCGTCCCTCCTTACCTCTAAAATCCGGGCTTGGCTCCGGGATGTTCCTGGGTTCCTAGCTACACATATGGAAGGTGTAGGTGGGAGTGGTACTGCAGTGACGTTGTACTGGGGTCGCAGGCGTTGGTGGCCCAGGGACCATTGCACGCCTGAGGGGAAGCAATACAGCTTCTTCGGGGCCTGCGCCGGACCAAGGCGAGGTCGAGGTGACGCTGAACTTCATCCGCGCCACTTCCTGTTCCTCTAACGACGTTGGGGCTTGTGCGGCATGTACCGTTTCCCCACGATAAGGTTAGCATGGGCGGAGAGTGCCAGCCCGTTACATCATACCATCCCAACACGACGGAGAACGCAAGCACAACGCCAGAGGAGAAGACGAAGACGAAGACCAAGCACCTCGGGGCGGACATGTGGGCAATGGCAACCGCCCGTCCAGTCCAGTGCTGTACTCCTACCGGGGCCGCAGTCGACGATCATGTAAGTACACGACCGCTTGCCACAGCGTGGATGGATGGATGGATGGATGGATGGATAGATGGATGGGGGCGAGGGGAAAGCAAGGGGGGTGTCGTCATTCGTGTTCGGGGGTTCTTTGGCTGGCTTGTGAAGGGCTGGAGGTCAAACAAAACGTGCTGCACTACGACGGTCATTTCTCCCCTCGGACCCAGCGATGCTTTGGGGGGAGGTGGTCGAGACGTGGCTTTTCCGAGCCATGACAGAAACTTTCCGATTTTCATGGGGATGGGGCGCCCGGGTAGATCTCGCTAATCTGGCGGGCGAGCGCGACTTGTGCTTCGTCACGCCCCGGCCATGACTGGGATTGCGGCTGCGGGCCCGTCACATCCGATTCTACTGCATCCATGGTATTCACATTCACCATGCCATGCCATGCCATGGCAGAGTGCAGGTTCGCCGTGAACGTACGCTGTCTCGGGGGCTTCCAGTGACGAGGGCGGGAGCATGGCTGGTGCTGGGGCTGGGGCTGGTGCTGGGCCTGGTCCGGCTTAGAGTTTGGCACTGCATTGGGAGTCCCCTCCTCGGGCGGCCCTTGTGGTTGGCGGAGTTGCTGCTGGCGCTGGCGTTGGCGTTGGCGTTGGCGTTGGCGGTTGACGTCGCTGTAGCGGCGGGGAGTTGACTCCGAGCTCATGCCGTAATGGCCGACGGGGATGGGCAGCGACAGTAACAGCGCCGTAAAGTGAGGCCCATGGCATGGTGAAGGGCGTCAAATGGCTTGCTTTTGACTTCCCTTCGCAATCTGCAGTGCCCGCCCTGCTGCAAGCCCCGTATACAAAGGACGGTAGGAAGCCCTCTCGTCCCATCGCACTCTACCCTGCCCTGCCCTGCCCTGCCCTACCTTCTCCCGTCCAATCCAATCCAATCTAATCCAGTCCAGTCCAGCCCAGCCCAGCCCAGCAGTAGACGGCCCGCCACTGTATGGAAGTACCACCGCTGAGATTCGCACTCCACACATGCACCGTCAAGCATAAGACTCGTCCCCCTTTGGCCTCGGACCAATTCCTACTCTCCCTCCCTTCTCTACTTTTCTGTTGACGCGTCTTGACGTGAACTTCAACTTGCACCGGGAACTTGGCCCGACACTGCTCCTGAGATCAACGGCGTGCTGCACTCGTGGTGCCTCAGCACCAACGCTCGTGCCATTCGAAACCAGCCGGTTGTCCCAAGCTTGCGGAGCTGTGCGGCCCTCGCCCTCGCCCTCGCCTCGCTTGTTTCTCGATCGCGAGAGCTCAGTGCGACCTGCGCATCGAGCCAGCACCAGCTCCACGCACTTCAACCGTTGCTTTCCTTTCCCCCTTGCGCTCCTCACCATCGCCACTCCTGCCGCCATCTGCCGATCTACAGTTTGCTGCTAAACTCTCCCGAAAATTGTGGTCGACGCTGCCCTCCGGTCACGCCCACTGCGGTTGATATCTCTCTCCCGATCCCGAAGTCCTTGGATTCCCTCCCAGATCCCAGGGTCCCCGATCACGCTCGCTGGACCGACGACAGTACATAAGTCTGGAGCCATCCCCTGCCGTAGCCTTTTTTGCCACCAACCTTCTATGCGCAACAACTGACGCCCATCGTCGATTACATGCCTCCGGCAAGAACCATGCCTCCGTCCAAGGTACAAAAGGTAGCCACCCCAGATCGTCGGAAGCATTGCGGGTTAGCTACTAACGCTTCTCAGACCGAGCGAACTCATGAAGAGAACCAGGAACGAGCGTATATCGCTGCCTCCCGGCGCAGTGATCGCAGTCTTGAAGCCAGAGTTGAGTCCGCCAGGAGGGCCTCGGAGATACATAAGAAGCGAACCGGCCGTGCTCTCAAGGTGACCGAACAGGACGTCCTGAATGAGGAGATGTACGAGGAGGAGGAAGACGACCTCCCATACCCATACCGACGTTTGATGAATGCACAGCTCCAAACCGGATCTCCAGAGTTCAACCACCGGTTATCTACGTACTTGACCAACCATCTGGCAATGCGCACGGCACTCGAGCAGTCCATCGCCAATTCCTACCAACTGCAGAATGGCTCCAACATGTCATACAACTACAATCCTCAGCTCATGTTTCCATCTCCGATGTTTGCCCATCAACCACCAACCCAGCAGCAAGCAATGCCGCTACAATCCCCACATCAACAGCAGCCGCACAGCCCCTCCGGAGCATACCGACACGCGCCCTATCCCCAACCAAATCCTTACCAGGGCCAACATCATCGATCCGCATCGATTGCTGTGCCTCAGGAGCTCAATGGAAGTCAGAAGGGAAGTCCATCTTTGGCAACCATGGAACATCAACGACGGATGTCCCTGCCAGCTGCTCCCGGCGGCATAGCTCATGCCACCCCTCCGACGACGGCAAGTAACCCATCGACGCCTGTTCTTGAGTCGCCTGGACCAGGAAGGCCCCCTCCTAAGCAGCGACCCTCCTTCTCGCAAGGGACATTCGATCAGCTCAAGTTACACCCCGCGCAGCATCAACAGATTCCCAACCAACAGTTCTATCCCTCTTACAACATGAATCCAAATATGGGATCCACAGATTTTGGTTTCCTTTCCAACATATACCCCCTCACTACCCAGCCCTCAGCGGAAACTGAGATGTTCTTGGGCGCTCAGTTCCATTCGGGCAACCACAATACTGGTCTGGACAGCACAATGCTGGGAGATAACAAGTATGCGCAGCTCGAGAACTTTGATTTCAATGGAAGTTTCAGCATGCCGCCAGAGCACGAATCTCCGATTAAGACCGAGAACCAGTCCAAGGGGCTCGACTCATCAGCGAGCGCAAACGAAATGCTACCATTTTCTGCTAGTGCTCAGAATCATTTCTTCAACGAGGCATTTGAAAAAGGCCCAGAAGCTTCCCCTTCTGGCACCCCGGGATTGAACGCAGATATGTGGGACAGTTTTATCGACTTTTCTCTGCCTAGTTCGTCTCAATGACGGGACTTTTATAATATTCCCTTAGTCGGAATTTGGTTTCCCATCCCAGTGGTCGATTTTCGAGACAGCTAATTGGGATATCGGCTAGATATGGGCCGATCTTTGAAGAATCTACGCAGCTATTTTACTGCTCTATTCTGTACAGACAGCAGTGTTTTGGGTTATATGGTACATGACACGGCTTTCGATACTTGTATCTGGGAAAGTTGATGGTGCACGAGTTCTGGTGTTTTTCCCGCACAAAAATAACAAATGCAGTTTGTAATAGGCGTCTGGAGCTGAAAGGTCAATGATACACGACTACTACCTGGAGGATACCACGGAGCACATATATAGGAACTATGAATATTCTGTACATCTAATTAATCAACTCTCTCAAATTGCCTTCCTTGGTTTACACGGTGTGAAATATAGCCTTCGTGTCTTCCTGTGGACTTTTGGCCGTAAGGCTTCCGAGGGTCGATATGACGATCTAGTGGGTAAGAGGATGGAGGCGATACAGCCTGCATGGCACTCTTTGCAAATCCCCACCTCATCCTCGCCACGCCAACGACCTTCAACGCCGCAAAGCCAACCCTCGAGTCTTATCGACTTATCTATTTCCGTAGCCACATACGTCAAAGGGTGCTGTAACAACCGGGATATCTGGGCACAGAAGCGTAGTTTTCCACGGCCTAGAAGAATTCCAATCACGAAGCATATTGCCCATCACGGCAAGGAGCTACCCCGCCATCATCGGCACATCACATCATACGCATATCAACCTCACCCGAACGGAACAAAGGTCAACCAGCAACCATCAAGCAACACCCACATTCACACGAAAAAGAGAGAAGGTCAACATCTAAACTACCCCGGCACTAGGATATACTTCTTCTTCCCCGTGCTATCTCGCCTCGTTTTCGGACATCGTCCTGTTTGGTGGCTTGCTTGTTGGGCGTGCTTCTTTTTACCAGACCTACACTTCTCTACTGCTCCTGTTGGCTGGGTTACTCGAAGACGCAAGCCAAGCTATCAAGGTGCATTCTCTACGAAAGAAGCCATTTCGTGTCACTCGTTTGGGTTCGGGCGGTTGTTTCTCCTTTTCCAGTAGAACAGGTGAGGCAAAAAGGTGCAGAAGCGGCGAGGGAGTTCTCCGGTCTGGAAGCCCAGGACTCGTTGGCTTTGCGTCTTGCTTTGGTAGTAGAGGCGATAGGAAGAGGCCGCTGGTGACAATGGCTTGGCAATGCTCTGGAAGTACCAACGAGGAGTTGATTGATAATATGTTCAAGAATGGATTGATCACGTCGGAGAGGGTCCGGGATGCTATGAAGAATGTGCGTGTTTCCTAGATTTTCTTTTAATATCTTTTGCGTTGCTTCTGAAGCCTCTTTCTTGACCTGACGACGGGGTGAGAATGAGAAGGGCTGAGAACCGCGCTCCGGGCTATTTCACTTAGTCTAGGCTCAGGACGAGTGCACGCATGCCACCCCGTCTCTTAGAGGATCTATTGCATGCTCCCTTCTAACGTTCCCAGGTCGACCGCAAATACTACACCCCGTCAACGGCCCCCGAAATTGCCTACGCTGACAGTCCCCAATCCATCGGTCACGCGGCCACCATATCAGCACCGCATATGCATGCCTCGGCCTGCGAGGCGCTGCTCCCCTATCTGGCCACGGGCAACAAGGTCCTCGACATCGGCTCTGGCTCCGGCTACCTGACGGCCATCTTCGCCGAGCTGGTCATCGTCCCCGAGGGACAACGACCCGGTGGCACTGCCCAGGTTGTGGGCCTGGAGCATATCCCGCAGCTCCGTGATCTCGGAGAGTTGAACCTCGCGAAGTCGCGGCGGGGCAAGGAGTTGCTTGCAAGTGGCAAGGTGAGTTTTGTGCTGGGTGATGGAAGGAAGGGCTGGAAGCTACCTTCTGCCAGTGGGGAGGGGGAGATGGAGGAGGAGATCTGGGATGCAATTCACGTTGGGGCTGCAGCAAAGGTTCTGCACCCGGAACTGGTGAAGCAGTTGAAGGCGCCGGGCAGGCTGTTCATCCCCGTTGAAGAGGAGGAACATGGCAACGGGCAGCAGTGGATCTGGGTGGTTGATAAGGATGCGAACGGGGTGGTGACGAAGAAGAGAGCCGAGGGCGTGAGGTACGTGCCTCTGACTGACCGACCGGCGTAGAAAGGGATTCGAGAAGGATATATGCATGGTGTGGGGATGATTCGTCTTCGGACGGTTCTTCGTTGGCGATTTCACTATGGGCAAGGTACATCTTACGGGCTTGTTCTGGAAACCCAAATGGGCTTGCGGGCAAAGCGTAATTTCGTACTTCAGATGCGCGGAAGGTCCTGGTTAGACTCGAGACTGCCGGCTCTTTTTCCTCTCTTCTTTCTACTGAATACCGTCCCTAAGCCCTCTTTTACATAGACTACCGTGGGTAGAAGACGAATTCGATGACGTGGACATGGATGCAGATGAAGCTTGAAGCTTAACCCACAACTATATTCCAAACCCGAGTACCCATCACTTCATACTTACGTCCCTTAATCACAAATCACGCTTCATGTCCCTAACAAAGCATGACGTGCACCGCACCCACAACCGCAAAAAACGAGTCTTCTCGACGACCAATCCCGTAAAGTGAGATAGATAGATGCACGAGATTTGGATTTGGATCCCGTCTCCCTTCCTTAGATAGAGAAAGTCCGTGCCGAGCACCGCTTCAAGGGCCCCCCAAAATTTAAATATAGGCTATTCTCCCCTAGCAGCACACTAGCGTTACAGCCATACCGTAGTGAATCCCTTCCTCACCTCAGTCAAAGGCACGCGCTCCGTGGCTTGCTTTCGACCCTCCTGTACCCATTCCTCGCTACAGGGCCACGGCCACGGGTGGGGTGCTGGGCTGGGCATCGACTGGCCGTGCCTTACCGTAGTCACGGAAACCCGATCAAAGATATTGATAGCCCCTGTGGTTTATCGAGGGGTGTGAAGGAGGGGGGGGGTTACGCCGGGCCGAGAGGGGGCAAGGTTTCCTCTCGCCAGCGGATATGCATCGGTTTATAGTCGATGGCATAGCGAGGGACGAGAAATGGCTTGGGGGTTTGGTTCAAAGGCTTTTCGAGGAGTTTCTTTTGGTTGCCAAGGCGAGGAGGGGATGTTGGTGTCAGGGGATAGATAGAGGGGAAAATGGATCCATTGATTACTATGCGAGATTCTCTTTGGACCTACCTGAAAAGCAGAAACGACGAGAAGCTAGAAACTCCCAAAGATGCCTAAGAAAGTTTTGCATAAGCAGACAGTCAGGTTGGTCCAACCCGCTTCTAACGGTTCTTGGATTGACGGAGAGATGATGAGAAGGGCACACAAGGGGAATGACGAGGGAGCGATAAATGAAAAACGTTGTGTAGAACGCCCGCTATAGCTATATATACCCAACTCTGTACTTGGAGTTTTCATTCCCTTGAATTGTGAACACCGCCATTGATAACTCCAAATCTCCCAGAATGATCCCCTTGCCCTTCCACCCTTGCCGTTCCCAGATCCCATCTAGATATTCCCTAGACCACCGTCTCAGATTCCTCGCCCGTTGCAATCACAGGTACACTCAGTCCACGCTCAGGGCTCTGAAGGACCAGCTGCTCGTGCCGTCTGGCCTTGAGGAAATCGCTGACAGCTCGGATGAGGATAAACCACCCAACGATCATCAAGATATATGCTAGCCATTCGCTGCTCGCAATATCTCCAATGCCTCCCGATGATGAACTGTCCATGCTAGCAGCGGCTGCTTGGTCGACTTGATTGGGATCGAAATCGTGGCTGGTTGGGTCTGGTGGTTGTGTGTATTGCGGATCTTGTCCATTCGAAGGAGTTGACGTGCTTGATCCTTTCATGTAGAAGCCATACTGAACCAAGGTAATTCCTAATCCCGCACGAGATCCGTTTTTGGCCGCATGGGTGGTATGTAGAAGGTACGTAAGAAGGAAACCCACGAGTTGGAAAGACATGGAAATCATCCCGTTCCAGATAAATGAGAAGACAGATCCAACTGGAAGACCGTCAACGTATACTTCGTCGGGGCCGCCGAGTCCAGGAGCTAGAATAGTCGTTTCCCAATACGGTGGTGCAGCGTCTGCTGCAGCTTGCTCGTAGGTCTAGATGGAGGGTTAGTAGCGGTTCCCCAAGGGCATGGTAACACCACGTACCGGAGGATGTTCTTCTGTCTTCTCTCCTGTTTCAGGCTTTGCACTCAAGTTTGCGAAGACGCCATCAGAACCTGACCCCCCTCCATATACCCTCCCCGTTGGCGTGGATACTGGAGGATAGAATGCCGGAAGATGCGTCACTCGTCGTTGAATTCTCGGCGGCCGTTCGCCATTCGCGGACGTCTCCATGGTAACCTCTTCGGACGATGCCTCCGCTGGCGTCCCTCTCATCAGCCGCTGCCTATCATCGCCGTCATTCTCCTCCTCGCTATCGGACCCATCGGCATCAAACGTATCGGCCAGTGTCTGGTTCACCGTGGTCTGTGACTCGTGCCGGGAATTCGGGGACGACGCGCGCGATCGGAAAGATGGAGGAGGCGACCTGGGTGTGCTTGGGGTATCATCATCATGAGCAGCCACCTATTCGCACCGTTAGTATATCTCCTACGACAAGTCTTTGCTGGCTCTGGCGGGGTGGGAAATGCAGCAGCGACATGGCTGCGTGGCTGCCTCGCCACGATGCCGACGCCGACGTACCCGCTCATATCTTGTAGAACTCATGGCGAAAGCGATAACAGGAGAAAGGACAAAGAAAAGAATGTGTGATGGTGAGATCAGAGGAAGTCCTGAGGTGAAGAAAGAAGAGGAGAAAGGAGGCTCGAGAGAAAAGAGGTAAAGTGGACTAGAAGAGTCGTCGTAGGTGGTGAGGACGAGTATCAGGAGGTCGACCGACCGACCAGGCCATTCAATGCGATCCAACCGCAGCCCCGTCGTGATCAGAGGGACCGGGGGTTGCTACAGTGCTTGCTGGCGCTGGCGGCCTAGATTGTGAGGCAACAGGCGTGGCTGAGCGCATAAGGGCCCGCATCCCTGTCGTGATTTTTTTGGAGGTTCTCGTTGATGCACTACGTCAAGAGAGCAGTACGCATATCTACGACTCCTTGCTCCTGGATCCGAAATGTGCACCCGCTGACATAGGATGAACCTCTCTCTCAGCTATATTGCCCCCCACCCGAGATCATGTCGAAATCAGTAAGCTTCTCCATTTCTCTGCACCGGCCGCACGTCTCGGAAGACGCCGTCTAATGCATAATGGCAGGTAGCATACAAGCACTACCTCCGGGCCCTGTCGCGCTGGCCAGCAGACCCCCTACGACCAGAATGCCAGTTTCAAGATGCTATGCGCCGACGAATTGATCGTCGACTACTGCCCGGATCTACAGGCGTCCCAGCCACCCTTGAGAAGGTAGAGATAGAACAGGTCAATGTCCTCTACTCCTTGCTGGAAAACCGATACACGGCAAAGGTAGGCCCAATCTGTGTGGCAATTTGACGAGCAAGAGACTGATGGCTTGCAATCCAGTATCCGATAGCAGGGCAGCTCATGGAACCAAGGAGCAACCCAACCCATTATAAGGATTTGATAAAGGAACTGGAGGTTGCACCGGTTCGAAGCTGGTGGGGTTCTGTTATCAACAAGTGGAAAGGCTTCATACGATTTCAGTGAAGAAAAGACCGAGCTTCTGTACTATACTTGTGGCTTTGTACGGGTCAGGCGTTTGGGGTGCGGGAATAATTGTACAAATTTGGTTCTATATTTAAGCCACCTTTCTCACTCCAGAACGCCGTGCTTCGTGCCCTTGACCGGTTGCCAAATAACGAGGTCCTTTTCCAATATACATGTCTATATATACTTCTTCTCAGGGTCTAGCCTATCCATGAGATCGATACTCTTCTCGTACATGGTGAAAACAATTCCACCACTCAACATCAACCTAACAAGTCTGGGTAGTGCTCCGCTCCAGAACGTGAGAATCCCTTCGTTCTTGGCAATCAATGCCGCACAGGCGAATGAGTTCTTGTAAAGACTTCGGGCTTCGATACTCTGCATTCTGGTCTTGATTGTGTCGAGTGGTTGGGTGACGTAGACGGTGATTAGTCCTGCAATACCACCAATACCAAAGGTAGACAGAGTACCAAGCTTCTCACCAGGTGCAGTGTAGGACTGTGCCAATTGTCTCAGGAAAGTATAAGATCCGAACCTTGTGGCACTGTTGGCAGCCTGTCGTGCTGTGGTTGGAACGAAACCTTGGAAGAAACCTCGAAGTCCACGTTCTCGAGCAATGATTGGAACTGCATGGAGGAAACCGCGCATTCGTGGATTGGCACTCTTGCGATCATCAATTCTACAGTTATGTTAGCAAAGGCTTATACCACATCAGCCACATGGTGCACATACAAAGTGGTCTTGATACTCTCAAACGGCGTGACAGCGAGCAAGGACTCAGTAACACCAGCACCAAATCCAGCAATAACGGTCCTTGGACCAGAGATGTTACCCTCCGCATCTTGTAGTAGAGCCTTATATTGATCGAAGGCAACAAATCCTATAGCATAATTAGGTCTCATGAACCACTACAAGCTTACAACAGAGAATAGACCTACGAATGCCAGCCTTCAATGAGTTGCCAATGATCAACGTCGTACATCCCGCATACCACGCGCTGCCAAACGGTGGCCATGGAAGCTTTGCAGAATCTGCTAACCTGCGATTCAATTGGGTTCTTGTCTTCGCAACTACAGTCGCAAGTTATAAATTAGCAAAAGCGCATTCAGAGTTTGACCCGAGCAAGATCAAGCCCCTCTCAGAGCACCAGCTTGGAAACTGCCTCGAAGATTTCCATCCCAAGTATACGTACATTCGGCAGGATAGGTGATAGCTAGAACCTCAAAAATTAGCAGCTGCCCCTCCAGGAATTTTGGTTACTTCGGGTGTCGTGTGAACATACCAATCTCAACAGCACCAGCTGTACTACCCGCAATGACCGACCTGAGGGCACTTGGCCTCTCCTTCTTCTTCTCTGGCTGAGCAGTAGCCATTGTTGAAATTGCTTGTGGTTGTGGAGAAAGCTGGGGCGGGACAGAAAATGCTGGTAGCTAATCCGGGGAGCGGCTTTTCAGTGACGCGATTAGGTTGATGCCTGAGGCATAAAATGCGATTTGGTTCGAAGGGTTCTCATCGATTTATCTATACAGGATGACTTCGAGCGCAGGCAATCTATACGGTGAAAATACTATCTATGGTAGAACAGACCAAGAACGGCCTGATTTCCATAAATATAGATTACAAGTTTTCTGTCTAATAGGCTCCAAAAGCCCAAGCTTGACTAAGTAATCAACCCTGAAGTACATCTCAAAAACTTGAGCAGTCTTCAATACTGAAGTCATGACTTCCTCTCTGAATTATCGGTACAAGATATCTCTGTTTTTTGAAATGTGGACCCAGAGCAAGTAAGCTGTTTTACATGTTCCAAAGGGGGTATATGAACACCTCAATCCCCTCTCCATACACTTTCTTTCCACCGTATAACGCCGTCCGAGGGCACCAAATTAATAACAGCCCGAAGGTGAAATTCCAGAATCCAAGCGCAAATCTACGTCCAATCATCTACTGGTTAAAGACCATAGGAGTTGTTCCCAGATTAGAACCAAGCGGCATGCCTTGATAACCGGTAGGCATCGTAGCCAACGTACCCATCTTTTCTCTTTCAATCTTTTCCTGTTCCATGCGTGCACGATCTGCTTTTGTGATGCGAGGTTTTCGTGTAACAGCTCCTCCTCTTGAGCCGGGTCCAGAAGCAGGTCTTGCGGAAGGCGTTCCATTGGCAGCAGCAGCAGCAGCCGCCGCCGCCGCCGCAGCACCAGAGACTCTACCTCCTCTAGAACCTGGCCCTCCGCCACGAGTAGTACCACCACGAGACCGTCCACGACCTCGTTTTGGAGCACTGTAACAAAGTCAGAAATCGTATATCAAGGATAGCAGAAGAACTTACCTCTCAGCCTCAGGCTTGGCAGTCTCTGGAACTAGAGGCCCAGAGTACACGAAGAAGCCATCGTTTGCAGCAACTGCTTGCTCCTCCCATTGCAGTTCGGAATCATCAACAAATCCATCATCCTTGTCATACATATCCTCCTTGAGAATTCGCTTCCTGACAACTTTCTTCTCGCCAGTATCGGTGCCAATACGACTGTCACTCATACCTCCCATTTCGATATCATTCTCCGAATCAGAATCATCTGACGCCTCATCGCCACTTTCTTTGTTTCCGCTACGTTCTAGAGCTGCTCCAGCAGCAGCAACTCGAGCAAGACGTTCGCGTTGAGCAGCTAAACGAGGGTGTAAAGCATCCCAGCCATAACGTTCCTCGGCGATGCGAGTGAAATTGACGTACTTGTTGCCTTCTCCTGGAGCAATCTTAACCTCAAAGCAGACCGTTGGAGCACGAAACTCGGTGCCATCTGTACCGCCAAGCTGCATCAAACCTGATCCTGGAAGGGGTGGTGGTGTAGGATAGCGTTCCTTGTCCTTAGTTTTATGTGGCTTTGGTGAAGCGGCAGTAGACGAGGCGGCCGTTGATTTCTTGCTGCCAGCCACCGGAGCAGTTGGAGGGGGTACATCCTTCTTGACTGGCGCTGGGGGTGCCGGTGCAGTTGCGACGATCGGCGCAGCAGGTGAAGGGGCAGGCGACGGAATGACTTGTGGTGATGGAACGAGGCGATTTGTGGTCGGCGAAGCTGGAATCGAGGTGCGACCATCTGACTGGAGTCGTGCTTGCTGCTGCTGATTGAAGAAGGATTGAGTTGCGATTGATGGCGACGTCATTGCTTGATGTGGCGGGTCGACCAAGCTGGAGATGGAAGGAGACTCGCTGGCCCGGTTCGGAGCATATGGTGGAGCTTGCGGTGAAGCCTGAGAATTGTTGTACGAATTATTTGTAACGACAGTTTCTCGAACAGGATCGTAATTGGAACGGATAGGGTCATAGTTTTGACCGCTGCTACGGACAACCGGTGGTGGAGGTTGTTGAGGTTGAATTGGGGTTGGTGTTTGGATTGGAGCTGGAGCTGGAGCTGGTGTTGAAGTTGGAGCTGGTGGGGCGGGACTGAAAAAAGACGTTATGGGAATACCATCATTATTGCCGTTTTGGGTCACGGCGATATTAGGTGGCACGGCGAATTTTGTTTCGGGTGTGGGAATTTCAGGGTCGCTCAGTCTTGGCTGCTTTCCCGAAGCCGAGCGGTTCTCGGAATTATTCATCGCATCCGAAGTGGTGGCCTTCCTCTTTCGAGGTTGAGGAGGTGCGTTTGGATCCTTGGGTTTTCGTGGTGCTCTTCTTCTTGGTTGGGGATCTTGGACACTCCCGTCCGGATTGTAATGGATTTTTGGTTTGCGACCAGGCTTCTTACGCTCTTTCACCGGAGGAGCAGCTGCCGTGCTCGGCAATGCATCCGCAGAAGTCGCCACGGTGATGGATGATTCTTGACGTGAAGCTGACTCTTTTGCAAGTTGCCTGGAGATGGCATCGGGGGCTTCAGGACTGGAGCGTGGTGGTGATGAGAGGCCGGGCGAAGAACTATATTGCCGGGAGTACGGTGTACCGTCGCCCTCAACACCAAGCTCCTCGTGACGTGCAGATCGATCCGATGGCGCCATGTTGAGCAGATGAACCCACCAACATACGCTTTGTGTCTCTCACAGATGAAGGGGTCAAGAGCCACAAGGACACGCAGAGAGTGTTTCGAAGGCGAGTGATGCGGATCCGGGCCTGTGTGACGGTCTTAAGTCGGGGGGGAACGTGACATCAAGCGGTGTTGCGAATAGCTTCAACCAGCGACACGACGCTGCGAAGATGCAAAAATCGATGTGCCGGTGGAGGCGAAGGGTTGGCCGAGTCGTGAAGGGCTACAGTGAAATGCTTCAGATCATGGGGATCGAATGCAGAAATCTAGGGGAAATGATCGATGGCGGGCATTACAGAATTGATGGAAGGAGCAGAGAGCGTCGTGGTGTCGTTGGGAAGAGAAAGGGAAGAGAAGGGCAGGTGTGGGCGTGGAAGATGGGCAGAAAAGAAGAAGGTCAAGGTCAAGGCAGTTAACGAGAACGAGATATGCGGAGAAAAGAATGGCTAATAATAATAGGAACCTAAGGAAGGGAAAGGGAAGGGAAGGGGAGGGAAAGCGAAAGGGCCGCCAGTGCAAGTGGAAGGGAAGGCAAGGCAAGGCAAGGCAAGCAGCAAGCAGCGAGCAAGCTAGCATCTGTCAATTTGGGTGGAAACTGAGAAGTACTGTACCAAAAGGTCAAGCGTGTCCGCCGCCGAAAAGTCAGATTGGGAAAGGCGAGGGGAAGATGAGCGAGAGGGCAGCGGCGGACGGACGGGATGAGAGGAGCAGGCATGGGATGGGATGGGATGGAAGAGGATGGGCAGTGGTGTTTGGCGTGGACGACCCGAGTTTCGCTGGTCTGCTCAGTGTTGCGTCGTGCTTCCGAGCATGATGATGAGGTTTGGGAGAGACGAGCAGGACATGCAAACCCATGACGGGCCCGCGCCAACGCCCAGCGCTCCCTCCTCTCCTCGTCTGTCTTACAGTCCAGCGCGGTACGAGACAGGGATGGCCACTCAGTCAGTCGCCGGCCGGAACAACTGAGCGTCGGGCCTGCATGGAAGTCAGGAAGAAGCAAGCCCGGGAGCTCGAATCGTGATCAGCCTGGTTGGTGCTGCCGCCTCACCTCTGGATGGCCGCCGCCGTGTCTGGGGTGGGATTCGATGCATCCGTCAGGGCAGGCATGCCGGCAATATGCTGAGCAGCCAAGGCCCGAGGCAAGGGCACGGCAGCCCGGCGCCAATAGGGGCACGCGTTGCGGTTACGCTTCCGCTCAGCTGCTGCTTTGGACCCTGCGCAAGAACATCTCACTTTTTGATATTGGCTGATCGCCGGCCAACCCTGCCTGGGCACGAGCTGGAAACCTGGCAATCTAGCTGCGACCAGCATGGGTTCGGAGGCCGGTGACAAAGCCTTCGGGCCTCCACGCTCCATGCTCCATGCTCCCTGCTCCATACCAGCTTACCGTGTCTGACGACTTGTCGTGCTCAGAGCCTCCAAATTAAGCGATCGAGCTAGGTCGGCCGATAAGCCCGATAAGCCAACTTTGCTAAACCTTAAATTTCTCCTAGACAGACGCAGCCGCCATCCGCCCAAGGCTTCCGGTCTCCAAAATTTCAGTCCCCTCTACACGACAGCCGCCTCTATCGCCCTCCTCCTCTTTCCGCTTCACCATGGATCTGCGCGGCCAGCGATTCACGCTTGATCTGTCTGATGACGAGGCTGAGTCCGAGTCGCCTTCCCGACTCGCAGCGGTCCCGACCAGTGCGTTCATCGGGAACATCAAGGAACGAGAGAACTCAGCGACGCCACCAACTGCGCCGAAGCTAAAAGCCTCCGCAACGGGATTTCCTGAGCACAAGAAGAGAACCAGAGTGTCTGCATTCAAGCAACAAAGAGCCGGCGCGACAAGGGCTGCCGATTCCCAGAATTCTCCTGTACAAGCGTCCACATTCTCATCAAGGGCAACACCGACGACCCTGAGCTACGAAGAGACAGAACGCCAAAAGATCGATGCAGAGAACAAGCAGAGGCTGGCATCTATGTCAGTGGAGGAGATCGAAGAAGAGAGGCGGGAACTGTTCGAGGGTCTAGATCCATCCTTGATAGAAAGGTTTTTGAAGAGGGCAAATCTGGACGAAGGTCGGGGTGATACGGGTATCGATCCTCCTGAAGTCACGACCGCCGTGGAAACAGCATCCGTGGAGCCGCTGAAAACAAGTCCCCCAAATGCTCCGCATGTGGAAGACGTGTCTGTGGAGCAGGAAGCAGTGCCAGCACCGATACCTTCCGGCAAACCAGTCAAGGCCGCAAAGTCTGTCAACTGGGCAGACGAAGCCGAACCTGCAGACCCTATTGCGCTTCAGCCCGCTTCGAAGGAACCAGACTCCCATGAGCATCCCGAAATTCATTTCCCCAACGCCCCGGCAGCCCCCGAGCTCGATCCCTCTGATCCATCATTCCTCGAGAATCTACATACCAAATACTTCCCATCCCTTCCTGCCGATCCAACGAAGCTAGCATGGATGGCACCCATCCCAACGCATGGTTCAGTTGCGGATCAGGAATCCCCATACTACCCTGCACACGAGGCTTTGCCAGCGTCAGCACTACGCTTCGATTTCCGTGGCGGACTGCTACCGCCTCGAATATCTAGAGCCATGCCTAGCAATAAAGGGCTACACCATCACGGAGAAGCTCCAGAAGCTGCTGGATACACTGTTCCAGAACTAGCAAGGCTTGCGAGGTCTGCATTTCCAGCCCAGCGCTGTGTAGCTTTCCAAACGCTTGGGAGGTTGTTGTACCGCCTGGGGAGAGGGGAGTGGGGCGACGAGGACAGCGAGATCACGAAGGGACTATGGAGGTGTGTAGAAGAAGGCAAGGTTGTGCAGACGCTTGAGGAGGCAGCCAGTGCTGAAGGTGGTCATCAAGGAAGTAAAGTATATGCTGTGGAAGCAGTCTGGCTTTGGCAGAAAGGAGGGGGGAAGGTATGGAAAGCCTCATGAGAATGTTACGAGAAAGACCTTCGATATTGAAATATGAGGAATGGTATAATGGAGCCCAAATCATATAAATACCAAGCTAGCACTACAGTGAAACCATTCTGTTATTTCCCTGCCGTTTTGTTGAGAATAGGGTCTGTATCCTCGACCAAGTTTGTTTGGAATTTTCAGGGTGACTGGGATTTAATGATTCTTGCTAACCGTGCAGGCCCTTTTTGAAGCCCCATCAGCTAGAAATATCTAGCCGGTTATTATATGTGGTAATGAAAGGGGCCTGGGAAAGGAGCTGTGTAGCCCGACTATATATGCAATATAAAGTGGATGAGGATCCTAGTGTATGGAACTTAGTGGCTGTTAAACCTTTGGTAGGCTAGCAATCATTGAATACGAAGGAATACATAACATCCTTATATCTACACGAAACCATCTTGGCCACTTTATTTACGGTAGAAACATTGGCTAACGAAGCCGTTCATCTTGGGGTTTGAATTCTCAATGGTCTACTTTGTGACAGCCTTTTCAGGCAGATGAACTAGAGTGGCCATTTTGGGTTATCAATTCGTCTGGACTTTTACAGGTTATCCTTAGGTACGACTTATGGTATCAAGTTCTGAGATTTATACATATACAACCCAGCCCCAAGCGTAACATGGTTATCCAATTTAAATATGCGTGTTTCTTGGTGATCCTCACATAGCATAGCAATGTTCTTCTAGTGGCAAATCTCACTACACAGTAGTAGGTGCAGATACTGCGTCATATGAACTTCGCCTATCATTCGATATCGAGATGACACTCAGAATATGAACGGCCGAGCTTACCTTGCTCACAATACCGCAGTGAATTAGAGACTTGGGTAAAATCCATCACTGTCAACAAAGCTCCTGGAGATGGGGTTCCAGAATCATAGGGTTAGCAGTTATTATGTTTTTGATCAGGAGCATGCACTTGGGAATCCTGTTCATGGAGCTCAATGATAACACCTAGCTCACAGAAAACAAGAAGTATGAAGTCTAGATCTGTATAGAATTCCGGTATGCGGGGAAGAAAAATTCGGTTGTATGTATGTACAAGCACTTGCGCTCCCGCTCTCTCTCTCCCTCTTATCTATATGGCGCATCAGCTCTGGCTGCAGCTGCCAATTCTGGCTCCCACTTGTCTCTGTGTAATCTTGATTAGCTCGTGTCTTTAGAAATAGCAGATACTAAGACGTACCCGTTTGAGAGAAGCTTCTCCTTGTTGTAGAGTAACTCTTCTCTCGTCTCGGTCGCATATTCGGCGTTGGGCGATTCAACGATAGCATCAACAGGACAGCTCTCCTGGCAGAAACCGCAATAGATACACTTCGTCATGTCAATATCGTATCGAGTTGTTCGCCTGCTGCCGTCCTCACGCTCCTCGGCTTCGATGGTGATAGCTTGAGCGGGGCAAATCTGTAGAACGTAAGCACTGGTTGGTGAAGTGGGCATGATGAACGTACAGCCTCACAAAGCTTGCAAGCAATACACCTCTCTTCTCCTGATGGATATCGTCGCAGAGCGTGTTCGCCTCTGAATCGAGGAGAGATCGGGCCCTATATAATCATGAGCGTCTCTTACCTCCACATCGATCTGGAATTGCTTTTACCTTTTCGAAAGGATAGTAGATAGTGTAACTATGAAGCAATTAGGACCTTCCAGCACTCCATGGAGCTTCAATGGCACACTCACGGTGGTCTAAAGTATTGTTCCATCACGACGTACATTCCTCTGAACATCTCGCTCAGCAGGAAGTACTTGCCAGCCTTATCCAACGAAGAGGTCTCGCTCTGGTCCCATCTTACAGGTTTTGGCAATCGAAAGCCGGCCGGTGGTGGTCCAGATGGAGTGGCAGCGCGGAAGGGAGTCGTTGAGAAGGCGGCCAGCGGGATTGCACTGGGCGCAAAGGCCCGCGCAGAGATCGATGATGCTATTGATGGTCGGCTCCGGACCACGAGCATAGTCAAGGGCTTTGCAGATGCCATGGTGTAGTTGCTCGTGGCGGTGTTGTTGGGGGAGAGTGTAACAATTCTTGAAGTTCGTCTGGCCGTTGTACGGGTATTACTTACATGGAAGCTACGATTGGTCGAGATGATTCCAGTGAATTAAGTCTCCAAAATTGGTCGGGAACAGAGGATAGCTTATTACGAAATGTAAGAATGGTAATTTGAATGACCAGAATTAGACCATAAGTACTTTTCCTGACTTCCAAGTCTATAATTGCCCCCCTTCCGTAACCATTGCCATCATCAACAACACACCTCGAAGTCACGTGAACGGTGCATTACAGAGTCGAGGCAGGCACGCTAAAATTCTCGAGCTTCAACTCATCGCTCTGAACGCAGCTCTCCCTATACCATCTATTCCCGTCAAACCAACACACTTGTCCAACATGTTCCGTACCGCTCTCCTTAGATCCGCACGCAGTGCTACTGCCCAAATTGCACGAAGATCAGGCCCAATTGCCCGTCAAGCTACCCCAAGCTCATTCGTCACCAAGTCGCAGTTTGCCCCATCTGCTTTCCAGGCAGTACGATGCTACTCCGCCGCCGCCGGTCTGCAGAAGTCAGAAGTTGAGGGTCGGATAGTCGATTTATTGAAGAACTTTGACAAGGTCCGTTTGGTTGTGCTGGTGTAGATACGTGCTTTGCGCTGACATTGTTCCTAGGTTTCCGATCCATCCAAGGTACGAATCTAAGCTGCATTCTCATGCATATGCCATGCTAATACTTGGAAGCTCTCACCCACATCGCATTTCTCGAATGATTTGGGTTTGGACAGTCTGGATACCGTTGAGGTTGTTATGGCCATTGAGGAGGTGAGATCAAATTGCATATGTCCCCAAGACTGGAGCTAACAGCATGTAGGAGTTCAGCATTGAGATCCCAGACAAGGAGGCAGATGCTATCCACAGCGGTTTGTGCAGCCCTTCTATTACAAATCTTAAGAATCTGGGATACTAACCATTTCCTACAGTGGACAAGGCAGTCGAGTACATCCTCGCCCAGCCTGATGGTAAGTCGACTCCACAAGCACTTTAGAGGCTTCGGCGCCTGCTTACACATGATTCAGCTCACTAGATCCAAGTATTGTACGAATAGGGGACGGGTAGAAAGGATGGAATGAGGCTCAATGATGGGACTGGTAGTTGCGTAACAAGAAGGGATGATTTTCTGTACAGCCTCGACATCCCAATGAGCATCTTGAATTAAGCACTGTAACAATTCTAGACGATCTACTCTACTCCCTTCCTTAACATACGATTTAAAAATGCAGTATGGAAATTCTTGAAATGTTGTTGCTCTACGGTACACAAAGCACCTATTGACTTAGGAGCTCGGGCCAGCCGCTAAAAGCGATCCTTGAGCAGTGAGGACAACTTAATTATCATTCCAACACGCTGCCTCCGTCGACCATCCTGCGCACACGATTTAGTCACGACACGAAACCGATTCCGCGTTGCTTTAAACCTCTCGGTAGACCTGAATTGAACACGAATTCCGCATTCCCCGTGTTTTGCATGGCAGAAAGCCCGAACAGATTTACTCGTGTGCGCTACAGCTATATCCTTCCTCGTGCTTGACTACGCAACATTACCACAATCGACACGTAATCACGAAATGTCTTCTGGTCTTACTCGGAGACGAGGTGCTGGAGGCGGCGGCGGTGGAGGAGGAGGAGATAATGAAGATGGAGATACGTCTCGTGTAGCTTCTCCTGTTCCCAGAGGAGGAGGTTCTCGTGACACTGGCCCAGAAACATCATACGAGTCCGGTGAAAATGGACACAAGATCGCATTTGATCCGCGCGATATCAGTGAGAGCGCTGAACGAAGCAAGCAGCCCAAGTTGACGCTCATGGAGGATGTACTGCTATTGGGATTGAAAGACAAGCAAGTAGGTTATCACAACGAGGCCTCACATCATAGAACACCATTTACTAATCTAATTAAGGGATATCTCTCGTTCTGGAACGACAACATCTCCTACGCTCTTCGCGGATGCATTGTCATCGAACTTGCCTTCCGAGGTCGGATCAGCATGCAGAAAGACTCCTCGAGGCGGCGGTTCCCCTTGGCAGATCGAGTTATCGAGGTGATAGATGACACATTGACGGGAGAGGTACTTCTCGATGAAGCACTGAAGATGATGAAGGCCAGCGAGAAGATGAGTGTCAGCTCGTGGATAGATTTAATGAGTGGTACGTATGCCCGATGCGACAATAAGCGAATAGTACATTGTTGACACTTACAAGGCGAGACGTGGAACCTTATGAAGATTGGCTACCAGTTGAAACAGGTTCGAGAACGATTGGCTAAAGGTTTGGTCGACAAAGGCATTCTTCGCACCGAGAAACGAAACTTCCTCCTTTTCGACATGGCCACACATCCAGTAGCCGACGGAGGAGCAAAGGAGGAGATTAGACGACGTGTTCGAAATGTCCTTACACAGCGGACTGTCGTGCTTCCAGGGAGCCAGTTCTTGCCTGACGATCTGGAGTTCCGATACGTGCGGACAATTGCTATGGTGTGCGCAGCATATGCCGCCAATGTTCTTGAGAACGCCCTTTCCACCCTAAGCCACGAGGCAAGAGAACGAGCATTCGCACAAGTCGATGAGCTACTCGCAGCATACAGCCAGTGGCCTTTTGGAAAAATTACTGGAGGAGCTTCTGGTGGAGTAGGCGCAAACCTTGGACAAGTGATCAGCGAAGTGAGTCCCTCCGTAACCCATGGACTATTATTCATACTTATTATTTGATATAGGAAGTCGAGAAGGGCAAAGAGAGAGAATTGCAACTCGAAGTAAGCTGACTTTTAAAATTCCTGTACCCTCTTCGTTGCATGAAACTGACAGTCTCATAGGTTGTAGCAGCATGTCTCAGCGTCTTCACGAGATTGGACTCACTGCTATGAACTGGGAACGATACTATAGAAGGGTGGACATACGAGAGGGAAGACATCTGAATTGTCGTAATACGGACATTTGTCCCAATAAAACTACCACAACGCGGGAGCCATATGCGAGCGGTTCCCAACAAGAAGCAGACTCGGCCCTCCAGAGCAGCAAGGCTTCTGGAAGGCCTCATTCTGAAGCAGGTCAAGGCTCTGCATTCTCTTCCCTTGTATTACTTATTGTTAGCGCTTTTCTTAAGCCATTCGGACAAGGCTTCTGGAATCGAAAATGAGAGTTTTGCTACATCATCAATTATAACACGAGTTTATGAGCACAATTGCACGGTCTCACATGCTTCAATACACCGTGACGCTTCAACTCTTATGGACAGCTTCATGTACCATTCTAAGGAATCATACATTGCTAGTCTGCAAAATCTGTGCCATGTGCTTGATCATGTATTAAAAACATTCACTTCCGTTTCCCTCCAAAACTCCCCTCAAACCCAGGTCTGCTCTTGACCTTAGTCTTGCCCTTCACAGCCTTAACCTTCGCTTTGCCCTTCTTACTCCCATCCTTCCGTTTCTGTAGATTCTCCTCGCGCTTCTTTTGCTTCATGGCCTGTCCCTTAGCTACGCCCTCTTTGCGCTCTCCCCACTCCTTCGTGCTCTTCTGTTTTTGCTTCTCCTTCCTCTTCAGCGTCTTCTTCAATAATGAGGTATCATCCCGCACTTTCTCGCCGTGTGCTCGCTTCTTGGCATTCAGCCATAGGTCCTTCTCTTCAATATCCGCGCGCTTCTCGTCGTCTAGCCCTGCCAGCCTCAAGCGCTTCTTCTCGCTGGCCTGTAGAGCGGTTGCTGGATCTTGTGGGCCGCGTTTCTTGGGTGCATCGAGTACGGTAGAGAGGTCATCAGTAAGTGTCTGTCCATCGGCAAACGCCACTCTGCCGAAGGAAAAGTTGTGTTCTGGGGACTGGATGGCCGGGCTCATCATGCTGGATGCTGGAGAGTCGCGAGCTGATGCCAACGCAGCTTCTCGTTTGGCATCTTCCTCGGCGCGAGCTTTGTTTCTCAGTTCTTTCTTGTGCGCTCGTCGCTGCTCTTCCTTCTTCCGTCGGGCCTCCATGAGCTCTTGTCTATTTCGTGCTGGTGCTCCATCTGGCCCATCTGCCTTTCGTGCTGCTCTTAATGCCTCGATCCTAGCCGCTAGTCTCGCCTTGAGTAGTTCGGGATCTGAGGGGATTTTGATGTGTTTCGGGGCTTGTCCCGGCGGTATAACTGAGGAAGTCGACGTGTTGGTGCTTGGGGCGGAAACATTGGTGTCGAAGGTTGGGGACGGCGGTGATGAATTGGATGAATCTACTTTCTCTTCTTCGAGGCCGTCAGCTTCGAAGTTTGCCATTTCATCAGCAGGAAGATCCTCGTCATCATCTGCTGCAGCCTCTTCTTCAACCACCACCTCCTCCTCAGCAGTAGGTTGATCTTCCGCCTCGTCTTCTGCTGGGAGTGTGACTACCTGCTCTTTTCTTGACTTTTTCTCCTCCGTCTTCTTGGCTAGCTTTTCCTTCTTCCGCTGTAGCTTCTGAGCCTTCTGTTCGGCCTTGGCCAGTTTTGCCGCCTCTGCTTCGGCAGCGGTCTTTTTGGATTGTGGTGTGGCTGGGGACTTCGTCTTCGTTGGCGTCTCGGTCTCGTCGACGGTCTTCTGTTTCTTCGCCTTCTTGTCTTGTGCTAGTTTGAGTCCCTGCTTAGGCGTCTCCTTCTCTACGCCCTCAATATCCGACTCGTCGCCCATCTCCTCCAGCTTCCGTTTCCTTGCCCGCTCGTCCATCACATCCTTAGCAGACTTTGCAGAATCGGGATCTAATTTTGCTTTCCGTGCTGCGGCGGCCTGTTCTTTGGTCTGCTTCTTCTTCTTCCATTGATCCTGGTTGCCATGGTTTAGCAATGTACATGGGCTGCACGAGGGCATCTGGGACATACACTATTATCTTCTCCATAGTAATACTTGGCAGGAATTAACGAGAGAAGGCCGTCAAAAGCCTCCGAGTGATCTCGGAGACGTTCGTGAAGTGCGCTCTCAGCCATGGTGAACAGGAAATGCAAGGTGGTTGACGTGGTCGAGGTTTGCACTGTCCGGTCCAGACTGAGGCTTACGACAGAATGATTTTTTGAATTTTAGGCGAAGCGGGGATAATTTTGGCGCTTGAATCCTGCGCGCGCCAAGCCCAACTGGCAACGCAGAAGCGGCTTCCTTTGCGTGCGACCTCAGCATCTCTCCCTCGCCAACGGTACCTGGTTCCTGCCATGCCGCCACCCCACACAGCCTCAATGCACGCGTCCTTTGCTTGAGCTGTCAAAGTCTGGGAGGAGCGCCGTGTCTTCGTCTTCATTATGTATCTTACGAAGACCCATGTTGTACTGCGCGGCCGAGGCCATGTCCCCATGAGAGTATCTGGAGCTGGCCGTGAATCAGCTGAAGCACCACCCAATCAATAAGCACCATATTCCGTGCCCAACCCGGAGCTGCTGGCTATATACTGCAACCTTTGACCACCACCACCGTATCTGCATCCTCGTGAACCTCCTTCACATCTCCATGTGCACGAGCTGTGTACCTCTGCACTGGCGTTAAGACATGGCTCCTCAGGTTGAAGCCAGTTCGTTATCAGACATCATCCACCTCGCAGCGAACCCACCCAAATATCCTCGGAATCCGACCGAAACAGCTCGACAGTCGTTGGTACTCTACATCGCTAGAGTGCCTGGGAGCCAAGGTGAGCCTGTCGTACTGTCCTGCTGGATGTTAAGCTAAGCAGCCGTAGATATCATTCTCACAACCTTGAAGCCGCAGCTGAAAAACGTGACCGCTGCTGATGTTGCGAGTTCTTTGTACTATCTGCATCTCGATACTGAAGACGATGAACGTCTTCTCACCGATGGATTAGGGCCCGAAGTGCCGTCACCTGCCACACATCTTGCAAAGCCGCTTCCACGTAAACCTCTCCCGGACTCTGCCAGATCATCCATAGATCTGCAGCCAAGCCTGTTTACGTCCCTCACGCCCGAACCCATCACCAAGTATATGGGTGTACCGCCGGATGCTTTACCTCGTGAACCCCCACGACAGTATACTCCAGATGTGATTCCTCGAAGACCGCTAGCACCACGTGCTCCACCGTCAGATGCCTCTATCGGCAGGAAACCTCTGCCATCGCTGCCCAGTGCTATTAGCCAGCCACGTATTGTGGTTGCACCAGCTGACAGCCCCTTATCGCAAACACCAAATCGGTCATACTCTCCAGTAAGACCTGAGCTTCCCATGACTAACAGTTTCAATTCTGTCAGCTCGATTGGCAGCAAGTTTTCAAATGAAGTAGCACCCAAGGACTTCTCAATAACCGTGATCCGCCGAGATCCGTCTTCAGGAGGTCAGTGGAATATTGGAAAGGTTTTCGGGCAACCGTTGCTTCAAGATGGTCGAAAGGCGCAACAGAAAAAATGCAATTATTCAATGACGGTGCACCTCTCTACGCCTGGTTACAACTGGTTTCGAGATCCAGCAACTTCACAGAGCTCGAACGGAAGTGCCGAAAATGCCGGAAATGCACAGAATGCGGTCAACCCCATGCCAGTCCCTTCACCTAGCGCTGGCTTCTGTAGACAAATCCAAATGGAACGGTCGAACTTCTGGGACCGCACCTCCAAGCAACAGAAGCGAGAGTCCCTTGATGTAGTGAGAGCTCGCAGCGATTTCACGCATACACGGAGTAGCAGTGAAGCCTCGGGCATGGCTTCCATGATTGACGAGGTCGACCCCTCCGATACAAACAATTCGCGAGCCAATGGGTATGTTTTCACAAGCCCGTGGGGTGGTCGATGTACATTTGGTACAAAGAGTGGTGGACGAACACTTTCTTGTAAACACACCCTTCCAGACCGAGGCTCATCGACCAATACTTATGGTGGTGTGCCTACTACTTCCGCACCCTTGAGTGAGTTGCGTTTTAATCTTCCTGCTTCGGCCTTGTTCAAGAGTGCGCCACGAAATGACGGGCACCCAAAATCAAGATTCGGTCACATTAAGAGCAAATTGTCGGCTGATAAAAATCGCCCTCCACTTCCACCCCGACCACATCCTACTTCATACGCAGCCATGTATCCAAGTGATGATGAGGATGAAGACGACTCTCGACTAGACCTAAGCATTGGCCAAGAGAAGGCTGGAGGTGGCAACAGAGGAAAGCGTGCCAAGCTTGGCAAGCTCATCATTCATGATGAGGGATTGAAGATGCTTGATCTTGTTGTGGCGGCAAACATGAGTGTGTGGTGGAGTGTTTGGGAATCTGGTCAACAATGAAGGGCCCATGCATCACCATCAGAGCACGAAGGACCACTGGATGTATGTGACGGCACGAACGTTGAAACGTTCGCGTCGGGGTCGAAAAATAAAGCTTTTACCACGTTGGATATGAGACTACATAGCAGGCAAGCTGCCGACCCAGAACCTAACCCCAGTCTCTAAGTTGGAGCCATCTGGGCTTCTGCTTTGCATCACAAGCGACTGGAAAAGGTCAGGGAAACTATGTCCAAACTGTTGGCGGCCCACAGACGCAGGTACCGTATTTTATTTTCGACTGAGAAATATTTCCTATAGCTTACTATAGACGATGGTGGTGGAAATATAGTGGTCAAAACTCTCAGCATCAAATATTGCAATAGTTGAAAACTACAGGGCTGAAGTAGGGCCAATGCGAGAACTAGATATACCACCAGGACTCTTATTTCAGCTTCAGTCTCAAGAATAAATCAGTCTTATTTTGTATCCTGCGATAAGTCATAGGCTTGAGTGGAGAGAAAGTCTAAGGGCCTCAAATGCAAGCTTGCTCTCTACCTTTACTGCTAGCAATTGTGGCGTTTTGTGCACCGCCTCATACGAGCCCACCGCCTTCGGCAAAATATGCCAGAAATTGAGTCTCGCGACGATTGTGGCCGTCTTTACCATCACCTTCTGCTGCCAGCAAACATGGCAGACCAGGCCGTAAAGTATGCGTTGAAGCTCTTTGATCATAAAACAGCGCACTTTGGAGCTATCCCGAGCTAACTACGTCCCTAGGAAAGATGTGGCCGCCACAAATCCGCGCGGCATACCCTATGCGCCATTCGTCGACAGAGTCGAGGATTATGTTACTGTACGACAAGACGTCGAGCCTACTCTTAAGAATTTCCAGGAGATGATCTCGTATGTTTTGCAGGATACACTTTGGGGATCTGGTCTAATGCGGCCGCAGGAAGTACCAGTTTATGGAGCAGAATCAGCAACGTCGAGCTGCAGGTTTAAAAGACAAGATGCCCGACATTCAAAAGACACTGGACACTGTTCGCTTTCTGAAGACGAGAAAGGTAGACCTGCCTCCTCCAGCTTGGCATTGTCGAGGAAAGCTAACGACTGGTGTCTAGCCTGGCTCAGATCCAATCGAAGCAACCTTTGAACTGAACGATACCCTCTTTGCGAAGGCACATGTGCCACCAACGGAGGAGGTATACCTGTGGCTAGGTGTAAGACACCGTGCAGGAAGGGCGAACCCGAGACAATACTGAATCTGTGTCTAGGCCAACGTTATGCTGTCATACCCCATTGACGAGGCGGAAGAGCTACTCGCTTCCAAGCTTGCAGCCGCAAAGCAGAACCTATCAAATTGCGAAGAAGACATGGACTTCCTCCGCGAGCAGATCACGGTACTTATAACCCAGGTTTCAGACTCCCAGCAGCAGCTAACGGCGAGACAGACCATGGAGGTAGCTACGGCGCGCGTGTACAACTGGGACGTCACGATGAAGCGGAAAGAGAAGACTGAGCAAGACGCTCTGGAAGCACAGGAGAAGAAGGGCTCGCCCAACGGCTGAGCAAGCTAGATCTGTCGTAAATGCAAGCAAGTGATACCAGACAGATGACACGTTTGGCGCCGTGTCCGTAAACGCACGCATCTTGGGACATGTACATGTGAGACTGCCGGTATCTTATGACATGATTTCCTAGACTAAGTCCTGTGCCTGCCCTGCCCTGCCCGCCCCTTTTCCCGCCGGCTGCGGCCCCTCAGTTGTGGCTAAGCGAGCAATGACGAACTAAAGCCAGAATTCACCCAAGTATTTAGTGTAGCAGTACGTGCGTGCACCTGCAAGGCCAATTCGAGAAGAAGACAACATCAACAAAACACCGACCGCACAACTGTCACCATGGCTGCTGACACCCCCACTATCACGCTGGACCCCAAGTACGACCAGTACGACTTCCCAACTGTGTCGCCCGTCAACCAGCCCGGCCACCCTGGACACACAACCCCAGTCCAAGATGCCCAAGTACACCAGCTCCGTGCTGAGCTCGAGAAGGAGGGCTACACCGAGCGTTTGGACACCTTGACTCTGGTATGTGCCCCAGTGCGGGGACGGCGACACGCGACGGCAGCTAACATCCCCGTAGCTGCGATTCTTGCGGGCCAGGAAGTTCGATGTTGCGTTGACCAAGAAGATGTACGTTGCCACGCAGCCTGCATGTGGCTTCCAAAAACTGATAAGATCGATAGGTTTGTGGAGTGTGAGCAATGGCGTAAGGAGTTCAACCTCGATGAGCTCGTCCGAACTTTCGACTACAAGGAGAAGGAGCAGGTGTTTGCCTTCTATCCTCAATACTACCACAAGACCGATAAAGTACTGGACACCGCTGTTTTGGATGCCGACAGGACTGACCTGGTGTAGGATGGAAGACCTGTCTATATCGAGCAACTGGGAAACATTGATCTCGCTGCCATGTACAAAATCACCACCTCCGAACGAATGTTGCAAAATCTTGCGGTTGAGTACGAGAAGGTTGCCGACCCTAGACTGCCCGCCTGCTCGAGAAAATCCGGATATCTCCTCGAAACCTGCTGCACGATCATGGACTTGAAGGGCGTTGGACTCTCAAAAGTCAGCTCTGTCTACGCTTATGTCAAGCAAGCCTCCGCCATGTCCCAAAACTACTATCCTGAACGCATGGGTCGTCTCTACCTGATCAACGCTCCATGGGGTTTCTCTACAGTTTTCGGTGTTGTTAAGGGATGGTTAGATCCAGTAACCGTTGAGAAAATCCATGTTTTGGGTTCTGGTTACCAGAAGGAGTTGTTGAGCCAGGTCCCAGCCGAGAACTTGCCAAAGATCTTCGGCGGAAGCTGTGATTGTCCTGGTGGATGTGCTTTCTCAGACGAGGGTCCATGGAAGGATGCTAAATGGGCCAAGCCTCCCAAGTGGCAGACCAAGCAAGCCCCAGCTCCCCAGGCTCAGGAGACTATCATTGATAATACTGCTACCAACCCTCCTACCATTCCAGATGCCGGAGCTGAAGCACCAGCACCTGCCAAACCTGTTGCTGTAGGAGAGGAAACCGAGACTGCGCAAGCACCAGCCCACGCATAATTATTGAAAATACCTGTTTTGAGAGCATTGTGAGCAATGGGTTGGTGGAGTTGATACACAGATTATTGAGGCGGTCGTCCTATACGATGGACAAATGGCACAGTAGAGCCCTTCGGCTTTGGTATTAGAAGCACACGTTGTGTCCAGTCCTTCGTGTTTATTGCTCAAACCTACGTTGAATGAAGTATCTAGAATACAGTCCACAACGTACTACCAACTTTCAGCACAATGTGCATCAAATGCAGTGAAATTGTAAAGCATGCAGCTTGTGACACCGTCAGGTCCTCAAGTTGCCCACCGCCCAGGATATCATGAATTCATGCCCGTTGCGCCTTTCCCCATAACTCCAGTTTCATACCCAATCCATGAACAAGCCGTAGGAGCTTCAACCTTTCTTTTCTGGCGCAAGCACGTACTGTTCCGCCCTCTCAGCCCTCTCCTTTTTGGCAACCGTCTCCGGCAGGCCACTCTTCAGAGCCTCCAAGCCCTTCACCCCCTTCAACCAACTAGCCTCCACATCCTCCTGCCGCTCCAGGCTCTGCACACCCAGACCACTCCGCCTTTCCTCGTGCACGACATTTCGCAGCTCCTCCTCCATCTTCGCCAGCTCCATCTCATCTCGCTCCACGCCTTGCCTGTATCCTTCCTTGGCCAGCTCCACCGCTACACTGGGATTCTTCCTCCGCAACGCTGCAATCTCCTCGACCAGCTCCTCCTCCTGCTTCTGCAGCGCCAACGCCCGCTCATACAGCTTCCCATCCAGCGGCTCATACTCCTCGACCTCCTTGGCTGTCTCCGAGCCGCTGCTGTTGGTGATCAGCAGCTCGGACACGGGGAGGCCGTTGACTGTTAGGTTCTCGGACGCGTTGAGGAAGACTTGGACAATATACTGCCCATCCGCATTAGTGATTGTGCCTTTGCTAGCATGAAGGAGAGCGGGGGAGAGGTGTGTGTCTTACACCATGAACCAACTCTTCGACCCGTTTCCGCATCGGATCCTCCCCGGGCATCGGCGGGAGATCTTTGTCAATCTTCTCGTACGCGGCGCGTCGGACATTCGACATCAGATACTGCAGGTCCTCGGGGCTCTGGAGCTCAATCTTGCGGTGGAATTCCGCCATGCTTGCTTGCTTGTTTGCTCGCTCGCTCACGCGCGCGCGCGCGCAAAAATGAATGCTGTGTAGATGTGCGGTGAGTCCGACTCTTGTGCGCCGGGAGGGGGGTTTCGTGGAGGCGAGTGTGGGGGGGTGGTGGTGTCGTGGTCGTGAATCTTGGTTGGATTTTCGGGATGCCGATTGTTTGCTCGCTCGGTTTGTTTACTACCCATGGCGGGTCGACTTCGGATCGTCAGGCGTTTCTCTCCTGCGGAATGGCCCTGCTTACCTGCCCTGCATCGTTGATCGACTAGTCGCTCGCTAGAGGGGACGCTAAGCCCCCCTTTATACAGCCGATGCGCTTAGAGCCGTAGCAGTTATATCTCCAGTTGTGTCCGTCTAGCAAGATAAACTGCTAGCAGCAGCTGGAACCTCAGCTACATATATGAAATCGTGAAGGCTCTTGTAGACACCCGTCAAATTATTTAATGATTGTTAATCCATAAAAGTTCATGGAGAATTTCTCTGAAGCTCGCTCCCTCTCTCGCGGTTGCTTCTTGATCAAAACTCGTGAACCTGCTTGCAGATCGGTTCTTTCATCTAACTGCAGATAAGGGCTCGTAACAACATCACTGTGTGAATATTGTAAGCTGTTCGACATCTCAAAATCAGTAGGGCCAAGGTAGTATAGCATGGAAAAGTTAACATTTCATCCCTTACTACTGCTCACCCATGACTTGTTCACGCACTTCTTGTCGCCGGCCTTTCTACGTCCCTCGTTGGCTATGTCTGTTAGACTCACTCATACATGCAGTGACGAAGCGTAGAGGCCACATTATAGAGTGCATTGAAAACGAATAAGTAACGCACATGGGTGTTTGCAGAACATGGAAGCTGGTGCCCACTTCCGAGACAACATCTGATGCAATAAGAAGGTACGTATACAAGAAGGCCTCCTACCTGAATCCACAGACCATCGAGACTTTCTCGGAAAGCGAGAGCTCCTTGTCTGATTGGAAGAAAAGATGCGAGCTGCTCATGCATGGTACCATTGTCAGCGGGTCTTCGAATTGCTACCACTTGTTTCTACTCGGCACAGCTCACAGCGGATCCAGATCTCGTGGTGTGATTTGGGAAGCGTGAGCAGGTCGGCGGTTGGCCTAGCGTGTGCATGTAGGAAGCTTTGCAGATCATTCGATGTAGGTGTGTTGTAGCAACATGCTGAGACGGCACCAGGCCCCTGGCTGGCGCAGCAGCCACCTTAGGAAGTATGGGTTGTCGTGAGACGAGGGGAGTCAATTAGCTCTACTTACTTCAGGTGCCAGGTGTACGGGATACCACAGTTGTAGACATGTAAATCTAGTATTCTTGCATGCTTGTAAGCACCGGTAAGCAGACCCCGAAGTGTGTCGAAACGTGGAAGATGGGGGAAACAGGAGCTGTGGAGATGCAGTGATACTAATCCGGAAAGGCAGAAAGTGAAAAGCAACTCAAGTAACAGAGGCGACAAGAGGGGCACCGCACAAATCTATAGCTAGGGAGCATTGGGCTGTTACCAGAAACTATCTTCTCTTTACACAAAATTCGTATTCGGTATTTTGGAGTTCCCCAACTATACCATCTTGAGGGATTAGGTTGAAGTGATATAGTACCACCATGAAGGTTCGGAGAAAGAGAGGGGAAGTCTCCGACACTGACTCGTCTTCATAAACAAGACAGGCAACCATCCACGCCCGGATCTACCTCGCCATCGGGGGCGAGCTCGTGGAGCCAGGAATCTTTCTCCGGCCGTCACGGATGTATCAGCTCTGAACCGTCGCATGCAGGCCTGAACCCAGCATCCATCTCAAATCCAGGACGTACAGTATTGTAGTCCGAGCATCGTTGAGACGACGGTGATAGGTGCCTGGCAGGCTAGCAACGTCATGTAGCAGTTGGTATTGCTGTGGACGGTGCTCCCCCCCCAATCACCGTTGATTCTGCAATCTTGACGGCCAGAGCCGGCAAGAAGGGAGCCGAACTGCCGTCGATGATGGACATGAAGAGTGGAGGCCATGCCAAGCATCTGTCTCAACCGACCCAGCCCGTGGGGACAAAGTAGCTCACATTAGCAGATCAATCCCATCCAACTTGTCAGAAACAAGAATCCTCTAGCACATTTTACTGGGGTAAGACAAAGCTACTGTGCGTCACTGTGTATCAAAGATGACTTCGCCACCCAGTTGTCCTTGGTGGCCATCGGTTCATGGTAAATTCTCCGGTGTGTCAACCGACGAACCAATCAAGACTTCTTGCTCTGGCCGTGCCCACCTCCCTGATGACTCCAGCCTTGTGGGGTCAGGTTTGACCTAACTACTGAGAAGTTCCCGTGGGTTGCTAGGATAGGTACATAACCCCTACAACCGTTGCACAGTGGGAGCCAGGGTACATGCACTGGTCGTTCTAGACGGAACGTTTTGCACGAAGTACTCTCACTCGCCAACATTTGTTTTGGTTAAGGAGGGGAAGCCCAGCCACCGACGGGAGAAGAATCTTGTGAGATATCTGGATAGGATCTCTTCCGTGTAAGGGAGTGTGACCGCCGGCCTGGAGCCCAATAAGAGGGCAGGTCGACCGTGACGAAATCGGTCATGGCGGTACGAGATAGACGCCATCGGACTGTCAGTGACAACTTCTGGCTGTCAGATCTTTCGCGACGATCAAATCAAAGCTTGAACCACCATGCGACAGGTAAAGCTGTCTCGGCAGGGGAAAGTTGCGCTGCCATCGCCCAAAATAGAATTCCGTATGGTGAGCTTTCTGGTCATGACAGACACGTCAAGCCGTCGTCGGGTTCAGCATAACCGGATTGGGCAGTCTGATTTCCTTATTTGATCCTGGTCCCGGCGAGTACGAGTGGAAACAGCATCCCGTCGGAATATAAAACGAGGATACGATGAAGAGTTGACATGTGCCTACCGACGCGAAACAACCCATGCGATGAGAAATAAGCACGTGACGCTTATCAATTGGTCTGGTGTATTCTGTTTAGTTTCAAGCACCGCTCAGGTACAGCGATGGAAAAGTGGCCGCTCGTACTCCATTCTTCCATCTCACCTTAATCCCACCATCTTGTCCGAGCTCTTCCAACGGTTTCTCAACGGCGTCTATTCATGGACCACCCGTCTCGGACGTTGGAGTCGAGGGCATGGCCGGGATGTACGATAGCACCCCGGGCCGCAGCGTACAGTATTGGACTGTCTTGTGGCTGGACATGCCTCGTAGATGGTAGGTGATACCAAGCCTATGGTGCCTCGCAAGTGGCAGCGCTGGGAGAGAAGCTCAGCAAGAGCCATCGTGGAGAACATTCGAAATATCAAAGTTAAACGATGCGAAGGCCAGAAAAGGCAGCGATGCGAGGGAGCAACCCACCACGGGGAATGGTCTCCTTTCAGAATGACACGACACGCATGACGATAGATACCGGTAGATGTCTGTCAGAAGAGGGTGATAACAAGCTTCAACTGGACGACCAGGAAGATGTCGGAGGGATAAATGTATTTTAGCAAACGAAACAAGGATATCGGCAGTCCAGCCATCCATCTGCTCTCCTCGTTTTCGCCTCGGAGGTCCACGATATCCCGTGCCCGCCGCTGCGCTACTAGCCCATACCTTATTCTTGGAACCCGGAGGGGTTACGCCCCAATGCGGCAAGCCATGCGTGCGGCCAAAGGTCACCACTCCGCAAGATCTGGACGAGGGCGCCAGGCACGACGCGGACCGCGATCCGCTGCTGGGAGCCTGCAAACGCGTTGTCAAGTCCTCCTGAATGGCTTCTCCAGAAGTCCCCGGCTGTGGTGCGCACAGTTAGAGTTTCTCGCGTGGTGGTGCGCGGTATGCCCTTCGACTAAGTGCCGCCCGCACACCAGTTCGTTCGCGGCCACAGCAGCACTTAGACCAGCCCTAGGCACAGGCGCGCGGCTTCGTTGTCCAGACTTGGTAGATGTGATGACCAGACCAGACCAGACCAGAAGGGCCGGAACACGTGCCAGCAGGACTCCCGGTGGCTGCGAAAGAGCCTTCGAGAAGGACGCACCTAACCAAGGCTCAGATGGTTCCAGCCAGCGGAGTGGGAGAGCCGCCTCTTGTCATCGGAAAGTAGCAATGTGAAACTCGAGGGGTCGGGGGTCTTCCATGTAACTACCAAGAAGCAAAAACAACTGCGTGTATGATGAAACGTAACAAGGAACAGCGGCTGATCGCTGAGGGGTCGCTTTGACTTTGCTGCGCCATAGGTCATCGCAGCCCAGAGGGTGGTAAGGACGATAAGATGTCTTTGCTCTGCTCTCTATTGCAAACACCACAACTGTTTACCTGCTTGTCAATCTTTCTGCACCGGCCAGTACTTCCGCTTCCGCAAACCCTGCAAGCTTGACCAGGACGAACATTGGCAAAATGGTCAACGGTAAGTGCTTTCCTCAAGACACCCCGCCCGCTGAGGCAACTTTGCCTGCCGTTGTTGGAAGGCATCGGGATTTGAATCGGCTGCTCACAGTGACGGGACCTTCAAGCTGATCGCAGTGCCTAACAGTTGGGAGACCCTCGCGTGGCTGCTATATGTGCAGAACTCGGCGTGTGAAGGTTTGTGACTTCTCTTCTCAACTTGCATAAACGAGCAAAAACTTACATATGCACCATGTGTAGTGCGATGAGAGGAAACCGGGTTGTATGAACTGCGAGAAACTGAAGAAGGAGTGTCCTGGCTATCGGAGTCCAATCGATACCATTCTTAGGAACGAGACCAAGGCTACAGAGCGAAAAGCTCGAGCACGGAAACCACGCAAGACATCAAAGACCCTTCCCGAGTTTGACTGGACCAGTGTATCGTCAGACGGCTCTCAAGGAGGTCATTCTCGATCCAGCTCAATAAGTTCGAATTCCAGTATCTGCAGTGATGCTGTGAGTTGGAGCGCAGAGTCTCCCGAAGACTCTAGCAACTGGTTGGTACGATCGTCCCCTCAAAGTAGACCGTCGTCCATGTATCAGCAACTGTCCGTCCCAATCGAGCAGCAAGCGACGAACTACTTTTTTTCAAATTTTGTCCTGCTTCCAAAAGGAAATAACAACTTCGGATACATGACATATCTTCTGCCCTTGATGAAGATGCACGATCCAGGCTCTACATTTGCACTGTCGCTGAATGCGGTTGCCTTGGCATCCTTTGGCAACCGATCATTTTCCAAAGCTGTGCTTCCTAGAGCGTCACAGGAATATGCCAAGGCACTTCGACAAGTAAATGCTGCGCTTCGAGACCCTGAGCTGGTAAAACTAGATCATACCTTGGCTTCGGTGCTGCTATTAGGTCTTTTTGAGGTATGTGGCTGAGATCGAGAGGAGAATCTGCAACTAAGCAATGACAGACAATATGCTCCTCCAAAGTACACATGGGTTGGAACGACCACATGAACGGTGCCGTGGCACTGGTCAAAATGCGTGGAACAGATATTCCTACGAATGCTGTGACCCGCGAATTACACCTCACCGTGAGAGCACAAATGGTATGTGCACAGCCATCCAGATACGTCCAGGGAGAGACCTAACAGCTGCGCAGATTCCTTACTGTATCTTGAACTCGAGGAGCTTGGACCTTCCCGTAGAATGGTGGATGAGCCTTAGCCTCGAAGGGATGCACGGCTGCAATGACACGAACCTGAAGGTCGTGGACCTACGGACCCGAACCGAGGCCGTAATTAGTGCTGCGCAGCGGACGCCAGCCAATTTCGAAAAGGTCCTCGACATTATGCATCGCGCTGAGGCCTTGGAGAACGAGTATCTCGAATGGATCAAAAGCCTCCCCCCACACTGGCTCTTCAAAACGGTGGCCTGGAACGACAACATGTCTGAAGAAGAGCTTGCGTCGTCGAATTGCTTTTCCGGCAAGGTAGACATGTATGCCGGCATGTGGATGGCCAACCTGTGGAACATGTCACGAGCGTGCCGGCTGCTCTTGTCTCAGATCACAGTCCGGTGCACCGCGTGGCTCTGTGCTCCACGGGATTACAGGACCACGCCTGAGTACCGAAAGGCGGCTCGACTCTGCGAAGAACTGATTGGAGACATGATTGCCAGCGTGCCCAATTTCCTGGGTGGGCTCCCCCGCAACGACACCACGAAGGATGTCGACACCGGCTTTGCCTTTCCTTGCGGCGAAGACACCGGCACGGCGGGCAAAGGCATCTCAGGCCTGTTCCTGCTCTGGCCCTTGATCGCAGCAGCGACGTCCGATTTCGCGACGGAAGCACAGCGCAAGTGGATGATCACCAAGCTTCAGTTCGTGGGTGACAGCATCGGCATCAACCAAGGCGCGGTTTATTCCGGGGTATGTGTCCACTGTTGCGGGAAGCGCCACCATACCATAGCAAAGCATACTAACGCAGCGCAGTTCCACGTTCGCCAGCCCTCGATGAAGATCGAATCCGACCGGTCGGTCTTCAATAAAATGAAGGACGCGAGCGAATCCATCTCCTTTGCCAACTGGCCGCAGAGCAAGAATCTGGATGGCATGACGGTGATGGTCTGACCAGCGGGGAAATTAATGATGTTACGAAACTTTGACTTTGACTGAATTTAGCGAGGCACTTTCTTATCGCGGCAACTTTTATGTACAGTACCCACCGCCGTGGCTTATCAGCATCGTGAGGTGGAGGCGGCGGGGGCGACCGACGCATTCCGGGACGACTCCCTCTGGCCTGGCCTGGACAGGAGAGGGTTGAGGGTCCCGGTGTTAGTGCACCCGGTAGATAGACGACCCATGGTCGGTCGATATAGTAGTAGATAAACCACCCCCCATCAGATCATGAGATAAAAATCAAATCAATCATCCATCCACAAGCACGCGGCCGTGAAACACCACGCTCCCCGCTGATTCCGCGCTTCAGGCTTGCTTCCCATAGGATAGCATGTTTCAATGCAGGCATGAGCCCAGCCCAGCCCAAGCCCAGCCTCACCCAGGGCGATCTCGTCAGTTCCTACAGTACAACGTGCGCTTTCCTGCCATTTGCGGGGCCTGGCCTCCAGACGACCTGTGGGAAGGGGCCAGCACATCTCTGAACACGCCTTGCAGCCCTCTGGTGGTGCCGATCCCGTACCTTGACAGGTAGGACATCGGGTCGTCGTGAACGTGAACGTGGACGTGAAGGAGAAGGCCGAACGGTACCAGCCGGCCTAGAAGCTGCATTGGTGAGACATCGACAAAGCAGTAAACGATGGACAGGTTGCGATGGCATAGCGATCATCACGAGTCTTGAAACTCAGCCAGTCGATCCCATCAAAATGCCGGGTCTGTGGAAATGTATATCCTATTCAAAGTACGAAATGATGCGCAAATTACTCCTCCATCCTGCGCTGTCCCGAGAAAAAAAGATGAGATCCCCAAAACGCCGTTCTGTTCCATCATCCATCATCCCTCATTGCCTCATCATCTAGTCGTACGGTGAAAGACCAGTCCCCCCGTGCTCCAAATGACCCCAGCATAATTTCCCTAGCATAATGTCCCAGAAGTGTCCCAGCGCCCCATGTATTGTGTTCCTCCGGATTCCCTATGTACCATCCAGGAGGGTTGCCAAGGTATACGATTTATTGCGGAAACATCTTCTTGATCTCGTCATCGCTAAGAGTGATCTCATGGACCGGCTCGCGTTTGCGTTCAAGTGACTCAAAGTCGCACTCAACATATGAAGGCAGAAAGATTTCTTGTGGTAGGGTTAGCACTACGTTGGGGTTGGGATCGGATGGAGCGGAGCGTACCTGGATTCCAATCAAAGCCTTGGGACGATCGAACGCAGGTGATCTGGAGCAGCGAGGTACGTTAGGGCGCTGCGAGAGACTCATTCTCCGGGAGGGCTCGCAATAGACTTACCAGCCGAGGAGTTCCGTCAGGATCACCAATATTGATGACGGTATGCTCTTGCTTTGCAAAGGAGGAGCCTAAATCGTGCACGTTAGCGTTGTTCAAGTGAACGTGAAGGTCATGTCGACAGCGAGGCCCAGTGGGAGACACCGCCAGGACCGAACTTCGGTTTGGCGATAACAACTTTTGGAAAGAGCACAAACTTACTCAAAAGGCTCGGTCTCCGATCATGACCATATCGTACGTTTGGTGAACGGGGGGAAGACGCTGTGTCTTGTGGGGATCGTGGTGAGCTTGAGTAGGTAGACGATGAACTGGAGCTCGGAGCCTTGCTGCTCTCTCCGTAAGTGGTTCTTGTAGGGATGGCGATAGACGAAGACATGATGAAGAAGTTAGAACATTGGAAAGAACTTGAGAGCGGGATGTTGTATATGGTTCCTATTCGCAGGGAACAGCTGTCAAGTTTGGCTGTGAGTTGTCGTGATTGCTGTAGTTGTAGTTGTGAGGACGGACGGTGACTGTTCGGTGAATGATGTAGCGTACAGCGTACGGCCCGAACATTGGTGCAACACCGCACAGCACTCCACGCCGCCAGGAGAGCAACGGAACGTTGGTGCCTGCACTTTCAGGCACGCATCACGAGTAAGGTACCATCGAGCTTCCACGCGAGGCTCGCTGGTGTACGTCTTCAACCTCCTGCCTTACACCCTTCTCATCAACATCCTCAGCAAAGCCTCCGATTTACTGCTTCCCTGCTCATCCCATCGCCGATTCCTCGACTCACAACTACCTCGCCTCATCGATCTTCATCATGGCGGATGCGATGGTAGAGTCCGCACCTGGTTTGCCTCAGCCCAAGCAGATGCCATCCTCAATACCGAACATAGACTCCTTGGAGGGGCTAGGAAACGACGGCAGCGACGAATACTCCACCTTGAAGAAGCTGCAGCGGCACTTAGAGTATGTAATGGATACTGTTGTGGCGATGCTTTGTACTGACGCAACGTTTAGATACATCCAATTGCAGGAAGAATACATCAAGGATGAGCAACGGTATGCTATGCTCAACTCTGTACTAGATATCGACCGGGCTAACATCTTGCAGGAGTCTGAAGAGGGAGCTAGTCAGAGCACAAGAAGAGATCAAACGCATTCAAAGTGTACCGTTAGTCATTGGGCAGTTTATGGAAGCTATTGATCAAAAGTAAGAAAGTCCAAGCTATCATCAAGGCTCATCGCTGACTGTACCATTAGTACTGGCATTGTGCAGTCATCGACAGGATCTAACTATGTTGTCCGAATCCTCTCTACACTCGACCGCGAAAAGTTGAAGCCTTCATCGTCCGTGGCGCTTCACCGTCACTCAAACTCTCTTGTCGACATTCTACCACCCGAGGCCGATTCGTCTATTGCTATGCTTGGAGCTCACGAGAAGCCGGATGTCACATATGCAGATGTAGGAGGTTTGGATATGCAAAAGCAGGAGATTAGAGAAGCCGTCGAGCTTCCGCTAACGCATTTCGATCTCTACAAGCAAATTGGTATCGACCCACCACGAGGTGTCTTGCTTTATGGCCCTCCAGGAACTGGCAAGACTATGTTGGTCAAGGCAGTTGCCAACTCAACAACGGCGAACTTCATCCGTGTTGTTGGATCTGAGTTTGTACAGAAGTATCTCGGAGAAGGTCCTCGTATGGTTCGGGATGTTTTCCGTATGGCACGAGAGAACTCTCCTGCTATCATCTTCATTGACGAGATTGATGCCATCGCCACCAAGCGTTTCGATGCCCAGACTGGAGCTGATAGAGAAGTTCAGCGTATTCTTTTGGAGCTCCTCAACCAAATGGACGGATTTGACCAAACCTCAAACGTCAAGGTCATCATGGCCACGAACCGAGCCGATACCTTGGATCCAGCTCTTCTCCGACCAGGTCGTCTTGACAGAAAGATTGAGTTTCCCAACCTCCGGGACCGAAGAGAGAGGCGGTTGATCTTCACAACCATTGCATCAAGAATGTCCTTATCGCCCGAGGTCGACCTTGACAGCTTGATTGTCCGAAATGACCCCTTGAGCGGAGCTATCATTGCGGCGATTATGCAGGAGGCAGGCTTGAGAGCGGTGCGAAAGAACCGATATAACATCATCCAGTCAGATCTTGAGGATGCATACTCTAGCCAAGTAAAGGGGGCACAAGAGGTAAGATCAAGTTTTTCCCTCCCATCTTGCTCAACTCCAGTAGCTAACATATTCTCAGGCCGACAAGTTTGATTTCTACAAGTAGGCAACGAACAAGATTTGGCTGTATTATGGCAGGGCATACGGCGCTTCGGGGTGTGTATGGAAAGGCTGAATGGGGTAATCATTGCATAAGACGAGAGATATATTTTCTATCTCAATCAAGAATGGAGGGAATCAACCTTTTCGTTCTTTCTCATCTGTACCACCAGAATCACAAATTATGAGGGCCACTATAGATCCAGAATCGAAAACTGGCCTGATCCTGTATAACACCAGATATTAGGCCTCACCTGCACGAACTGAGAACTCTCACTTGCAAACCCCCACCCCATAAGCAAACGGAAGAGAAGTGAGGATACCAGGGGATGAAATCTCATAGTCTCGCACCTAAACTTCTTGCATTCCATACATGCTATCTGACCCGCATACTGGTATCTGGTATCTTGAAGCGCTTGGGGAAAACAACAAACTCCCGCCCTAAACCCCCCATCCCCCGGCCAAGCCATGCCCGCCCAAAACCCAATCCACCCCCAAACAAACAGAAAACCCGCGCGGTTAAGAGAAGAAACGCTGAAAGGGCAGAAACGCTAAAACAAAACGTACATCGTACACAACACACTTCAGTCACCCCCTCCCTCTTTCCCCTAATTTGCTTGCTTGCATTCCCGCCCATAGCCCTGTTTTCCAGTTTCTCATATCAGTCCAGCTCTGATCCAGAACTGCACTGGACTGGACTAGGCTGGTCCGTTGCGGTATTCGCTCGGTTTCCGCACTTTTTCAAGATATCTTTCCCTTTTTTACTTCTCTTGTCGTTACTTCATTACACCTGCCTCTTCCTGTCCCGTTCCGTTCCGTTATATTCATTAGGTATCCCATCCTTTCCTAACCCCATTCCTCTTACCCGTTGCCCAGGAAATCATACATGTTAATATTACACGCTTCGTCCATTTGACTTCCTCCCGCATGTGTTGTCTAATTGTCCATTGGCTGCTCTCTGCGTTTGAAAATTGTGTCTCCTCTTGTTTCTTCAAGGGTGGTTGAGCAACAGCCCCAGCTCTACCAATAACATGACAAACCGCCTATGCAACTCGAAGAAGAAATCTGGCAGACCGACCAGCTCTGCCAAGCCCTTGCCACGGCTGCCCATGTAACTACTCGCATTACTCCGGCTGGAGAGGAAGGAGGAAGTAGGCGTGTGGTAGGAGGTATTACTACTTCCGCCATTCCCCGATGGGTAGTTTAGTGAATTTGTCGAGAAGGACGATTGTGCTGAAGAGTTATAGGATGGATGTGATGGGTTGGGGGAGCTGTTCTGGGTGCGCTCGAGTTCTCGCGCTGCTAGGTCCGTAATCCATTGGGCGAGGTTGCGGAAGGCGTTGGAAAGATGTGAGAAGGCCTTAACCGCCAGTTGCTCGCGGTGCGTGGATAGGGCCATAAATGCATAGACACGTCGCCGGCCACGGGAGGTTGGATCGGGGATACGGAAGATGTATGCTGTTGTATAACCTGCAAGTGGGTCACCGAACAAGATCGGGCCGCCAGAGGATGTGCTGGGTGCTGAGGGACCGCCGGAAAACGGGTTATTAACAACGGGTGAGGTCGGGCTAGATACAGCAGATGTAGGGTTGCTGGAGGGAGGGAGCGTCTCGCAAGATAGGGTTCGGAGGCAAGATTGGCGTATGATTGAAAATGAAGTCGGAGAGAGAGGCTCGTGGGTAGATATGTATTCCATACTATGCTCGTGAGCTACTGATGAGAAGGATGAGCTGCTCGAGGAAGTTGCCGTCCTAGTGATGCCGCGCGAAGGTCTCCGGGGCTGCTCGGAGCTTCCTGCTTCGTCGCTATCACTGGAATCGGATGTTGCAGACTTTGGAGGGGAGATCTCTGAGCTGCGTGGTCCGGGTGAGGTCACTCTCTCGTATGGAACTCTGGTCCGCAGAATCGGCTGGCTGTCTACTCTGCCAGCCTTCGCGTTGCCTTCACTTGTCTTCGTCTTCTTGGGCAGGGTGAGCGCGCAGTTGTCGCATGGGATCGCACGCTTCTGGTCATTCTCGTCGTACGTCTTGCGGAAACTCGAGTCTCGTCGGCCACTATTCGCCCTCTGCGTGCTCTGCAGCGCAAGTACTCTGGGGCTCTCGGGGGGGGTCTCAACGGCCGGTGGGGTTCCTGGAAGATTCGCATGGTTGTCTCTTAGCGGTGTAGTTTGGGGTCGGTTCTCCTTGTCGGTTGACGACGATCTGGCTCGGTCGGTGGTGCCCTTGGCGGTGCCTCGTCGTTCTTGTGATGATGATGCCGTTGCGGAGCTGGCACTTGGCCGCCTCACGCTCAAGCGGTCGTCTTCGTCGAAGCACGTCTCACAGCCTACTGGTTGGCCTTCGGTGACCATCAGCGGCGTGGGGCCATGGGTCTCGCAGAAATGTGCGAGACAAAGCTACACACGTATTAGCTGTCTGTACCAGATCGCAGAATGGCTAACGCCGCCGCTGCTATTGCGCAAGCACGGCGCATGAAGCAAGCAGCGTGTTCGTGGCGGGGCAGGGCATGCGACAAAGCAGCAGCCAGACAGATGAATATGAGGTGCGAGTCTTACGATGGAAGTCATGATTCGAGGGGAGCGTCCCCAGGCGGTGGCGACGATGGGGAGAGGGTGTGGGGAGGGGTGCGCTGAAGATGCTGAGACCCTCGTGGAGTTGAGACTGCAGTGCTGGGAGTCCACGGGGTTGTAAGTAGCTCGAGGGGAGGGAAGCTGAGCGTGCTCTGGTCTGGAGAAGGGAAAGGAGGCACGCGAACAAGCTGTTTTGACTTTTGCCGGGAACGAGTCAGGCTACGGTTGGGCAGCAAAAGAACAAACCTCGCCGTCTCGACCACTCTGACTAGGGCACGCAACACACAACCGCAATATAATATATCAGGGGGCGCGAGTGAGATTACATCCGCGCACGACGTTGTCATCACGATCATCACCACGATACAAGCGACGACGAGAATCTTCACCGCTACGTGATGGGGTGCATGCATGCATGCCTGCAGTGCTGTACGAAGGACATGCATGCTGCTGCATATGCGGGCGTGCCGGCCAGCACCCAGCACCCTCGAGCTTCACGTGCGGCGCTGCAGCCAGCACCAGCAGAATGCCTGAGAAACTAAGTTAAGTTCTGTGCCTTGTTGACGTCGGCGTTGCTATGCTATGCTATGCTATGTCATCGCGATAAAGGGCGCGATAAGTCATGCGAGGCGAAGCCAGTCGACGACGCGAGGGAGCAAGGCCATCTTGCCGGCCGTCATCCATCCATCAGGACGGGAAGGGGAGAGGGGCGAGGGGCGAGGAGGCAAGCAAGGAAGGAAGGAAGGAAGGAAAGAAGGAAGGAAGGAAGGAAGCACAGGCAGTGGGACGGTAGGGTGCGGTGCGGTGCTCCTCTCCTCTACCGTAAGGAGCGTCTTCCTGCTCGGGCCGGCCCTTGGTCGTCTGCTGGGCTGGGCTGGGCTGATTGCTGAGCAAAGCCACGAGGACGAGTAGGGATCCTTCACCAGCAACGGCGCGCGCAACCTAAAATCTCGTTTCCTTGCCGTCCAAGAAAACAAACATGCGACCGTCCACGAGTCTCAGACGAACGGCGACCGCAGCTGGCTTTTCTTTTTCTTTTTCTTTTCTTTGCGCGGTGCATCCACCCATCGTCCTTATCCGCGTGCATGATGCATGGTCCCACACCACACCCCATTCAACAATCGCCCTTCCTTCTCTCCCTTCACACGGAAGCGCGGACGACCTAAGACGACCCTTCCTACCGCCCATTCCAGCTCGATGGGCGCCATCATGGCTTCGTTTCATGCCCGCCGACGTGATACAATCCCGTTCGATGGTACCGCTGTGATTGAGACATGGCGCGTTTGGATGCTGATGGCAGATGGAGCTCTCTGACCTCCGGCTCTTACGGCCTCAAGTCTAGACTGGTCCGGCCCCGAAAACGGGACCAAGAAAAAGAAAACAATTCAATACTTCAGCTGACAGAGCGTGCGATTGCTTTTCAGGGGTCTTCCGTGACCCGAAGAGTCCTCAATGCCGGCGATTCGCTTACGGATCTGTCCAAAGGGTTAATGATATCGAAACTCTCCTGGGGCCAGCCACGAACGATCTCGTGCCTGGACGTAAAACTCTTGCCCGTGCATCCAAACGAGGGGAAAGTCTTAGACTTGTGCCGGGATGGTGTGGCTTGAAGCTCCGTGGGCTCTTGAAAGCTGTGATGCTGGCCTCGTTGGATATTTTAGTGTCTGCCGTTGTGGATGCAGTTGAAGTTAGCTATGGGGGCTGAAAGCTCTCTCGCTCCCTCCCAATCCTTGGAGCCATTACTATATGACTTGAGAGCATAAAGCCTTCTGTGCCCGTCGTTAGGTCATGCTCCAAGGGTGGTGCGTGACCGCTGTAGTCAAGAATAATAAGAAACACCTGCAAGTTGGTCTCGCTTGGCACAACATGTAAAATCCCCAGACACCGTTCTGCACCGTGTGAGACTTCGATGTACAGGGTTCGAAGGGTTAAGGTTCAAACGCATCCAGCAGTGCCGGCACGTCCGCGATCTGGTCGATTGGGGCGCTGGTGTTGCTTACGTCCCTACCTCGCGCCATTGCTTATATGATGAGTCTTCCCTCCTGCGACCTAGCTCTCACTATGAGTGGAGCCCAGTGACATTGCAGCACTCATAATCAATACAACCCACCCCCGGTTGACACCCAAACCCTTAACGCCTGCCCTTCCTAAAGGTCATGAGGCTCAGAGGCAGCAAGGGGCACCGGCAGTCTTTGGGGTAGCTAAGCGACCGGACTCGATCGTGCCACGAATTGCGAGATGTATTCCTCGTTACACAGCGTCATGTAGGCGGCGCGGCACGTTTGTGACATCACCAGCATGATGCGGCGTGCAACAAAGTGTGTCGCCGTTCTTCGTTGCACATCGTGATTTAGGCAGCGCCATCACGAGGATACAATGCCGTGCAAGAAAGCGAGGATATATATTCTCGGTTGCACCTCGGAGCTTGAGGCAATATATTCCTTGTTGTACGCCGTCTTTTAGGCTGCACTTTACGATGATGGTGTCCGAGGCAATAAAATGCCGATATAATCTTCGTTGCACATCGTAGCTTAGGCAACACGCTATGCAGATAGTGTGGGGTTTGAATGAAGTGAATATACAATAAATATTATATCTATAATCTTCGTTTCACTGCGCCCCTGAGGTAGCACATTAGCGCAACAGCGCAATTGACTACAAAAGCCAAGCTACATCTCGAGCAGGCCACCGGTAGTGATTCGCAAATTAAAGCCATCCTCCGCGCGGTTTGCCCAAAATACTCCCAGCAGCGAGCAAGTCATCAAGGTACAGCGCAGAGCACCGGAACCAAGAATATACCTCTTGCTACAGCACATGCGAGATCAAGCTGCCGCAGCCAGCCAACCTACAAGAGAGCGCGAAGTGCAGACCAGAAAATCTGAAAATATACCTCTTTCATTGAACATCGAGGTGAGGGTGAGGGCGGGGGCGGGAAAGGGGNGGGGGGGGTGTAAGCCGGTTTCCCTGCAAAACGCTTACTCACGAAGGGGCTTCTCTCGCCTGTGACGAAGAACCCTGCTGAATAAGAAAGCAAGCAATCTGAAATGGAATCTTGCGTGATCACGATGCTGCGGCCAGAGAAAGGTGTAACGGGATCGTTGTGCCATACAGAAAGCGGGAAGGGTCACAAGAGTTGTTGTACCAAGGGCTGAAAAAGAAAAGAGCCGAGCCAAACAAACCAAGCTCTGTACTTGAGATATCGGATTCAATTATGCGTCTCAAGAAACAACCTATAAATTCACCTGGGTGGTAGAAACTCACGGGCCCAGAACAATTCCTTATAGTAGCTGGGAGAAGCTTTACCTTGATGATTAACTTACCTAAAAGTTTCTTGGCTGTGTTTATAGTGCCAAGATAGCAGCTGTAGACTTGATCACTAGGGAAAATGTGGAGAGAAGATTTTTGATTGATCTAGGCGAAAGGAGTCCATAACGAACGAGCCAAATCCCGATACGAACTATGTAACCATCTCCAACTCCTCCCCAAGTTTTTTAATATTTGTTTTTTTCTTGATATCATCCCCACCACTTCGACTGTCAGGCCAATTTGCTTCCTAGAGTGCAAAAAGGTAACCAGCTTATTGTCTGTTTTCAGAGACGGTCTGTCTGCCCGTTGCAAATATCCGCACCTCATAATATTCGTGTGTCGTGGTAAACATGTCTTGCTGTTGAAAAGATCGTCCATCACCAAAATGCTTGGATCAACCTCCTGCGAACGCGTCCAACGCCATCCACAAGAATCCCCAAACACACGTCTTTCGCATTGTGACATGAGCATGGTAGGTAGTATAGCCATAGCAAGACGCCAATTCTCTTCCTGCGTCCAACGCTCCGGCTAGCCGCAAATTCGCAGAATAGACTGTGAAATGCCTCGCAAAGGACAACTCCGATTCCCAAAAGAAAGAGCCAGATTTGAAATGAACTGGCATCTTTCCAAACGCCTATACGCCCCATCCGTTCAGTCATCGTATCGAATCGATAATCTCAACCTCCCGACTTTTGTGCCGCCGCTGTTGCGATCTATGATCCTCATCGGTGGTCGTCGAAAATGTCTCGGAAAAAAGCAAAGAAAATGTCGTGGTATGATACAAACGAGAATGCTGCAAAGCAAAGAAGAGACTGGCTCCGTATTGAGTTCTTGGGCAGAAGGACGCAATACAACAACAGAATCCCGCAATCCCTGGCCGACGTACCACGCTTTCCGAGTCTATCGCAAAGCAAAAGAATGAAAAGAAATAAAAATATGTACAACACAAACACACCACCACTCTGGAAAGTTCTTGACGGACAATATGCAGGCTATTGAGCCGGCATACCTTGGCCACGACCGCCTCGTTGACCATCATAATGGCGTCCACCTCGGCCACCACCTCGTTGACCAAAGCCTTGACCTTGGCGTTGTCCCTGTGGTTGTCGCTGGCCTTGCTCTCTGTTAGTGCCGTTCGATCGTCCGTTATTTGCTGCATTGGCTTGACCACCGCCTCGCTGCCCGGATGCTTGCTGTTCTAGTCGTCGTTGTTGCTCTCGGTCAGCTGATTGGCGGTTTGTTTGAAAGTTAGACACCGGGCGGGGGATGTTCTCAGGTGAATCATAGACGTAAAGGTTCTTATCGATGGTTTGTGGGATAGGTTGGATCTCAGTGCCAAGATCGCGCTCGATGTTGTATAAGTTGAAGCGGTCATCCCAGTTGATCAGGTTGATGGCCAAACCAAGATGTCCAAAACGTCCAGATCGACCAATACGATGGAGGTAGGTTTCCGCGTTCTTCGGGAAATCAAAATTGATAACAACATTGACAGCCTGGATGTCAATACCTCGAGTAAGAAGATCAGAGCAGACGAGATTGCGGCAGACACCATTGCGGAAGTCGTGGAAGACTCGGTTGCGATTTGCTTGAAGCATACGGGCGTGACTGTAGAAACAAGAGTAGCCAAGTTCTGTGATTTTCTTGGCGAGAAGCTCCACACGATTTGTTGAGTTGCAGAAGATGATAGATTGATTGATTTGAAGTTTTGAAAAGAGGGTGTTGAGGCAGTGGACTTTTGACTTCTCTTCGACGAATGCATAATATTGAGTGATACCACGGAGAGTGAGTTCGTCCATAAGATTGATCTCATAAGGATCGGTCATATTCTTGTCTGAGAAATTCTTGACGGTAATGGGGAAAGTGGCACTGAAAAGCATAACCTGTCGGTCCTTTGGGTGAAATTGGAGGAGCTGCTCAATAACAGGGGTAAATTCGGGCGATAGGAGTTTATCAGCTTCGTCCATGATGAACATGGGACATTCGCTGAGGTCGGCGACGTTCTTTCCAGCCAGATCGAGAATTCGGCCTGGTGTGCCGACAATAACGTGGACAGGGTCTTGGAGACGAACAATATCATCTCTTAAGGTAGTACCACCAGTGGTGACCATAACATTTATGCCAAGGTGCTTTCCGAGAGTTTTGCACACTTGAGAGGTCTGTAAAGCCAGCTCTCGAGTAGGCACCAGGATCAAAGCTTGGATTTTGGAGCTCTTGGGGTTGATGCGTTCAAGTGCTGGAATCGTAAATGCTGCTGTCTTGCCAGTACCGTTCTTTGCCCGAGCAAGTATGTCTCGTCCGGTAAGCGCCACAGGGATTGCCTCTTCTTGAATTGGTGATGGTTTCTCAAATCCAGCCTCGAATATGCCCATCAGTAAATCGCGCTTGATGGAGAAGTCCTCGAATTCCAGTCCCTTCGTGGCAGTAACATCCTAGAACGTTGGGTCAGTATAAGGCGGCTCAACAAGATTCGATAGGGTAAGCTACCTCAGTCTGCTGTCTAGTATCCTTTGCTGGGATCTTCAAACCACTCTTCCAGTCATCGGGGGTAGCACCATCACTGGCAGAGGTCAGTACGGGGCTGTATACCGTTGTTTTGTCAAGCTTTACCTCAACTTCGTTGATTCCAGCTGGTTTGCTAAAGCTTCCGCCATTGTAGTGTTCTGTGTCGTGTCCGTAGACCAATATTGGGATGTGACTGAAGGCTGCGATGTTTGTGCGCAAAGTTGTGAAGGAGTAGAGGAGGGTAGGCCGTATGCTTCCAGGCTCGCGTGAACAATCTCGGAGGCGTCTCAGCGCAAGGCTATGTGATCTGGCCGTAGCTGGAAGGAGGAGGGGCAGTAGACTCGGGTTCAAGATTAGAGGACTGTGGCCTTGATGAGGTATCCGCAAGGGATTGATATTTCGTTTGGTATACTCTTGATAGATTCTTGAAAGAGCTTTGGCACAGAGTATTAGGAAGAGTCCAGGTAGAGACTATTAGAGAATTGAGCGTTGTTGAATGTGGGTTTGGGGAAAGGCTACGGTTTGTTTGCGAGTGATGTTGAAGATCGCTCTGCGCACGCTAATAAGCGATCTTTGTGTGCAGTAGCTTTGGGCACGTGATAGTGATGGTCTGTATGAACGGCAAGCACCTGCCTCTTACAATACATAAGGTATCTTGCCCTCACAGCTTGGGCCGAGAGGTTTGTAATGGTGCAGCTTTTGATCTTCAGCTGGTCTTGGGTGTAGGTTTACGCTTAGATCGAGTACGATGGGGTGTATATTGGTATCTTTAAAACTAAACTAACTCCTCCAGAATCAACGCCTGGCATGCGCTTTGGTTTCAGGGTAATGAGTATACCGGTGCAATCAACGCCTGTGACTACACCATACGGCATGTCATGCTAATGCTAAACAAAGATGCGAATATATACATACGCCATGCGCCTCCAGCCATACCCTTAAGCCGGTGAATTCTGGCCGCTAGTGCTACCTACTGTGACTATTTCACTCGAGTAACCACTGCCTCCATCAATAGTGGCGGCTGACGATCCTGCAGGTATTTCTTTTAAAAATCGCTTCTTCGCGTGACTTTCAAATTCCTCTTCTCGAGCTGCAATTGTATCAGGGTCGATATCACGGGCGTGAGCCAGGAAATCGATACTGCTGTCGTCATCGTCATCGTCGTCGCCGTCATCAACACTATCAACAGTAGCATCATCATCCTCCTCGTCGTCGTCATCATCATAATCTTCATCTTCCACACCGCCCATTGCCACATCTCCGAAACCATGCTCTTTTGTGGGATTGAAGGTGGGGTAAGGTTTGGTCTGCCGTAAGGGAAATATTCCAGATGATGCAGTACTACTTGCAACGTCAGACTCATCCTCTGAATTCCCAAAATTCGAGAAATAAGTTGGCGCTGGTAAAAAGGAAGGCTCCAAAGAGTGCGCCTGGCTGGTAGAAATAGCTTCTATCCGGACAGGTGTTTCCACTGCTGTTAACATGGACGACTCTAGTGGCGAATCAGGCGATGCCGACCTAAGCCCTTGCATCCTATCAATTCCTTTTGGCAAAGATGACTGCAGCGATGAAGTCTGGAGTTTGCGAAGGAACTTGCGAGAATGTGGAGGCGCAGCAGAGGATGCTGCGATTTCAGTATGCAGATGATCGTCGAGCTTTGTTCGACGAGTTTTGACAGATATCGCAAAGTGATCAGCGGGTCGAGTGCCACCTAGACCACTTGCCAGAAAGGATTGCAAGCGATTCTTTTGTGAAGTTTTTGGGAGAGCCCAACCAGGCATAAACTCAAAATCCTCGCAGTCATCCTCTTTCAATAGATCTGGTGTTTTAGGTCGCGTTTCTGGTGTTTGTAAAAATGCAGGACCTATAGAGTAGTCTTTGAAAGGTCTGGCCGCAAGAAAAGAACCGGAAGGAGTTCGACCGAGAACCGCTCGAGTAGCAGCACACGTTTCTGCCCCGAGAACTGCTTGAGAGTGGTTCGTATTATGCTGGGGTGTCAAAATGCCATCCCGATCTCCGGAATAGTCTATACAGAATTGAGCTCCACTATAGAACACTATGGGACCGTCCCTCTTTCGCCGAGATGATCGAGGCCCAGACCCATAGGCCCTAGAGTCCATCGCTTCTGAGATATTTCCAGTGTCACTGAAGTACGATTGATGGGAACCGCTTCCATCATAAGATGTCAAGTCCTCGTCAGAAGACGTTTGATGCTGGAAAATTGGTTTATAGTGAAATATATTGGAGGCCTTGGTGATACCCAGGCCAGCTTTTGGGTCTCGTGTCCGGACAGGTACAGACAGCCGGCCGGGATCCAGTCCCATGCTCATCTTCGGTCGTTTGCCGCCTTTCTCCTCGTGGCTATCGCTTTCGACTGGCGAGTCTTGTGGGTGGTTGCCTTCACTCTCACTGTTGCCACTGCTCATATAGGTGCCTTCAGTCCCGCCTCTCCACCGAATCTTCCTCCCGTCAGGGGACAGCTGAAACTTTTCACTGACTTCTGCGACTGCTGATTTCACAAAATCTGTGCTGACACTCAAGATGTGTAATTGAGCCATACCGAACAACAAGTTCAAGTAAACCCACCCATTGGCATCCGATTCAACGTCTGATGAGTTTTCGGTAATCAGCTGAGGTGTTGAAAGCCCAAGATGACGAATATATTCCACATTGTCAGATGGGATCTGCTCTCGATCAGGATCAAGATCGAGTGGCCGTGTTGGGCGCTGTTCAGGTGACGCTGAGCCAGAGGGAACAAGGCTGCCGGAATCATGATTCTCGTTGATGCTAGATCCATCGCTGCATCCTCGTGCATTGTCAGCGGCTTTTGGACTGTCCACTTCCATTCTCCCTCGTAGGATATGGGCCTCACGAACGCCCTCGCATGATAGTGGTTCATTCTTAGCAGCACGATCAGCTCTCGCCGCAGATTTCGATACTTCTTGTTGCTGCAAAGGCTGACTGTGATCGCCGTGCACTCCATTTGATTTTCCAGTGAAAAGTCGCTCCAGTCGTCGGACAACCTCCTTCTTTTTCTGTTTCTCTGTCATATCAGTTGGATTGCCTGCTAGCAGTCCCTGTGGTATATCATGCAAGAATGACTGTACTTTCTGTTCTTCTAAAGCTTTGAATACAGTGTTATTTCTGCTGTCCGGTTTAACATTTCCCAGCCTCGAGTTAGATATTGGACCAGACGTTGACATAGACGCATATGCAGAGTCAGAATTTATGGGTCGTGAATTTGAGGTGGATGAGGTAGAGTTGTTCTTGGACCCAGTACCAGAGCTAGATTTTGCTGTGCCGTACATGCCCGGCATACTTCTTCTGGACCTCTTCGATGGTGTCCCTGCAGAGCCATCCATACTTGAGGCAAATGCACGCAGGGTGTCTTCTAACTCTCGCTTCTTCCGTGTTGGCAATCCATGGACCTTCAACTCAAACAACTTGTCCTTCTCCAATTGCATATTGTATGACGCTTCATATTTTCGCAGCTTCTCCTTCAGTTTGCGATTCTCAATAGTCAGATCATCGATAACACTACGATAGTCATCCGATCCACTTCCATTTGTTCCTGAATGTGTAAGATTTTGGCTCCTTTGCACATTTCGTAAGCGAAGATTGATCCTCCGGTGCTCGAGTGTGCTGCTAGATGAGTTGGAGCCTTGGTTTTGAAAGAATGGAGGTTCGTCTGTTAGAGGATGCGTCAGCGGGGGCCCCGATATGCCAGCACTGGAATAAACCTACTGTCTTCATATGCTCTATTTTTCCCGGTGGGCGGATGCTCATTCGACTGTTCAAACCACCTCTGGGCATTAACGCTTGTCGAGCCGGTTGAATTCCTGCTTTCATTCGAAGCATCTCTAGCAAGAGATGAGCTACCAGCAACCAGGTTGCTTGCTAGCTTTGCATTGGGAGCTGGAGATAACTCGCTAGAACTTTCGTGTCGCAGTGACACGGATAGATGAGCAGGAGTTCTTCGCGGGTGTTTCTTGATCGCTGAGGGATTGCTCATGGTTGGAACCACTATAACGAATGCCTTCGAATCTGTGTTATAACCCTCCCTCGATATTTCATGTCGGCCACCTATGTCTACAACGAACTGCTGCGATGCGATGCGATGCTCAGGCTGCAGTAGAACAAATCTGACAGATTCGTGGGCACAACCAGGTGTTCTTGGCACGCACCAGCAGATCTTCGTCGCAAGAAATGTTCGGTATTGGCGGTGTATCTAACGTGTGAGATCGGTCGGTTGGATGCAGGCGCAAAGGCATTCGGGATCGTAGTAGGCGGACCGATCAAGCTGCAAGAGGTAAATCACTCCAACGTCAAAAAGGAAAGAAACATCGACCGCGGGAAGTGGATAGGACTCTGTCATAAGGCAAGCAGCAAGTTCCAGCGCAGGCGCCGAGAAGACAGGGAAGGGAAAGTATCAGAATGCGTGCTTTGAGTTTGTGCCTCTCACGATGGAGCCGCTTCAGCGAGTGCGGAGTGCCTGACGGTCCGTCAATCGACAATCGGGCGCGCATCTGCATTTGGGCCATGCTGGAAAGAACGCTTGCTGAGAGCTGGGGTCTAATTTGGAAGACATCCGAGGGTCTGGCCCGTACGTCTGGCACTCTTGCCAGTTTGAACTTTGCGCTGAGAGACAGCGGCGATTTGGTATATTTTCTCGCGATCGATGCTGAGGTCACAGCCACGAATCGGGCTTAGTTCAGCCTTTGAAAGAACGCGGTAAGATCGGACGGCTCTGATTGGGCAGCCATGCACCGGGTCAGTCGTAGCAAATATAAGGCTGGCTAATGCAAGGTCCCCTGATTTTACCCCCAAGCACATTCTGCTGTTGAGTATTGACGTCTACGGAGGTACACGACTTTCTAGAACGATCGCTCCGCTTCAATAGTCCCAATAGTGGCATGTTCAGTCCCAACTGAACTGCACATGTCGAGTCACTGGCTGCCCGCCCTCCCGCCGTTTCTGCTAGTGACCACAACCTTCGATGTACTTGGATCGGGAGTTTAGAGGACATCGACAAAATGACATAAGCTAAGCTAGTGATTCTGGCTGGATCCTGCATCACAGGGAAATCAGCCCGGCATCAGCAGTATGTGCTGCTGGCAGAGGGACAGTCGGGTCTCCTCGTCCTTCGCAAGTGACTTTCGTTGCGGATGAGAAGATGCCCTCTATAACGTTTGCGACATAAGGGCCCAGATCTAAAGTTGGACGCCATCGATATGCAATGTACTGTAATGCCTGAGCGACGCATGCTCTGTGGCAGGCCTGCACCCATTCACCGATGACGAAGATCTTGGCGATGGATAGAGACACGTCGAGCTTAGTGCTCGGGAGAGTCTAAATCGTGTGGTGAGATCGGCCACTTGATTTATTTTGGTGCCTGGCGCGCTCGATCTTGGTGGCGTGCGCTATATATCAAGGCAAAGGGTACGTATATCTCTCTTCGATGTCACCAAGGCGGACATTATTCAATGCCCTGGACCATTCGTCCTAGGCCGACGGTGCATCGCCGATGGCATCTCAACCACAAGGCTGAAGGTCCTGCGAAACCATTTCTCAGCACGTACCCCACGTAAGTTACCCCTGCTGTCATAGAGCTGCTGGGCTTTCTATCTACTTCTCCTCCAGCGCTAGTCTACACAACACAGCGCTCGAGACGTGCTCAACCCTTTGGCTTGATCACTGACTGGTGCGCTGGTGCGATCAGCGATCGTGGAAGAACGACTCCATTGATTCGTCAGGAGAAGGAGGATTCAGAGTGGAGCGCGCCCAGTTGAATCAGCTTCGTTGTCATCACGCATCGAAAGTCGCCTGATGTCTGATGTATGGTTCGTGCTCATTCTTGTTTTCGATACAGCTGGAATTCAGTGGCTGTGTATTAATGTTCGATTGGACGGACAGTCGAGGGTTTGTGTGTCCTCGTACAAATGAAAGGTTAAGCAACTAGAGCAGTATCATGTAGGAGTTTCTTGGGAATTTCGTCCCTATTCTGAAAGGCGCAATGTCTATTGGACAAGATCGCCTAAGAGGCCACAGCTTTTAGACGCGAGTATCAATCTCATTAGGAAATACCGACAATGGAACCTCATCTGTGTTATAGTCTCCTACTGAGGGTTTCTCCCTTGCTCGTGCCGTGATTGTTCTGAATCCAGAAGGCCTCGGAATCGTTCCGCTATTTGTAGTTGACTAAGCAGAAGACTGTTCCTCTATTTCTAGTCTATATCTTTATTAGCGAACATTAGCTGGACTATTGAGGTCCAGAAATTCACACATGTCACACTACAAGGTCGTTTTAGTTATTATATGAACGCCGCCAGAGGTCACTTTGTATCGATGTGTCTTCTGGAATATGCCGAGTCGCTTCGTCTTCATTCGTATGGAAAGCAAAGTGTGTGGAGACTTGAGGGTGTGGTGATATTTTGTTGCGAGACAGCTGCATCTCGGCCTTCGACGGAGCTGCCAATCATTGCGATACCCAACCATATATGCTATGTGCCACATTCTTCTTGTTCTGCTGAGCTTTCCGTTCCGGAACCGGATCCAGTTGCCGAGGAAGCACTTCAGCCAAGAGTGCTCGAGGGCCTCCGGTTAAGATTTTAGCCTTCCACCGTGATTCTCCGTCGCTTTCCGGCCCCGCCGCATTTCAATTGGCTCCGCGACCCAATGCCGGTAGAGCGTGGGGAACGAGATGGTCGGTTTTCCCCAGCTTCTGTCTTAAAATGCTCAGGGGATCACAACTTCTTTTCTCCTCCTCCTCCTCCTCATATCTGTTCTTACTTCTTTTTCTCCCTTTGACCTCAGTGCAGCTTTAGACATCTTGCTTCCAGAACGCTTTCCTCTTAAATCCCCACTCCTTTCTGCAATCCGCAGCTATGCCTTCCTCCGCCCTGTGTTTTCGTACAGCGAGAGCGTATACCAGGAACAGCACAAAGGTAAGCAATTGTCTTGTCCTAGACCTCTTGCATGGCTGACATGAGTTCTAGCAATCTCTTTTACTAGCTCGAACCTTTGCAAGCACTACCAGACGCCATGAGATCAACAAAGTGTTCCCCTCAGCAGCTGAGGCCATCAAGGACATGAAGCCAGGATCAACGTTACTCTGTGGTGGTTTCGGACTTTGCGGTGTCCCAGATACTTTAATCAACGAGGTTCTTAACCAGAAGCAAATTAAAGGGCTTACTGCCGTCTCAAATAATGCTGGCACCGACAACTCTGGCTTGGGCCAGCTGCTCCAGTCAAAACAGATCTCCAAAATGATTGCAAGTTACATTGGCGAAAACAAGACGTTGGAGTCCATGTACTTGACTGGTGAGATCGAGTTGGAATTGACGCCCCAAGGAACACTCGCTGAGCGATGTGCCTCGGGAGGAAAGGGCATACCAGCTTTCTACACGCCCGCAGCTTTTGGCACCGTTGTCCAGACAGGCGAGCTTCCTCTACGAAACAACCCAGACGGCACCCCTCACCAGTATTCATACCCCAAGGATGTCAAGGTCTTCGACGGCAAGCAATACCTGATGGAGGAGAGCATCAAGGGTGATTATGCCTTTGTAAAGGCCTATAAGGCAGACCGATTGGGTAACGTCCAATTCCGTCTTGCTGCCAACAACTTCAATGGAGCCATGGGCCGAAATGCCAAGACGACCATTGTTGAAGCCGAACATATTGTCGAGCCAGGAGAGATCCCACCCGAGGCAGTCCACCTCCCTGGCATCTACGTCAAGCGTGTCATTCAATCCACAACACCCAAGGCGATCGAGAAGCTCACCCTCGCCAAGGATCCAAACGATCCATCGGCGAAGAAGGCTCTCGGAAGTGGAGAGACCGCAGCAAAGCGAGAGCGAATTGTTCGCCGAGCAGCGAAGGAATTCAAGAACGGCATGTACGCCAACCTGGGTATTGGTATGCCAATGTTGGCACCATCGTTCGTTGGCCCTGAAGTCGAGGTGCAACTGCAGTCCGAGAACGGTATCTTGGGACTAGGACCATACCCACAAAAAGGATCAGAAGATCCTGATCTGATCAACGCCGGCAAGGAGACTGTTACATTAAATCCCGGAGCTGCTACCTTTGGCAGCGAAGAGAGTTTCGGTATGATCAGGAGTGGTCGTATCGACTTGACCATCTTGGGTGCCATGCAAGTTAGCGGCTCCGGTGACCTGGCGAACTGGATGTTGCCAGGAAAGGTCAAGGGCTTCGGAGGTGCTATGGATCTTGTCTCTAACCCTAGCAAGACCAAGGTCGTGGTAACCATGGAGCACACCGATAAGAAGGGCAACGCAAAGATCGTGAAGCAGTGCGCATTCCCCCTGACCGGAAAGGCTTGCGTATCAATGATCATCACTGAGTTGGTAAGTTTATCGTGGACTATAATTTGTTTTTCAGTTACTAACGCCTGGTTCAGGGTGTCTTTGAAGTAGACTTCGCAACCGGCCTGACCCTAACTGAGATTGCCGATGGAGTCACTGTGGAGGAGATCAAGAGCAAGACAGAGGCACCATTCAAGGTGGCAGACGACCTGAAGCCCATGTTATAGGGAAGTACCATTTAAAGGTCCCATATATACATATATATCTTGTTTTGTCTATGGGTAGCATTGGAGTTTGTGTGGTTATTATAAAACTTTTTGAATGAAAATAAGCCAGATTTGGCATTATCTTATGTGCGTCTGGCGACCATGCTTGGAAGTTCACTGTGATCAAATGTTTTATTTTTGCAATCTTTTTAATTTTTCATATTTCAATCATACGGAAGTGTCCGCGCTTGATGCAGGAGAGATTCAACGCATGGAAAGCATTGGTCTGGTCTGACCGTGGGCAAATAGAGTTTCTTCTTCGGACTGAATGAGAGCCAAATGACATGGAGAATCGTCAAAGAGCCCAATTTATAATCCGGTGCACCTACTGGACCATGACAAACTCACCTCACCCTGTCTCGGACAGGGCTCTGATCTTCCGTTCTTGATATGCAACATGCAACAAACAGAGGAGCATTCTTCTCTTGAGTAGTGGAATAGTTATTTCATGTACACATGTACAAGCTATACGGGGATGCCTGTTCCAGCCCGTCGCAAATCAATGCCGCACGCCAAATACCGCAACATATGCCCATGCATCACGAATACGTATACCGTCAAGCTCTTCCCTTGAGCACCAGGACGCGTTCAAAGTCTCCTACTTCTTGGTAGTGCCACGGAACTGATTTTGGAGTTCTTCGATGTAAAATTTGAGGAACTTCTTCGCATCGTACCCATCGGGTTCTGCCCAAGTCAGCCATGGGCTCTGTCGATTGGGTCCTGGAGAACTGACTGTCTATGTTGATGCCGCCCATATCGGCCGGGTCTTTGCCATGCCGGACCTCATGCACCTTCTTGTGCACTTGCCTGACGCCACGATGGAACGCTGGGCTTTTCAGGAGCTGTAGGGCGCATCAAGAGGAATTCGCAATGCGGAGTCCGTGGTGATTATCAACGTACCATCGTAGTAAGCCATACCTAACACGCGTGGCAACGGTCAGTTGTGAGCTGAAGCGAAGAGTGGAATCATCTCATCTCATCTCATCAAAACGAGATGAAGGTTGATAGGGGGTCCGGCTCGACGGACCAACGCAGAAAATTTTCAAGCATACCTCGAGCACACGCAACCACATATTTAGAAACGGCCAAGAACCATGTCTGGGAGGGCGAAGATGCAAGAGTCCTCGGTCATGACATTATTGAGGACGCGGGGCAGCAGACATTTGCCAGGACCGCGAGTGGTGATGAGGTGATGGTGGTGGTGGTGGTGAGGGTGGCGGTGGTTGGTCAGCATAATTAGAAGCCGAGGAGGCGACAAGAACGGCCGGTCGCATTAGGGTGGCCCCGGTGCAGCATCTTTTGCCAGGTCGCCTCGTGTGCGACAGACTTGGATGGTCAGATCCCTGTCGGCCGAGGGCCTGGGACCGGGACTGGAACTGGACCAAGTCAAGTACAGCACAAACTATGAACTCCAACCCTTAACCATCGCCCCGGTACGTGGCTCTTCTGACACAAAGAGATTGCCCAGTACTGCGTGCCATGTCGATGTCGCGCCTGGGCTCTGCGCTTGCTCTTTCTTCGCCCCTGCTCTCGTCCCCTTGCAGCGTTCTTTATCTTCTGGCGACTGCCTCCCGCCTGGCCGTCACCTTGTTGCTTCCAGAAGCCGATGCTGTCGATCTCCGTCTTGGCTGTCCGCATTGATAACCACCATCGCTCGACCCTTCCCAGCCGCATCCCCGTCACATGAGCTCCAGGAGTTACGCCTTTCCACGTTGTCGTCCTTCAGGGCATCTCTTTGCATTGCTTGGTCCATCACTGCCCATTCCGCGAATTTCTTTCTTCAATCCTCCGACGCCGTGTCTCAACTGCCTTTGTGCGCGCCATAACGATCTCGCAGACGTCTTGCTCGGCATCTCTTTTGGACTCCAGCGGACCAAGGTCAGCCTTATCAGTATATCCTCAGCTCGCACTGCAAGAGTTGCGAGCAACTTAATCGTGGATCGACTACGTGCCTTTCGAAGGCATCGACACGAGCCTGAGCCGACCCCTGTTAGAAGCATCCCAAGCGCACCAGGACGCGAAGCTCCCCCTCTGAACTTGGCTGTGGAAACTGGAGAGAATCATTCGCAGCAGTCGCGAGGGAGGTCCCCGGGCTGGCTGAGTAAAATGCATCGAAATCGCTCAGCATCAAAAAAGCGTTCTCGCTCTCCCTCCAGTCTTCCTTCTACCCCTGTCTCAGGACGCCAAAGAGAGCCCCTCCCAAAAATGACTGAGATACCCGGGACGAATGGAACTGCTAGCTCCAAGTCATCTCCGGGAATGCGGCCTGCTGATATCGAACCGCCAGCTCGGAAAGTCCCAGCATTTCTTGAGTTGACGACCGAGGAGAGGCATGCCAAGTTCTTGGAATTGAATCAGCTTGAAATGGGTCGTCTCCGGGAGAAGAAAGATCCAACCATGGAATCACCATGGTCGTATCTTAAAATCGATAGGACTCTTGACCGGTACAATAATATTCACCCTTGGTACAATAACCGGGTCACTTTGCAAGTTCCCGAGGGCTTTAACGACTACATCAACGCATCTCCCGTAGCTCTCTCTTCTGACACTCGGAAAGATCACACGCCTCATAAGTTCATTGCAATGCAAGGACCAAAGAAGGAAACGATTGATCATACCTGGATGATGATATGGCAATCGTTATCAAATCCATCTACAACGACTCCTGGAGTTATAGTAATGCTTACACCTACTCACCTTAATCACCCTGAAGATCCTAGCATTATCCTCATGGAAAAGTGCTATCAATACTACCCAACTGATGAGGAATCCGAGCCTTTGCAAATAAATGACACTTCCGTCCTTGGTGAGCACTTCAAGGCAACGGTTCGGTTTGTGTCTCGAGAGGAAACTACGCAAGGAGATGCCATAGAACTCCGGAAGCTTGCGATGAGAGTCGAGGGCTCCGACGAGGAGAAGATCATCTGGCATTTCCTCTATCCAGGCTGGCCAGATTATGGAGCGCTAGAAGAGGAGGACGTCGATAGCATCATTGCGTTGATGCATTTATCACGGGAAAAGAACGGTAGTCCCGAGAACCCCAGAATCGTGCATTGCAGTGCTGGGGTAGGACGCAGCGGCACATTCATTGCGCTGGAGTACCTTCTTGCTGAACTTGAAGCCGGAGCGTGGGAGAAATGGGAAGATGATGAAGCAGACCCAATCTTCGAAACGGTGAACACGCTTCGTATGCAGAGGCGTACAATGGTACAAGCTGCCGAGCAGTATGACTTCCTCTACACCGTGTTGCGAAGATTCTGGGATGAGAAGCATGGCGAACGAGCTATTCAGGAACCAGCCTCTAAGATGGCCAAGTTGGCTGTAGATGGATCGGTCTTTGAGTAGAGTGAGGGTTTTGCTGGCTATGGCGGTATGCATGGCCTGCGGGAAACAACTGGTGTGTAAGAGGACTTTGATTGTTGCATCTGGTTATGGAGCGGAATCATTTGAGCATGTTTGATTTTCCCCTTACTGGCATTGCGAAGGCGTACCTTTTGGCGTTGACATCTTTTGATACTGGATTTTAATCGTCCCCCCTGCATCGGTATTCGCGCGACAAGGGTGATTTGATCATGCACTTCTTGTTATGGGAGTAGGACAAAGTTTTGTAAGATGGAAAATACTTGTTTGCCGGATGAGAGTGAAGGGGGCTTTTTGTATGCATGCTTTAGATATGGTTGGGGCTTCAGCAATGATAGCACGGGTGTAGAATGTATTCTGATGCTGAGCAGGGAGTACAGGAACGAGAGACGAACGTAATAAGAAATGCCCTACCGAGATTTTTTATATCCCTGACATCCTGTCTTGCTTGTGCGAAGTGGAATAAGAAGAGTTTTCATTTTAACCGCTGGGAGGTAGACAAAAATATAGTACAGTAAATACAGCTAAGAAGAACAACCCCCCCCCCCGGGCCCTAAGCAGCCATCCTCAAATTCCCTGAGCACAGTCTCACATGTTTTTTACAAAGGGGATTTGATTTACGTCCCGGAGTAAACGGCCGTAACGCCGCGTCCACACTCGATCCTCTGCTCAACACTCACACTCCTCCCCCCGAACCGAATCACATTGCGGGGTGTGATTTGGAAGCGATGCTCCTCCGTTCGTCCCAGCTGCTTATCGGCTTGAATGTCTAGTGGCGCGAGATAGACTGGGTTGTTGACGTTGTTTCTCTTCCCCGTGCCAAGCTGGTAGAACTCGTTGCCTCCCCACCAGAGTACATCCGCGCCCCAGTTGGTATCGTTCTCGGAACTGCGGTCGGAAGCGCCAACGTATGTGACATTGCCCATGATCGCTGACACGTGTGTCGATCCTACTGATAGATGTGAGAGCCGGATGGGGATGATTTCGTTCTTTGCCTCGTCGTACTCAAAGAGTCCTGATAGTGCTTTGATCTTGGTCGGCGTGCTCTGAACGTGTGTCCAGCGTCCGTTGCCTAGCCCTCCATAGATACCATGTCCACAGGCCCACGTATCAGCTGTAATCCGTCCGAGTCCTTTTGGATCGTCTTCGCTTTGGCCTGCTACTCGTGTTGCGTCGATGGTGAAGAAGCTGTTGGCACCTCCAGCAGCGACGCTCGTTACTCGAGGAACAAGATTGGTGCCTTTATAGAGCTGGTCGATGGGGAGGAGAGACGGAGCATCGATTGTGGGTGATTCGGGGCTGTACTCGAATCCTAATTGTCCGACTCCATTGTCTCCGAAAGCGAAAACGCGGCCTTGCTTGTCACTACACAGAGAATGATAATCTCCAGTCGCGATTTTGCTGATTTCAAATCCCTTTAAGGTATGGATCTCATGGGGCTGGTCGTACGGGCCTTCGGGTTTAGTAGTCCATGTTAGACCTGGAATCCCGAGTTGGCCTTTGGATGGGAAATGTTCCGTGCCGGAAGCAGCTGAGAATATGCGCCCCTTGGATGTTAGAATGAGACAGTGCTCTAGACCACTACTGATATCCGTGACCTTCTCGCCCCATACCATATCGCTCGGCTGTAACTTTCGGTAGCTGATAGAAGATCTACTCGTCCAAAACGGAAACCATGTACTTTCTGACACCTTAGGGCCAGCAGTCTGGTCTGCTTTGGCTGCCGGGAGTGAATAGACCGTTCCACTGGACGAAAGGGCTAGAATGCGATCTCTGGAAATCGTAATCTTTACAATATCCTTGCCCTTTAAGGTAGGAGTTGGTCCTTCGCAGTCCTTGGAGTATCCGGTTCCCCATTGGAGCAGATCACCGTTCTCAGTGACAGCCGCACCGAAATTTCGGTCCAGCTTGATGTCTCGTATGATTTTTCCATCAAAGTAAGCTATTCTTCTGGGAGTTTTGATGAAAGGTTCTCCGGAATCCGGTGCTACTACTTTTCCCGTGTTGGACCTGGGAATTTTGTAAGTTAGAAAATCATGATGTGAGGGGTGAGAAAAGAACATTTCAGCTGGACGGCGGAACATACCCCCAAGCATAAACTCCTGGATTTTCCCAGCTTTTCTTAACTTGAAGATGCTGGGAGCTGATTAAGTCGCGGTTTTCTTCTCTTGAAGATACTTTCTGCCGAGGCTGCTCAAAAGTCACTTCTGCTGGAGCCGGAACAGCCTCTGCATGGGCATTTTGAGCAAAGGCGTAGAAGAGACCGGCTCCAATGGTGACAGAAAGTAAGGCCTGTGCTTTGCGACTACTCCCCGAAGCTTTGCTAATACTTGCAACTCTAGCTTGGCTTCCGGACTGTATACGTCTTTTCTGTATAGGCCGGGAGACTTTGCAGTTTCTTGCTGCTCTTAGTAGGCTACCCGTACCCATAGATGTTCTGGAAGAGAGCATATTGATTGAACCTGATTCCAATTAGCGAAGCTCTCTCCCACGTCCTTCGCAAGGTCCTTAAATTTGGACTTCCACTTACAAAACTTGTCCAGTGGGCTTCAGAATTGAACTTGAAGTTGATATCTTTCCATCAGCCTCTCGCTGACCTCATGACTTTGTGACCATTCCTCATTAGCCTATATCTCATTGGCCAATGAGCGACGCTCGTTCCTGAGGCTCGCTACAAGCGCCAAAGCTTGACACCCGGAAGCTGGAAGCATTAGTTCTAGCCTTGCCAGGTGTTCTCAGCCTCATCCTCTTTGCAAGCTTCACGGACAACAATGTACGAAGATTCGTGGTACAGTTATGTGCCAGAAAATCAGAATAAGAAAGAGGACAGTCTCTCGCAATCGCTGAAGCACCGGCGGAGAGAATCGCTCTTGAAGCAAGCCAATGTTGATCCCCTAGTTACGCGCCTCGTTTCCACCAATACTGACTGGACTGTGTAGAGCGGCTTGCAAGTCCCTGATCCCGTCGGCCCTATACTCGAGCTCTTCGAAGAGACTCCAGCCTCGAAAGGGCCCCCCGAGGCCACTTTAGCCCGCCGAGCAAAGTCGTATAGTGATTTCTACCATGTTGCACGAAGCTATATCCACAAGGAGGCCGTGCAGAAGAAGGAAGAATTGCGAAGTCCTCTAGAAAAAGCGGAGAGTGACGCTGCCAACCTTCTCTTCGAGGACCGCTATGATGAATTTGAAGACAGTCTCTTGGACGCTAGTCACGAAGAATACCAGTATGCTCTCACAATCAAGGGTGGTGGGATAGTCACTCACGACGTTGTAGGCTTTACAGAGACCAGCTGGCTCTTTCTGAACAGCACCTAGACAACCTCCTTGAGGATACGACATCTGCATTGGATCTGCTGGCAACATTGTCTAAATCATTCAAATCTGTTGATTCGCAGACGACAGCTTTCCAAGCCCAGTGTGAGGATCTGCTCACAGAGCAGAAACGCCTCCGAAATCTTGCAGATGAAGTAGGTGTGGATTTGCAGTTTTATGGATATCTTGAACCACTCACAAGGCGACTCAACGCTCCTGGTGCTGGTAGACTTACGAGAGCGGACGACTTCCTAGACATGCTCACGAACCTAAACGCTTGCATCGATTTTATGGACCAGCACGTAAGTGGCCCTGACTGTCCATCTTTGGACAAGGTGCATCACCAATTTCGATGACCCTGCTAACAGCATCTAGCCCGGTTACCGTGACTCGGCCACGTACAAAGCACGTTATATCTCATTGCTTGACCGAGCTCTGAATTTGGTTCATCTGGCAGTCTCAAAAGCACTGCGTGACGTGTCGGAAAACGTCTCAAAGCAGGTTAGCAGCACTGATACTAATGAAACCAAAGAGTACGCATTGCTATACGGTAGCTTCGAGAACGTCTTGAATGACCTGGGCGATCAGGTTGAGACGCTTCTCACAGGCACCGAGTTTACTTTTCGAGAGGATAGCGGCACGAAAGCATACCATCAGTCGTACCATCACATTTTTGAGCAAATACTAGATGACTGGATAAGGTCCCGGCAGATTGTGGGCACCGTCGTGCAAAAGAACTTGCAAAAATTTGCATCGAATCAGGCTAAGCAGAAATCAGCTGCAGATTCCTCCACTGCAGATAGTGATTTCCAGTCGCTATCTCGACGCTGCATCCAATATGCATTCGAAATGAGTGACAATGAGAGGAAACTGCTGGATAGGATCTTTCAGGATGGCCCATTCCTTGCCCGATATACTCGCAATGGTGCTCAATACGCCGAGAAGCTTGAGCAGAACTGCCTGTCACATACCACAACGCTCTTCAATTTCTTGAAACCACATCTAAATACCGGAACCATGAGCCAAATATGCGACCTAGTCAGCTGGGTCGAGACAACATATCTGCTCGATGGTTATGAGGATATGGACCATGGTGGCCGCAGATACAGCACCAGAGAGGACACCGAAGAATATTTGCGTCATCTTGCTCAATTCTTGTTAAATGAGCACTTATGGGATCTGCAGGATTCCCTCTTTTTAGCTGCCGCAGCAGATCTTCAGTCTTTCAAGCCAACACCTGAGGATCTGAAGATCAAGGGCGCGCCTGCTAATCCGGGACTTGGGGACAAGGTTGCAGACCCGGAGACTTTAGCTGGGCTAGGTCTGACCAAGGCATACCCGACAGTCAAGATAGCTGTCAATTTGCTTGTCATGTATAACGATACCAAGCATGAGCGGCCATTACAAAGGGTGAGTACTTTGTGTTTAGGCAGGAGCCCCACTAACGAATATCTTAGAGAGAGAAGATGGGCAATGTCCTTTATGAAATCGTGCACCAGACAACAGAATCACTTCAAAGAGCTGCAACAATAATCAAGCGCGAGACTAATATCATGAACGCCCAGATATTCCTCATCAAGAATTTAATACTAATTGAGAATTTGTTTCTCACCCATGAAATCCCAGATTCTGTCCGGCAATCCCCTGAATTCGATTTCTCACCAATATGGAACACAATTCGAGAACTACAGGATCGAAGGCAGCTACTGAATCCTCTTGCATACTTCACTCCTCTACTGCAAGGCAAACTGCTTCCGGCTGTCAAGGAGCATATGCTTGATGCCAGGAAGGAATTGGAAAGAGTCCTTGTCCAACAGATCACCGCATTCACAAGACATTGGCAATCGAGACTGAAGGATAAAAGTCCAAAGAAGGGTGGCCAAACAGCCCAGAACGAACTGGACGTTCTGCTGGAGAAATCATTTGATGACGACACCACTAGGAATGCACTGCTGAAGATGATTTATGCTGAAGATTACTGAGATCTTCATTACAGGATATACCTATAATGACGCAGTATATAGCCAGAAGAACATATTACCAATCCTTATATCCATTTTCAATTGCATGGCTGTCCACGGCCTGGGAAGGAATGCACAACATTATGTTCGCAAACAAGCACAATTAGTAGACCGTGCTTAGTCTTCATACCCCGTACTGTATATCTTGTCCTGAGATCAACGCCATGTCAGATAAGCTCGTTTATGAATACGAGAACACACAACGGTTAGCTGTGCACAGTCCCTTTTAGTGGTGCAGTTAGATGAACTATGACGTCGGCCAATCACAGTCTAACAACCACAAGGCTGAGATTGAAGTGGCAACCAGGTTGTCGTGCGACTCATCTTACCTACCTTCAATCTTCTTACAACTTTTGAATACTATACTCTCTCCATACCCCGCAATGCATCACCTACCCAATCCCGAAAACCCTTTCGCCCACCAACATTATTCCCCATAGCAACACGGCGGGTTGCATGGATTTGTCGGTAGCAACCCACGAATGGAGCCAGACCAAGATCCCAACGAGGGCCTCTTCAAACAACCTCTGGACTTCTCATGCGCGTACTCAGCAGCCCCCCGAGCATTGTTCCGATACCCGCCTCTCGCGCAACTGCCCTTCCGTGGCCAGACAGTCTCGGTTTCTGAAAATGCCCATCGTCGGTTTTGGAAATACATGGGAAGGCCCGTAGAGGTCTCAGTTGTGACAGTCGAGCAAGGCGCACAACTGACAAGATCATTCGAGAGACTGTCTCAGGCATGGCGCCCAATCGATATACATATTATAGAAGGCAGGAAAGATGCGACGTCTCCAGATCTTAGGAAAGAAGACTATCCCTTCGCACTCCATACTAACCAGGTTGCGTCCCTACTGCAGCAGGGCGAAGCAGGCCCCAAAGAAGTCCATTGGGAGGATACGGAGGATGGCGACGCAGATATTGAAGGAACGGACACTCGGACGATGATTGATAAATACGTTACGGCAGCCATGACTAGTAGGTCACCAAAGAGTCGGCATAAGCGAGGAAAGCAAGCTCTTGCAAAACCAATCGACTCTTATTACAATAGCGAGTTTGAGTCTGAGCTTGAGCTGGTCGAAATCAAGGTTTCGAAAGAGCAGCGTTCAAAGACTCCCAGGAAAACTGTCCAACTTGTTCGTCAGTTGAGCTCTATTTCAGAGCAATCGCCTCCTGTGCACTCAACGCAACCTCATCTATGGGTCCCACCCCCTATGAAGCTGCCTAAGCTTCTTTCAGGACACAGTGCACCCATTGATACTCTTACCAAGGAGGATAAGAAAGCGAGACTCCTGAAGAAAATTGTGGCCCAATTCGGCTCAAACGATAATTCTATACATCGTAATCCCTCTACATCAGAATGGGCTGGAATAGTTCCAGGTGAAGGGATACATGTCTTTGTTGATTGTTCAAACATTATAATAGGACTTTTTGAAGCACTCAAGAGAATCAGAGGTCTCAACCCTAATACTCCTCTACTCAAGGCACCGCCAGTTTCGTTTTACAACCTAGCTCTTATCCTAGAGCGAGGCCGGAAGGTAGCTCGTCGTGTCTTAGCAGGCTCAGTTGCAGCTGGCCATGCAGGACTTGGAGAGTATCCTTCTTATATCAAAGAAGCTGGCAATCTTGGCTACGAACTATTGATGTTGACACGGGTTGCGAAAATCAAAGGCCGAGGTGCAAGGAATTATGATGGAACCGGAAACGGTTACGCAACTTCTGGTCAATCAAGTGGATCAGAAACACCACACCGAGGTCCGGTCATGACTGAGCAAGGCGTTGATGAGATACTCCATCTGAAGATCCTAGAGTCCGTGGTTGACTGCGAAGAACCATCGGTCATTGTCCTTGCTACTGGCGATGGTGCAGAAGCCGAGTTCTCTGGTGGGTTCTTCAGAATGGTGGAACGAGCCCTTAACAAGGGCTGGAAAGTCGAGCTGGTTGCATGGAGAGACACTCTAAGCCTCCTATATAAGAAGAAGAAGTTCTTGGAGAAATGGCCAGGTCAATTCATGATTATTAAGTTGGATGACTTCAGCGAGGAGCTGTTGAAGGTTCATACACAAAAGCGCACGAGAGAAATCTTTGGAAGCAATGGCTTCTGGAGTGATGAACAGTACGCTGCATATGGCAGTGAATAAATCAGAGGATGCGATGCATCTAAGCAAGTGGAACGATGTGTCGCTTTGGGAAGGTATACTTCAGAAGACATCTCATCCTGAGATGGGTGAAAATAATTCAGCCCAGAAAATATATATTTGGCTGCGTGCTAAACATTAGTCTTGTAAGATACTTGCAAGGTTGCAGTACGAAGTAGCACTGGGCCAGGTGCAAATTTATGATAACGCAAGTTTAACATCAAGATATGAGAAATCTATAAATGCAAAAACCTTACGGTCATAAATCTTTATCTTTTTTCGTTATGATGATGCCTGTTTCGGGCTGCTCAATTCCCGCATCATCCACTCATATACAGCCCATTGCGCAGCATTGACAATAAAAGCTCGCACGCTACATATACCTAGGCCACGAAAGAAGACCTTCATCCCATCTTGTCGATAGGCGTTCTTTGCTACTTCTATAGCACCTAGTTTCCTCGGAGACGCCGGTTCTGCCGGAGTTATATTCTCCAATAGAGGGGCATTTTCGGTTGCCATGACTTGCGTTTGCACTCGAGTCTTGATAACATCCAGCGGAAACACGCTGGCCCATGTCACAACTCCTGCGAGCCCGCCACATAGTAGCACCTTCGCAGCTTCTTCTCCGGCTGAGCTTTGCGATATTCCTCCTTCACTGGAAGCCAGTAGTCGGGTGCTGAGCTCGTAGGACCAGAAGTAGAAACCATAACCAATACTATCTCTTAAGGCAGTTACCATACCGCCGGAGTAGAGCCCTCTGATGCCATTGGAACGCAAGATGTCTTTCGTGATGGCCCAGCTGGACGTCGCTTGCTGGGACATCTGAGCCCGACATTTAATCAGCTCGGTTGGTGTGCTGACGACCCAGGTAGCCAGTCCTCCAACGGCTCCAGCTGTCCAAGTTGTCCAGAGAGAAGGCGGTGCTTCCCCCTGGCTAAGAAGTGCCGTGGTGCGATTATACGTCACGAATAGTAGGGCGTTCAAAGCTCCATACCCCAGGATTGGCGCCGTGGCTCCTCGGATCAAGGACCCCGCACCCTCGAATTGACTTGTATATGTCGTCGGTGATGTTGCTGCAATGCGTGTCCCAGCCTGGAGACGGACTTTTATCAGATCTAGAGGATTCCCGATGATAATTCCTGCTGCACCACTGATGTAGCCAGCCCAGAAATCTGCCGACATAACTCTGAGTGGCCTTGCAAGAACCTCGGGATTTCTCAGTGGGGGCACTCTGTCGATGACCTGCCCCAGGTATCTCTGCTTTGCGACGGAAGTTGAACTGACACCTGTTCAGTCCAACATTGTCAGAGACCAGGAGTAGGGAAATAGCGGTTGCTACACAAGTAGCATGGTAGTTATGGATTTGTCTTCTTGGTACTTCCCCTCCCTTGGTCTCGCTGGAGTGGGAATGTAGTGGGTATCAAGCTCGCTTGGCCGAGGTAACTACAAATATTGTATTGCATTACAACAACATTATATTGACATCAATGTCACGTATTCATGGATGCCGTGGGGCTAATTTACTACTGCCTGTCAAGCATGTAGAAAAGCACGGCACATATACATTGGCACGCTGTGCGTCGGAACACCACCGACACAAGTGGCGATATGACTCCGTGATTATATCATGTGACCCGAGGCATCCACGCGATTGAGATCGCGTCTCGCCACCCGACAACAACGCGTCGCAACATCTTTGGAGGTTTGAGTTATGACGGCCAGCACGACATCAAGATAGCATACTTGCTTGCTCAGAACGAAGCCATGGCGGATGAAACTTTAGTTGCGAAGAAGCTTGCGGTGCCTCTGTTACAAACCACACCCTCTGCCAATCGACTGAAGCAACCGTTCAAGATCTCGTTGAGCGACGACAAAGAGAACTCACCCACTCCTCTCTCGACTCAGAGCCAGAAGAGCTCACAACGGCTATATGGCGGGACTCCCCAATCTGTTGATCGCCTAATTAGACCTTTCAAGTGTCCAGGTTCTGCAACAATATCTCGAACCTCCGAGAAGCCGACTCGAAAGCGGCGTAAAATAGATTACGGTGGCGCAGATGGCGAGAAGGATGATGAGGATAAGGCATGGACGAATGAGGATAGATTGGCACTTGCAAATAGAGATGCGAATAAGTTTCCGGTCTTCCAGGTCAAGGACAAAGAAGCCATGTTCCGGAAACGTTTTGCCGTACCTCTGATCAATAAAGATGTTGGAGGATACAACCCGAATCGACCGCCTCCAACCCTGGGTCTTCGGACTGGTGCAAAGTTCGTTGCGAAGCCGTTGCACGATCCTAGTGGGGAGTTTGCCATTGTTCTGTACGACCCGACGATTGATGAGAAGCCCAAAACGATTGAAGAAGCAAAGAAGGCCCAAGATGAAGTACCTAAAATCGATGCCCCAATCGTCACCAAAAGTCTGGCAGATATCTTGGGAATCAAGAAGGTTGTGGAAGGCGAGCATCCAAAGGTGCCAGTTGTGATAGATCCACGATTGGCCAAAGTCTTGCGACCGCATCAAATTGAGGGAGTGAAGTTCATGTACAAGTGTGTTACCGGAATGATTGAGGAGAAAGCAAATGGCTGTATCATGGCAGATGAGATGGGCTTGGGGAAAACTCTGCAATGCATTGCGCTGATGTGGACTCTTCTCAAGCAATCCCCAGATGCTGGCAAGCCGACAATCCAAAAGGCTATCATCGCGTGTCCATCAAGTTTGGTAAAGAATTGGGCCAATGAATTGGTCAAATGGCTTGGCGCGGATGCCATTGTCCCATTTGCTATTGATGGAAAAGCTACAAAGGAAGAACTCACCTCACAGCTGCGGCAATGGGCCATAGCAAGTGGCAGAGCAGTTACCAGACCTGTCATTATTGTCTCTTACGAAACCCTCCGTCTGAATGTGGAGGAGCTCAAGCACACGAAGATAGGCCTTATGCTTTGTGACGAAGGACACCGTCTCAAGAATGGTGACAGCCAAACCTTCACGGCCTTGAACAGCCTGAATGTTTCACGAAGAGTCATTCTATCTGGCACACCCATTCAAAATGATCTTTCGGAGTACTTTTCTCTGATCAGCTTCGCCAACCCAGATCTATTAGGTTCGCGTCTGGAATTCCGCAAGAGGTACGAGTTACCTATTCTGAGGGGTCGAGATGCTGCAGGTTCCGAGTCAGATCGACAGAAGGGAGATGAATGTCTAAAGGAGCTTCTTGGTCTTGTCAACAAATTTATTATCCGGCGAACGAACGACATTTTGTCCAAGTACTTACCGGTCAAGTACGAGCATGTTGTATTTTGCAACCTCGCGCCTTTCCAACTCGACTTGTACAGATACTTCATCACCAGCCCCGATATTAAGGCTTTGCTCCGAGGCAAAGGAAGCCAGCCTCTGAAAGCCATCGGTATGCTGAAGAAGCTCTGCAACCATCCTGATCTTCTCAATCTCGCCGATGACTTGCCTGGGTGTGAGCAATTCTGGCCGGATGACTATGTTGCCAAAGAATCTCGGGGCCGGGACCGTGACATCCGGCCTTGGTATTCTGGAAAGATGCGGGTTTTGGATCGTATGCTGGCCCGAATCCGTCAAGATACCAACGACAAGATTGTACTCATTAGTAACTACACTCAGACACTAGACATGTTTGACAAGCTATGCCGACATCGTGGCTACGGAAGCTTGCGTCTTGATGGCACAATGAATGTCACTAAGCGCCAAAAGCTCGTCGACAAGTTTAACGACCCTAACGGAGAGGAATTTGTGTTCCTCCTTAGTAGTAAAGCTGGTGGATGTGGCATCAATCTCATTGGTGCCAATCGACTGGTTTTGTTCGATCCCGACTGGAACCCTGCGGCCGATCAGCAAGCTTTGGCACGAGTATGGCGTGATGGCCAGAAGAAAGACTGTTTTGTGTACCGCTTTATTGCCACTGGAACGATTGAGGAGAAGATCTTCCAACGCCAATCCCATAAGCAATCACTCTCCTCTTGCGTGGTCGACTCTGCCGAAGATGTAGAGAGACATTTCACGCTGGATAGTTTGCGCGAGCTATTCCAATATCAAGAGAAGACGACAAGTGATACACACGATACATTCAAATGCAAGCGTTGTAAGCCAGATGGCAAGCAGTACATCAAAGCTCCCGCGACACTGTACGGAGACACTAGTACATGGAATCACTTCGTGAACGAAGGTTTGAAGTCTATCCAGGACTTGTTGCTAAGGCAGGAAAGCGAGGAGGATGCCGTGTCGGCTGTATTCCAATACATATCTCATTAGCATTATGGTTTTGACGCAGTTTAAGAGGATACGGAGAAATTGGCGTAAGTGCTTTTGGGAGGGTGCTTTTGAGAGCGTGTTTTATCAGCGTAAGCGAATCAGATGGACTACTTGTTAATAGACTTGCGGCCAACTAGACTTCTCGCGATATATCCATGATAGCGGGTCTTGTGCAAATAAATATGAATCTATTGAACAACCATTGTATACAGGATTCATGAAATGAGGGTCTTCCTAGCAGGTGGCGGGTGCTTGCTTCTTTATATTGTGCAAAGTGCTTGTCCAAGCAACTTGTCATGTCGTGAAGGGGCTCACAGCTCGGGGAGGGGAGGCGGAGGGTAGAGAATACAGATTAAGCGAAAAAATATAGGAGAATTCTACACTGGCCGAGCTTGTAGCATATGCCAAGTATATGTAGAGTATATAGTGTATATACTTTTAATGGTAAGATATGATACTTTATAGTGATAAGTTACAATGCTTTATAATGATAGGTTATTATACTTTATTATACTCTATAATAATAGGTTATAATGCTTTATAGCGATGGGCTATGATGCCTAGCATATGCTATAGCGATAGGCTGTGATGCCCTGTAACGATAGGCTGTCATGCCCGCGGTAGCGACTAACTAGCTATTCTCAAATAGGTAATACAGGATTACTTTCAACCCTGGCCGAGGTTTCGTGAAGTTGTAGATGAATCCGAGACGAAATTCTCACGTGCCAAGTGGCTAATCACGTGAAAGAAGCTGGTACATGAGCCGCTAGCACATTCCTAGCTAGCGCCTAGCACAAACTCGCCTTTCCGAAATATTTCTAAATATCTTCGACTTCAACAACACCACCACCACCAACAACAACAACCACCTCGGAATCCGCCAAGATGGTCAAGAAGCGCGCGTCCAACGGTCGCAACAAGAAGGGTCGCGGTCATGTCAAGCCCATCCGCTGCAGCAACTGCTCTCGCTGGTATGCATTCTCGCTTGCCCCATTGCACCCTTTAGCACCTTTCTACAACATCTCTGTATTCTCCTTCATCCACTGACGCCAAATTTAGCACGCCCAAGGACAAGGCAATAAAGAGATTCACCATTAGAAACATGGTTGAGTCTGCTGCTATCCGTATGTTCAATCGACTTGTTCAGGAAAAAGACGATCCCGAGGGACCTTGGCCGCCGGAGAAAGGAAACAAGCTAACACTCGAGGATTACAGGTGATATCTCCGACGCTAGTGTATTCGCCGAATATACTGTCCCAAAGATGTACCTTAAGCTTCAATACTGCGTCTCATGTGCCATCCATGGAAAGATTGTCCGGTACGCAGAGCTAAGATGAACCTTTGATGGACTTCCAACTCGCTCCGCTACGCTTGTCAGGAGGTTGTGGCAAGCCACGCTCTTGAAGCCTCTGGAAGCACGCTCTTCAAGCCTCTAGCAAGCCATGCTCTTCAAGCCTCTGGCCGAGCTGAGTTCCCCTGCAAAAGAACAAGTTGGGCTGACAGTTTTTCTTATATAGTGTCCGCTCCCGCGAGGGTCGCCGCAACCGTGCTCCTCCCCCACGTGTCCGCTACAACAAGGATGGAAAGAAGGTCAACCCCAACCAGGCTGCCGCCAAGACCACTCAGGCATAAATGCAATCCCATTTTATGAACATATGAGTATGATGGTGTAACTGGATGCTTGGGAATTTGGGCGGCGTGTGGATATCATGAATTTGGGCTTTCCCCGGAACTGCATTTGCTACACTTTGAAATAAGGAAGCTTCTGCAATTATTCGAACAAAGGAAGGACTGGCATCTGAGTATAATCAGAAAGAACCTGCAGAAATCCAAACCCGTACCAACCTCTTGGTGTTTTTCAACCAAACCGCCTCTTGTCTTCCTGACCATATCGACCACAGGAAAGTATCTGTCATCCTATTTTCTTGTTTTATTCCCCAGCACAAAACACAAAACCTCATATTATCTGCCCGCATAGTGCTTGTCTCCAGCTATCGCGGTTCCTGGAAATGAGGGAGATTACCCCTATACTTCATCTTGTGCCCGTCATTCGCAATCAATCCAAGGGCCTGGTTGCGGTATAGGCATGGTGGGAATTGTCCTTTGAGAAAACTCGGGTCTGAGGATTTTACTTGGCTCGGGTGGTTGTGACTCCCTACATATCCATTGTCTCTGCAGTTTCAATGTTGTATCCTGCACCAACTTTTAACCGGCCTAAATTGCCAAAGCTTAATTTGAATCGAATATACTATTTAAAGACACTTCTTAATATCTTCTCATGCCTCTGGATTTAGTGACACAGTAATTTCCTTGCGTTCCAAAAGAACCAGTGTTAACGCCAATATCCGAGCAGAATCTCAAGATGTCGTGGGCAATATCTGAGGAGCCAATCTTGTAGCCAATCTTGTGGTTAGACACAGTCGTAAACTTCATGATATTGAATTCCATACTGTACATCACCCCTAACAGAACGGACCATGGAATTATATACAAAAAGATAAAAGCAGTAACAAAAACCCAAGACCAAAACGCCTCATCAGACCATTAAAACATCAAAATCATCATTAACCCCCAACATTTATGCAATCAAGGAGGACCACCACCATTGATATAATCCCGATTCTCAATTGTCACACTCTTTGTCATATGATTGACCTTGTAGACACCCACCAAACGAGCCGCGAGCTCGAACATATTGTTGCGCAAAGAGATAACAATGAATTGTGCGTTCTTGGTTCGTTCCTTGATGTAACTTGCAACAATTGAGACCTATTGGGGAATTAGCTGTGGTCTGAAGAAGCAAAAGGGTTGATTGATGCTGTGCCACACTCGGCAAAATGCAAAAACATACAACAGTAGGTATTCGCTGGTGGTCACCCACCCAACTACTAATCTACCGATCTGAGGCTTGTGTATGGCAGAGCGGACGGGATGCCCAATTCTCCTCAGTCTATGGTCGTATGTGACAGAAACTCTTCTATCACATACTATATAGCAAAGACGTGGATATCTTATCAACGTTTACCAGGTCTGGAGTAGTGCAGGTAGAGGTTGTAGTGGAAGGACTTACGTTTCTGAAATCCAAAGCAGCATCAATTTCGTCCATGACATATAATGGTGTCGGCTTGTAATGGTGCAGAGCAAAAACCAATGCCAAACTGCTCAAAGTCTTCTCTCCACCAGACAAGTTGGAAATGTTCTTCCAAGACTTCTTCGGTGGCATGACACTGAACAAAATGCCTTCTGAGAAAGGATCTAGAGAATCAACAAGCTCGAGCTCGGCATTTCCTCCCATGGTAATCATTTGGTACATCTCTTTGAGGCGCAGAGAGATTGTGCTAAATCCTTCCATGAAGCCTTCGAGGCGTAGACGGCGAAGGTCATCGCATCGTTTCTTAGCTGAGTCACGTTGAGCTACTGCTCCTTGGAGATCAGCATTTCTCGCCGCATGCTCTTCAACTCGTCGACGATATTCTGCAAGCACACCGAGCTCGACATTAACATTCTGTGTCTTTTCCTCGAGAGCAGCAATCTCGCTCTTCAAGGAGTCTTTACTCATGTCTGCAAGCTCGTCTTTGGTGAAGGTCGGCAGCGATTGCGGCTCAAGTTCTTCTCCCAAGTCACTGACATTTTGAAGCGAAAGCTTGCTCAGTTTCTCATTCCAGTATCGAAGACGCTTCTGGTTCTCAGCCAGCACCTTCTGGTTCTCTTCGAGCTTATTTCGCATCTCAATCTCGGTGGCACGGGTCTCGTTTAGCTCGGCCGTCTTCTCCTCCAGTTCAGCCTTGAGAGCGTTGAGATCTTTCTTTTTGCCCTTCAGAGCTTCGTTAGCTTCGTCAACACGTGCTTGAGAACCCTCTCTGTCAGAGCTCTGGCTTTGGACCTCTGCCTCGAGTTTCTCGAGATCAGCTATTGCGGCCTGAAGCTCCTTGGTGGCTTTTGCATGATCCTTTTCGTGCTTAGTCTTCTGCTTTTCTGCCTTTGCTTTCGAGACCTCTGCCTTTGAGATGGTCTCGTTAAGGGTGTCAATCTCTTGCCGTATAGCGTCAACTTTGGCCTTCTGTTGCCGCAACTTGTCGCCACCAACCTCCATGATCATGTTCTGCAATGCTTTGATTTCCTGCTCAACGCTTGCTGTCTCTCCACGGAGCTTTTCAATCTCTTTATTGAGTTTGGCGATGTCCTTCTCTAAGGCGGAAACTCTGCTGTCATCTGTCTTGGAAGGCGCTTGTTCCTTGCTAAGCTCCTTGATGCGTCGCTGAGCATCGGCAAGGTTCTTGGCCGAACTTTCGACTTCAAGGCCAATCTTCTGCATTTTCGTATCTAGTCGAGGAATCTGGTCGTGCAGGTCTCTAAGTCTAAACTCGAGATCTCGCTGTGTGTCCTGGAACTTCTGAAAGTCTTGTTCCAAAGCATCTCTGTCCACCTCGAGCTTAGCAACCTGCTCCTTGGATGTATCAGCGACTAGCTTTGATGACATCAGACCCTTCTTAACAGTATTGCCACCACCAGACATAGTACCAGACTTATCAATCAATTGGCCGTCCAACGTGACGACTCGCCATCTCTTTGCTCCGTAGGCAATGCGGTTTGCCTGGGCAAGGTCATCTGCAACGAGAGTGTTTTGAAGCGAATGGAAGAAGGCCGGTCGGAATCTGTTATCCTTGGCTTTGATTAGGTCAAAGAGACGAGGAACGTTCTCTGGTGTCTCAATAGGTGATAGATCTCGATTGCCAAGTTTGTCGAGGCACATGAAGTTGCCTCGTCCAAGGTTCGTCTTTCGTAAATACTCAATGCACTGTTGACCACCCTCCACAGTATCGGTCACGAAGTTGTCGAGTGCACCACAAGCGGTTGAGATGGCGACGTCATACTTCTGGTCAATCGTTCCCAGGTTGCCCAAACGTCCATGGAATCCTTCGATACGACCAGATTCCTTCAATCTCATTAGTCCTGTGAGGACGTTCCCTTGCGTTTGCGTATTGGAGAGGCTGGCACGAGCCTCATCTGCCTTTTGGCGAGCACCAGATAAACGAGAGCGGATCTGGGGTTCTTTCTGAAGCAAGCTCTCAAGTTCTGCCTGAACACGAACAGACTCCTTTTCAAGTCTCTTCCTCTCGGCTTTACATTCCTCCAGTTCTGCTAACTTCGCTTCTCGACCTTCTTCGATCGCAACAAGTTTTGCTTCAGTCTCTTCTCGGGCGATAGCTCCTGCATTTGCTTTTTCATGTAGGATAGCAAGCTCGCTCTCCGCAACTGCGATCGCGGACTGTTTCTGGTTTATTTTCTCGTTCCAGGGCTCCAAGCTCTTCTGCTTAGCTGCGATTTGGTCGGAAAAGGCTTGGGTTTTCCCCTTTAAGCTCTCTCGGATGGCAGAGAGCTCCTGCTCTTCGGTTATCATCATCTCTTCCATAGCAGCAATTTCATGTGCTGCTTGCTCGATATTTGTTCCACAGTCCTCGATCGTGGCTTCGGCATCTGCAGCTGCCGTCTCTGATGAGGCGATCGTTTTCTCCAGCTTTTTCTGCTTGCCAGTCAAAAACTTCCGCTTCTCCTCAAATTTGACGTGCTCTTGCTCGAAGTTGGCCATCTCCTTAAGAATAGCCTCAGTCTGCTTATGAAGAGCCTCGTACTCCTTTTGCCCTTTCTTGTATTGCTTGTCTAGTTGCTTGATGCCATCTTCGTTTCCTTGGTGTTTCTCCATTTCGGCATTGAGCTGCTCTTGCATCTGATTGATAGCCTCCTCTGTGACGTTGAGATTGTCGCTGCACTCGTCGGTATATATCTGATATAGCGCACATTGCTTCATGGCCAGTTCGTTCTCGTCTTTGATGTAAGCCAAGGCCGTGTTCTTTTTGTCTTCCAAGCTATTCTTTTCCTTCTCGACATGCTGAACCCGGCCGCTCTTCTCCACACAGACTTCATTCAGAGTCTCTACTTCTGCAGCCGACTCCTCGATAGGCGTCTTGTACTTGGAAGTACCAATGATGTCTTCAAGGTATTCTAGCAGACCATCATCATGCTCATTGGCAGCTTTTGGTTTCATCTGGGCGATCGATTCGACCTCACCCTGGAGGATAAGGAATCGCTTGTGATCCAGATCAATACCCTTATCCTTCAGGAATGTTGTAATGACTGTGAAATTGGACTCTTTGCCGTTCATGTAGTACTTGCTGGAGTTGTTTTTGAATGCTTTTCGAGAAACGACCAAATCTGAACCTGGGATGATCTCTGGTGGGCCAGTTGGCTAGGATTCTGATTAGTCAAGCGCAAAACCATGAGCCATTAGAATCTTACCTGGTCCATGACTTCCTGAAAGTGTACAGCCACCTCGCAATGGTCAAGGTCTGGAAAGGCTGCGGAATTGTGAATTAAGGCAGAAATTTTACCTTGTCTCATTTTACTTGCTCTGAAGCCAAAGACAAATAGAAGAGAATCAATGACATTTGACTTCCCTGAGCCATTGGGTCCGACTACAGAAGAGAATGATGCATGGAATGGTCCAACTTCCTGACGACCAGCGTAACTCTTAAAGTTCGTGAGAATGAGATACGTAATGACCATCCTAGACTTAGGGCCAGTCTCTTCAACTACTGGAGAGGCCATGGATCTCGACTTCAGCACAATATCCATAGGCCTTTCGAGCACAGTATCCAGTGGATTGATTGGTTTAACAACTGCTGTTTGGTCGCTATCAGCAGACTTTGGGCGGCCATTGTGTGTTTCTGTGATATCGGCGAGGGGTGTTCCATGAAATTGAGAAGGCTCCGGAGACTCGGAGGATTGTGGAGTAGGCAATGGTGGAGCGTTCTCCGGCGTTGAAGACTTTCGGGCTCCTCGTGAAGGTGCGCCCTTCCTCTTCCGTGGTATGATTTTCTTTTGAGCAGATTCTGGTGCTGGTGTTGCTGCCACTGATTCTTCGGGATCAAAGATTACTGAAGGTTCAATGTTCTCTTTTTTAATACGCATAGAGCCTTTAGGCGTTGGTGCAACAGAGTTTGACGTCTTCCTTCTGGCAGCTGGCGCTTTGCGAGGACTACGCTGTTTGGCTGGTGCTGGTGTAAAATCTTCCCCGCTGTCCTCCTGAACCTTGGACTGCATATTCTCGTCTTCATCTGAGGATTCCACAATGACCTTGCGGCGTGCACCCCCCCGTCGGGGTCGCACAGGGGTTTCGGACATCTTGGTAGTCGAGAAAAACTCGTAAACACTTGGAGATCCGATTGAGATTGCGACCAAGCAGCGTGCAGAAAACGACGGACGCGCCTAGTATGCCGATCGACCGTGGAAATGAATGAAAAGAAGTCTTTCTTATGACCAGAAAAAGATACCTACTAATAGAAACGCGTTGTCGTATTTCTATATGGAGTTGGCGTAAGTTGTTGTCGACCTCGGAGCTGTTGTTGCAATGTTTACGGAGTCTGTTTACTTTCGAAGAGAGGCACGATTTGAAAAACAGTCGGCTAAGCGATAAGGCTTCCGATAAGCCTCACAACAAAACTCAATCTGGCTGCGACGATGGAAGTTCTACCATGCGCATATGGGATCTGGCTTAGGTAGCAATATGAATAACGGGGGGGAAGAGACATGGGACCTGCTCTGGCAGCATCTGACAATCAGTTTTTTGGTCAAGCGCGTCGTGGGCTTGAAGGCAGGTACTTCCACGGCCGCCCGTCTTTTTCTGTCAGGTACCTTCGCGAACTCTTCTGTCTGTGCCTGACCTCGCGATCGTCGTAGCCAAGCTCTTTGAGGAAGGAACTCTCTATACCGACAACCCTTTCTCAAAGCGCACCATGTACTCCTACCAGAACTTCGATGATGTGTTTGACTTCGATTTGAAATGCGCTTATGATGACCAAGCTGTCCATGACATCGAAGCTTGCCGGAAGAAGCTTGAAGGGTTGTTCGTAGACAAGGTCCTCAAGCTGATGGGCATCAAACGAAGTAAGCTGCGCTGGGGCGACTCAGCCTACGGGAATCTCCTCTGACATTCAATAGTTACGAAGATCTACCCTCCCAAGACGAATGGCGACCTCAGGAATCTGCACAAGGCGATTGTCGACAGTGCGGGGGCAGATCACCACAAAATCTCTGTCCTTTATTACGTTCTGCTGGATTTGGATGCGCCAACGGGTCGGAGAGTCTACTCGTCCTCCCTGGAGAGGTGCTCATATATGCCCCCGAAATATTCAATCTATATGAAAGGACTGTGGCATATGGATAGATTCGAATTTGACGTATGTATACTTGTTTTGCACGAATCCCGCATCAGGCTAATAGGTCACACAGGTTGCCCTCCAATATTTGACGCATCCCTCACTTATACCGACATTTGCAGATGAGATCTTGGAGGCCCTTGTCCGACATGCTAAGCAGGGAGATCTCCGTCTACCGCTGGCTTATTATCATACAGTACAGCCAGCACTGGCGAGCTCGTCGGCTCTGGAGAGCTTATTTTCCTCGATTGCGAGGAACAGCGTCACCGAAGCTTTCTATTTCACGAGATCGCAGCCAGAATACGCCCGGAAGCACATGTTGCAGATTCTCATCGCTCTGGTAGTAAATAATTCTTCACAAAAGACAATAGCAAGTCGGAGCATGGAGTTAGTCAACCTGCCATTTTCCGCAGAGGAAGAAGAATGGTTTGAGAAATACTTGGTTGAGGGCGAGGGCCGTCTATTGAAAAAAGGCAAGGATACATTAATGATGAGGAAGATCGGAACAGGCAAATTCAACGAGGCTCTTTCAGTCGAGGGGGCTAGTGGCCGAACTCATGGTGGGCTCGGATGGCATGTTATTGCAGGAGGAATTCAAGAGGGCCTTGGCCCGAGGATGGAGCCTTTGAATTGATGCTTAGTAGAAAAGATATAGCGAAAGGAGTTTACGGTGTGGAAAGGTTATACCACGGAGGTAATGAACGGAATTGGCATAGTATTTTGAGGTCTTTATTATTGAAATTGTCTTTGTGACCTTTATTCGGTGCTTCATAAACCTCCACCCGTGGGCGTCATAATTTATGGACTGTTGTTAGGCCCTGACACGGTATCTTTTCGAGTAGAGTTCATTAATAACTCGAGGATTTCATTGCCAGCCTACTGTTGAATAGGGGAAATAGCAGGCCTTGAGTCTTTACATAGATTTAGTGATCCAGCCGATATAAACAAGGGCAATGGCCCATGAATTCTGACACCCAATAACTGACCCTCCAAAAACTCACGACGACAGAAACGCGGTCGCGTCGCCCGCAAAACTTTAGATCTCACGACCACGACACCTCAACAATTGTTCGCCACAGCATTTTCACCATTCTATGTCTGCTGTGCTCGCCATACCTGGAGATTGTCTCTCTATGCAGCGATTGGGAACAGGACTGGACTGAGTGGATTGTACCATGTGCGCTAGCAGGCTTCTTCATCGACTCGACAATCCAGCCGTCCCTCGAGGACTCTGCCCATAATGCCCCCAGTGTGCAAGTTTTGGCAGCAAGGCAATTGTAAATTTGGAAGTAAGCAAATTCCTTGAGACTGCGGTCGACCTGGGGCTAATTTTGGACCCCAGACAATTGCAAATTCGAGCATCCCGGCGCTGGCCAGCAAAATGGCAACCGATTTGCAGCGCTCGATCACTACAGCCCCAACGATAGAAACAATGGGTATCAGAGCGGAGGGCGGGGGAACAATAACTTCTCGCAAGGCCGAGGTGAGCGTGCTCTGACTAGAAGTGGTTTAGAACTGCGTTGACATTCATCAAGCCCCGGCTACTGGTCCAACGACAAAACCATATCGGCTGGACAAAGATGCTATTATAGTAGATCTATCAACAGAGCGCCCGCAGTGGATTCTGTCTGCATATGGCCCAGGTTACCAAGCGCCAGAACAGTTGTTTGGGGGCCCTCTCAGAGAGCAAAGCTTCGAAGAAATGCGGCTTCTTCATTATATAGGTCAGGCAGCGGGAAATCCACAGCAAGCCGTACGTCAAGACTTTCAAAGTCACTACCCTTTGCTAACCTTACTAGGTTCAAGATGCACAAAACTTGGTGATCGCAGCGGAGCAACAAATGCAGCAAGCTCTTCATGATCCCGAAGGTGCTATAAATTATGTTCTCAGCAGCGAAAACAAGCATCCGAATCGACTCGATGTAGTAAGAGAGAGTACAGCATCAGGCTCAGGAGGAGCAGCGAACCCATCACCATTTGGCCAACCAAGTGCACCGGCAACCAATGGCTTTGGTGCTCCAAGTCAACCTTCGACAAATGCATTTGGTGCACCATCGCAACCATCGACAGGTGCCTTCGGGGCTTCTAGTCAACCAAACTCAGCCTTTGGAGCACCAGGAGCAGGAGCTTTTGGTCAACCATCTTCTCTAGGACAAAAGCCGAACGCCTTTGGAGCGCCTTCCCAGTCAGCATTTGGAGCACCATCTCAACTAGGTAATACTGGAGCGTTTGGCCAGTCATCAGCTTTGGGACAAAGGCCCAATCCATTTGGAGCTTCAGGTGCGCCAACAACAGGGGCATTTGGCCAACCTTCTGCTCTTGGCTCAAAACCAAGCGCTTTTGGTGCTCCGACTGGTTCATCTACGAACGCTCCTTTCTCTTCCTTTGCTGGAACCGGTGCTTTCGGGCAACCTGCGCAGCCAGCCAATCCAAATCCATTTGGAGCTTCATCACAACCCACTACTTCGACCTTTGGCCAGCCCTCACAACCGGCAGCATCAAACCCTTTTGGTGCTCCCTCACAGCCGGCCTCTTCCGCCTTTGGCCAACCGCCACAGCCAGCCCAAGGGAATCCTTTTGGTGCTCCATCGCAGCCTGCTGCTTTTGGTCAGCCATCTCAACCTGCACAGTCGAATCCATTCGGTCAGCCATCCCAACCTGCACAGTCGAGTCCATTCGGTCAGCCATCCCAACCTGCACAGTCGAGTCCATTCGGTCAGCCATCGCAGCCTGTACAGCCGAATCCGTTCGGACAAGCATCACAGCCGGCACAATCAAATACTTTCGGTCAGCCATCGCAGCCTGCACAATCGAATGCTTTCGGCCAAGCATCACAGCCTGCACAATCCAGTCCTTTCGGCCAACCCACGCAGCCACCCGCATCAAACACATTTGGTGCGCCATCACAGCCAGCTGCGGCAAATCCATTTGGTGCACCATCGTCCGGCACTACAACGGGAGCCTTCGGCCAAAATTCAGCGTCGGCACCGGCGTTTGGTCACGGTACATTTGGTACGCCTACACAATCAGTGCAAGTAGAGCCTATGGCCAATGGAAACGCAGGTCCCTCGCCATATGCACCCAACGCAACACTGCAACACCCGCCACTATCAAGCTACGCGAGCAAAGATGGATCTGGGAAATTGGTCATGTTCAAAGGAAAGCCAGTTAGATATAAAGACAATCAAGCAGGAATCTTGGCAAGAGACGGAAGCTGGCAAAAGATCTGGTTTCCCGATGGACCACCACCGTATTACCAAGACACCGAGAAGGAAGATTCGGCTTACGATGACACTACCAAACAGGTTTATCTACAAATGAGACAAACTGGGGTGTTCCAAGGTGGCATGATGCCTATGGTTCCACCAAAGAGAGAATGGTGTCTTTGGGATTTTTAAAGAGAGGATGAGCACGGCCGAGTGACTTCTCCAGTCAGTAGCCTAATCGAAGTCACTTCTTTACCGAGAAGGCGAGAAGTAATCTCTGTTTTAACATAGTAGCCAGGGAAAAGGGCAGGCCGGCACACATTGCATTGGAGAGGCGTTGTTTCAAGTGGGGCAGACCAGATATAAAATCATGAATGTACAGTATGGTCACATACATCGAAACTGCAATTTTTCGCATTTCCCTAAGACTTTGAGAAGACCAGCAATCTGTGTGTACTTCATCCTATCCTTCAGGAACCATCCACGCGCCCGATACCTCCGTAAACTTCCTTATGCGCTCTTCTCTGTAAACGTCAGCCCACCACCCCAAGAGATCTCGCTATTCTCTCCACCATTGGTAACCTTTCCCTCGGTCACGCCCGTCTCGAATGCACAGCTGCCCATATCCAACTTCTTCGCCGGACCCGAGGGCGAGATGTCGAAGTCAAAGATATCCATGGGCAGGCCCAACGTGGTGCAGGCGTTCGGGATATCGACAATGCCCGCCACATGGCCCTGCACGGGGGCGCACGAGAGCAGGAGATAGATCTGATAGTCCGAGTAGCCAAAGCGGCGCAGGTACTCGATGCAGCGCAGGATCGTCTGGCGGTACGCCACCGTCACGTCCATGTAGTGCTGCTTGCCGTGCTGGTCGACCGAGAAGCCCTCGAACGTCAGGTAGCGTCCTGGGCCGTAGTGCGGCTCGACGGGACCCGGGAGGTACAGGGGCGACTTCATGCCCAAGTCGGCGATGCCGTTCTTCATGACCTTGAAGTTGATGGTAATGACCCCGCTCATCTCGATGGCGCCACAGAAGGAGATCTCCCCGTCGCCTTGCGAGAAGTGGAGATCGCCTACGCTGAACTTGGCTCCCTTGACGTGCACGGGGAGGTACACCTTGGATCCCCGGGAGAGGTTCTTGATGTCGCAGTTCCCGCCGTGTTCAGGCCGGCCGGGGATCGTACGGGCGCCCTCGGCGCCGACCTTGCTCTTCACGTCTTCGGCGGCGCTGCCTGCGTGCACGTTGGTTGCGTTGGGTGGCTGGGCTACGATGCGGTCGAGCTGGTTGGCTGAGATCAGCTCTCCTTCACGCTTATTCCACGTGGCAAGGACTTCGTGGGATGGTGCTAGTTGACTTGTTAGTTTTGGAAGACTTGCAAGAGGGATATGTTTGAGGGCAGATGGTCGTGGAAAGGTGACCGGTTGGGGTCTGGGCTTGACTTGACGTACCGCAGCCTAGAATTCCAGGGTGGATCAGTCCGGGGAACTTAACATGTGGGATGTGACGAGAGCTGCAGTAAATTCCCTCGAAATCCCAGATTGCTTTGGCACTGTTGTGTTGTTAGTTGCAGTTTTATATGTACGAATTTGGACGGGAGAAGCTTTATTATAGGAGCTATTCAAACAAGAGATTTCGACCAGTCTAAGACCCACAAGTCTCGGTGTTCTCTGAATGAACAAGTTCATATTCTATCCTTGCCACTGGTGCAACGAAAAATTGATAGGCACAGTAGAAAGCACTTACGCGGAAGGATAGAGCTCATCTAAGAAGCCACCACCATTCTCCTTCGCAAAAACACCTAATGACCCCAGTCAGTTGCCGGCCAGATCCATCATGGAAATGCGTAGACCAACCTGTACTAGAAAGAAGTTAGCCACTTACTCTCCAGAGCTCTTCAGAGAACACAGCGGAACAAGACTTACAATCCCCAAGGATGACTATATCACACAAAAGAATTAGTAGAGCAAACTCAGTCGAGTACTTTTCAGAGACTTTGTGACGAAACTCACTCTTGATGAGGTTGCACGTCCATAATCTCGACGAGGAGAACATCGCCGGGCTCAGCATCCTCGATCTCAAATGGGCCACTGAGGTAGTGGATCTTGGTCAAATCCACATTCTTGACATCGTCGGCGCTGTCATTATTGCCTGCACAAGTCTCATGTCAACAAAGATCAAAGTGCATCCGCTGAGAACCAAGTAAAAACCACCAATGCCAGAAAATGACTAACCGATTTGTCCACCAGTCCAATCAACCTACATGACCGCAAGAACAAGTCAGCGGGCCGAGTCAAGCTTTCAGAGTCTCGTCTCAAATCTAGTCCCCGTCACACTGGGAGGCAGGAAACATACACATTCAATCTTGACCGTCTCACCATTCTTGATGGCGCCAGGTACAAAAGGGATATCGGGGTGCCAGCGGTTGTGGAGCATAGGCTGCTCCGAGGCTGGGATGTCGAGGCGCACGGGACAGATGTTCCTGATTCCTACTTTACCCATGATGGCGAGCGGTTATGGAGGAGGAAGGCGAGGGTAGAAGCCAGGTGGGATTAGTTTTGGAATTGGGCTTGGGATTGGGAACGCTAGCTGTGGGCAGGAATGTCGAGGGTACAGTAGAGGGGTGGGAGACGGCTTTTAAGACGATGCGGGCAAATGGAGGGGTAATGAGGCCAGAGGAGGGGACACGAGAACACATAGCCGTGTGTCATTATTGAGTCTCCGGAAGAGAAGGCCTTCTAGACGGCGTCCCAAAGCCAATTGATGTTGGGTAAGAAGCGCTGATAAGCATCGTAACGGTTAGTCCACTTCCGATAAGAGATATCAAGCTTCAGCGGGAGGGGTTCGTCTTCATCGCAGCGCAGCACGCGAGCCGATCGGGGAAGTGCTGCTGCTGCTGCTATCTCTCTCTCTCGGTGTCTGCGGGTGCGAACGGCAATCAAGAACCCAATGGCATCACATTTGTTTCACGGCGCGCAACATCCTAGCTGTCATGATCCATGAACTCCCCAATCCCATTCCGAACCACTCGTGCATGTGTACATGGATGTTGCATTATCGGGATTTGCCCAGATTCCCTCCCGAAGAGCTGCAATCTTCGCAGCGTCCGACGTCTCGTTAGCTGTCAAGCATTCCTTGGGCAGAATGCGTCATGCGATGTGATACCTGTTTCCTCATGATCCAATGCAAGGGCCGTCCCAATACCTGCCTTTCATTTGCCTATTATAGCCATTCTTACAATCCACGCGGATTTCCCGGCATACAAGACGGGGGCAGCGATCCGGTTTACAGATCGAGTCAGAACATCCCGCCCTCCATTCAACGTGATCGCAGCTCAGTATATGGTGGTGGCGGCTCCGATGTTGCAGCAGAAGTGCTCGCTTGCGCTTGTCCAGCTGCTGATTGATTACGGCTGGGTAGCTTATGGGCATCAAGCGCAGAGATGCTGGATTGAATGATCTCGTGCTTGTTTCTCCATTTCTGTTGACTGGCCGCAAAGCCTTCACTCTGGTTTGGTGGTGGCGGAGGATCCGTGATCTTAGTGATGAGATACCTATCGCGGATTCAGTCAGACGAGTCCGATGTTCAGGATGGATTACCTACGCTGTAGATGCTTCTGCAATGCCGTAAACGAGCACGCCAAGAAGGGGAATTCTTTGGAAGATATAGAAGCAGAATCCGAATCCAAACAAGAGACCTTGCCGGTCACGGAACCAACGCTTCTTCTCTTCCTGACTGAAGCGGATGCGAGAGAAATAGGGCTCAAGCTATCGACCGAATCAGCAAAGCAGACTCGACACCTGACCAAGTAACATACCAATTCTCGAACTAGGCTCCTTGATGCGAAATAACTCTGCAGTATAATGACGAGATACCTCCGAGGCAAGAAGATGCCCGTACCAAAGATCACAGTTGCTGGCCCAATGCCTACGGCTTGCTTGAAGGTGTAGAAACTGGCTGCCGGGAGGACCAATCTTCCTACATATGGCACATACGACAAGGCGTAGACGATCAGTGATATGCCCGCCCTCTTTCCCACTCGCATCAGGTACATGCTGACCGCCTCAGCTGTACTCGTCGTGTGAGTGCTACCATCTCGCGTCGGGTATTTCCGAAGGTTAGGATAGAAGCCTTCTCGAAGATTGCTAGCATCTTCGCCCTCGTGCTTCTTGTAGTAGGTCTGGTCGACCCATAACAGGCTGTCCATGAACCTATGCAAGTCAGCGAGGATCCCCACGTATTGAACACGGATACTTGCAAATTGTCCAGTGTAGGGGTGACGTAGCGCATAAGACTCATGAGGAAAAAAGGAATCTGGAGACACTGGAACATGACAAAGTCCAGCCCGGACACAATTGATTCGTCCCATGTTGCCGACTTGGCGATGAAAAATGATAGAAACCACAGCAAGAGTTTCAGGCCCCAGATCTGTGCAAGACATCAGCCCGCTGTCATACTTGGTGTCGGGAAACAGCGCACGTACTGGTATCGCAATCAAAAGTCGGATGGCAATGCCTGCTGCAATAGCATATGCAGCTTGCCTGTAGTGCTCCGAAGTAAACAGAGCGGGGTTTTGCAGAGCCCTGTGAGCTTCAATGGGCGTCAGTGATGCTCAAATGTTGGGGATTCGAGTCGGACGGACCTCCAACGACCGTGAGCTGTGCCCCGCGTAGGATGGCATTGGGGTCGAAGGACTTCACGTCCTCGAGCTTGCTCCACAGCCCTTCCTTGGTGAGCAGCGACGAGGGCGCACGGGGTTTGTTGTGTGCCATCGTGCGGGAGCGAGCGAGGAAGCTATTGATTGTGGTGGATGGTGATGACGGGAATCGAGAATCTTGGATCTGGCATCGGGAATGGTGAACCTTGAATTCTGCGCCATGGTGCTTACAGTATTATGGACCGGGTTCCCCACAATGGAACCACAGTCAGCAGAGCTCTTGCCAGCATAGGCATGGCGAGCCGGGAAAAGCAGCACGGGATTCGAGCATGCGAAATCTGCACGCCGCTGCAGCTCACATCGACCAAGCATGAGTGCATGTGATGCGGGTGCCGTGTTGCTTGATTGAGACTCTTACGACATGGCAACCCCAGAGTTCCACCAGCAACTGATCAGCAGCAATCCCAATCCCGAGCCACCGTCATTTCCCCCGAGTGAACGAGTAACATTGCCCGCCCCGCCGCAGGGCCGCTGCTTTTCGGCCCAAGCTCGCAGCTCCGGCTCGCAGCTCCAGCTCCTACCAGCTCCTACCAGCTCTGGTCCGCTTTGAGCAAAGGCGAGGGCGAGGGCGAGTCGCCGGCAAACAAGGCTGCTTCTACTTATCATCGTCCTTTTTTCATCTTTGCAAGCGCCTGAAACCACAACGCGTCGCGACAACGACGGTACTCATACGATAATCAGAGCATCTATCTCCAATCTAAAACAATCCTCCTACGCTGCACCACAACCTTCCTATTTCTCAGGCGATAATTGCGGTTGAGCAATCGGCACATCAGGCTCGCTCTGCACATTCCACCGTGCTTGCCGCTCCCGTTAACTATTTGGCCCAACGCCCCTCGACTCGATTCCTCCCACAACGTCTCTGCTGGTGCAACATCCTCTTCAACAATGATCACCCAACAATAGTTTTTCTTCTTTTCACCATTGAAAGCCGTTATGGCATTTCCGAGTCCGTCGCCGTCGAGGCGTTCCGTCAGCCTTCCGAGCACACCTGCACCTACTCGTGCTGCGGATCAAATCGAGACTCTCTACGTCCTACCCTTTGCACGCATTATCTCCTTCACCACTTCGGATTCCATCACCAGCCCTGGATCACGAATATCAAGCCCGGTACTGGAAGAACAGATTGGGACCTTGCCATATACCTCTCGCTTTGAGCGGACCTTAGCTGTGGGTGAGTTTAGCTTAGCATTCCTTTTCCATCATGGAGCTAAGCAAGGATGCAGGTCCTCTACGAATATATCGAGCACCCGGCTCGGTGGCCTTCCTCAGCTGTAAGTCAGCGTTGCGGCCTATACTTCCCCGGTCGCAAGCATGGTGTGTGGACGAAGACTCGAGTTTGTTCATCCTGCAGATAAAGCGGCCACAATACTGGCGAATCGAGATCCCGAAGGACACGGCCGAAGACAGAATTCGGTCGGAGGAGCTGAAAGATGTTCTTGGAAAAGTCCTGATGTTCGAGAAGACCGCCTGTCCATTCCATAGGAGCTTCACAGTGGAGTTGCCCAAGGCTCCAGAGACGCCAATCAAGAAACGTCCTTGGAGACCAGTGGAAAGAGCTCGTACTGCCTCGCCTCCAGCACGCCGGCCTTCCGAAATCAATAAAGCTGTTGAAGTCCGCAGAGCTACGCCTTTGAGGTCGTCTTCTGTGCCGTTCCTGGGAGCACCCCTAGAAATATTACCCGTTCGATCGAGAAGAGAGGTATTTGATGAGCCGGAAAAGGAAAGCAAGCCTAGCTTACAATCCATTTCGGAGACGCCAATAGCTGCTCGAAGGCAAGAACGAGCTAGATCATACTCTCCAGTGTCTACGTCGGACAGTCTTAATCATTCATTCCCTGGATCACCAATGCATGGTCGAGACTTGAATAGCCCCTTTGATCACGGTGACGACAACGACAATCAAAGTGATTTTACTGATGACACAAACATCACACCTCCACAGACAGCACAAATATTGGCCTCACAACCAGAAGAGATAGAACGACTGAGAGCGTCGAGCTCATGTAGTAGCCAAGGAGCGCCTCCAGTATTGTCACTGGTAACAAACGCACCTTCGAAGCAGCAACCAAACCCTTCAGACTCGCGGCGCAATACCGTTGAGTCGAACTCTTCTGGCTCTTCCTCGAGAGGATCTTTCTGCTCTGCGCAGTCTTGGCATGTTCCCCTTGCACCAACACCACCACTCTCCCCAGTTACCTCCGAGACACTCCTAAACTCGCATAATGACAGTCTTCCACCAAACCACTCAGATGAAGCGCGAGAAGCGTCTCCAATATCTCCAGCCCCCAATCATCGAGTGTGGGATTTGCACAATGAATCACCGACAATAAATGACACTATACCTTTCCCATCCTTACTCCCGACATATGACATAGGCGAGAGATCAAACGAAGAACAACGCGAAGCTATCACACCAACTCCGTCTCGCACTAATCGTCGACATCGCGCTACCACAAGCAGCAATACACGCTGCAGAGAGCTTTCTCCTCTCCCGCCAGCGGTAAATCTATTCTCTCCACAACAACGACGGCGCCGCTTGCAGACCGCGCACCACCTTCCCACAGCCATAATCCAGAAGACCTGTGAAATCCTACTAAGTCCGCCGAGCCATTTGTTGCAATTAATGATCAGCATTGCATCTAAAATTGCCGCTGGCGAGTGGCGTGGTGTCCTTTCGGGCCCTGGAGAAGCCGTGCATTGGGATTTCAGCGATGACGAACACTCGATCGATGGTTGGGAGGAAGATGATTTTGGCATCAGTCTTCCCGGCACCTTTGAAAGCCATACGCCGAGGAGAAGGTCCTTGAAACAACCAAACCCCTCAGACACTGATCTCAGCTGGGAGATTGACTAACGAGCCAAATCTCTCGATCTCACCTATTTCCAAATTCAGGATCTCGAACGATCCTTTTGGATCTTTTCTTTCATTGTACGACCATGTGTTTTGATTACCTATACAACCCTTTTAATGATGCAATACCCTGTGTTATGAGCAATACTCAAGTCATGCTCCCTTGTCACAGTTGGCGTTTTTGATTTTCCTACTCTAGCTAGGATATGTGGGATCGTAGGGATTTTTGGATTGCCTCTGGGTTCCTCGATATGAGTAGATGATTCGGCTCTTTGGCATAGCTATTGGGGTCAGGATACGAATATATGACAGACGCGGTGGGACTTTTCCTATGATTGCTGTATGCTAAAGTAGACTATTCAACGGTGAATGATCTAATGGTTTCAGCTCACGTCCATGATACACTGAAGATACTTAAGTGGTCTCCTTCACAACATGTATTTGAGTTACATGACATAGGTCGCTCAACCCGGAAACCCGCCCCTGGCCATCTTCTTCGCCCTCTGGTCTCTTCGGTTATGATTTGCCCTTGAGCCCTTATTCGCCTCCTTCCTATGCCTCGCAACCTCGGTCTCCTTGTCTCCTGTTGGTCCAGCCACATTCCCTCTTCCCCTACCTCCTCTCCCTCGTCCCCTCCCTCTCCCACGCGGCTGCCCAGTTCCGCGCGCATCAGCATCACTCTCTTCCGCCCCACTCCCGGCCTTGTCTGCCCTCCAAGCCGTAGCCTTCAAGTCCCTCTGCGCACCCGCGAACGATTCGAACTGCGCTTCCAACCTGCGCTGTCGCCGTGCGTCGCGGGATAACATCACCGCCCAGCCCTCCAGCGCTTCATCCGTCATGCCGGTTGCTTCCCTCAAGGTGATGCGGGCTGTGCTGCGCCGGGTGTTGGCGTCTCGCTCGAAGGCGGCCGGTGTGGCTTTCCAGGTGCGGAATAGCACTTCGTCATGCGCACTGCTGGCCGATGCGGTGGTCACGGTTTCTTCGGGGTTGGTGCTGTCGACGGTCCCGCCGACGTCTTCTACGTCGTAGGTATCGTCTCTTTCATCATCGTCGGAATCAAATGCGGCCAAAGCTGAGAGGATCGCGGCTTTGTTCGGAGCCGTGCTGCGGTCTTGCAGTACATCGTCGGCGGTCTGGTCCGGATTGCGGCGCCCCAAATGCAGCTTGGACGTTGAGATGTTGAGGTTGTCGAATTCGTCGTCGTCGTAGACATTGTGCCGAACTGGAAGTTGTGGAGGTGTGGGGTGCGGTGCCAGGTCTGGGGTAGGATCTCTGTGTTGAGCTGGTTGACTGTGAATGATTAGAGGACTTTCAGGGAATGGGTGGTTAAGGAGCTTACAATGCCTCGGAGCGGTCACTATTCCGGAGGTGCTCAGGTAATGACTCTTCTAGCAGATGTGAGATGACTTGTTCCACGTCATCGTTGTACTCGTCCAGCAACCGGACTACAAAACCAGAACCGAGCTCGGGAAAGAGATCCTGGATCTGCGTGATCAGGCTCATGCGGTGAATATGTACTTGGCCATGCATTTCGAGATCATCTTCCCCGGCATTGGCAATCCCTTTCCCCTTATTGATCTTTCTCTTGATCAACCGAGGGGGTCTCGCAGCACCAGCTTTCTTGAACCCTTCTAATCCCGCAAGAACGGATTTCACCCTGCTCGATCCAGAGCCACTTGACTCGATTCTCTGCTGGACCTGTTTCAGAATCGGAGTGACAGTGATTAGCTCCGCCACAAGAGAATCATTTACGTTTGTCGGCCCGGCTTTGTGTGCTTCTGCAGCACTCTTCAAGGAATAGAGCTGATCAACCAGCGAGGAGAAATTAGGCTTCTCGCCCTCGGTGAGACCAACGAGACAGAGATAGGTGGTTGAGATGATGGCTTTGCGTAGAGGTGGGTTCATGACTTTGTAGCAACTTATAAGGCCGTCGAGAAAGTCACTGCCAGCTAGGAAGAAGGCTGCGGCATCTGGAGAGGCGTGTAATAGGTGATTAAGTCTTTTCAGGTCTGCTTCTACTTTCTGGACGTTCCCTTTCAGTCCTGCGTCCAGTAATTTGATCAAGGATGTCTTCAAATGACCTAACGATGCCTCCAGCCCGGCCGTATTCCGTTTCCAGGCTGATTCTAAGAGTTTCTGGGCGTGTTTCCTGCTGTAAACCTTGCTGCTATCAGAGAGAAATTCCCAAGACATTAATGCTTCCGGTGCAGGCCCAGCTCCTAATAACCGGTACACGAGTAGGAAGGAGTCTTTCCGAAGCTCTTTTGCTTTAGGTCCCGCATCGGAATAACCAGCTGGCAAAGCTGATTCCGCGGTATATGAAATAAGGAACTGGCTCAGAGAATCATCCTGGGCTGAGACTTTCAGGAAGTCTGGGTCTGAGAGGGAGAGATGTGCTTCCGCCAGCATTATCCAGGCGTCTAGACATGCTTCCCACTCCTCTGGCACCATGTGATTTCTCCATGCAGCTTCGGGAAACGGCGCCATAGGCGGCAGCAATTTAGAAGCCATTTTCAGAGATGTCTTCTGGTTTTGTTGCAGACTGAATGCGCAGTTGTCAATTGGTGCCTGGACGAACGTGGGGTCGCCAACGGCCGGATTGAGTACGACCTTGGACTTTCGCAATTGTAGCCCAGTTTCTGGATTGGCGCAGCGTCAGGTGTTCAGGGCAGCAGTTGGGGAACTCCAGGCTGTTATGAAGATATACAAGGCCGATACACCGCAGCCTCAATCCCTGACTCACGCCGGCCTTGTCGATGGAGTGCAGTCCCGGCCAGGCCAGGCCAGGATACGATGACGGGCAGAAGAAGGCCGCAGCCTTGTCGTTGGGCGTTACCTCATCAGGCTGCGCAACGCTCCAGCCGGCGCCAAGAGTTCGCGCACAGCCGACCCACAAAGCGGAATTCTGCGAAATTCACGCTTCGTCTTCTCCATCGCCATCAGAAAATTCTCAACGATCACCTTCATCACTTTGCCGTAACTGGAACGTTCGAGTCGTGAAGGAATTCCATCCACCCCCAAAAATCAAGCATCATGTCTTTCCAAAAGCCAGAGAAGGAGTTCGGCGAGGGCCCAGTAAGGCGCACCCGCAATCCCGTCTGTCTGCTGCCCCAAAACTAACCGCGCTTCTGTGCCTGTAGAAAACCCACAAGATCCGTATCACTCTCACCTCCCGCAAGGTTGCCTCCCTCGAGAAGGTCTGCCAGGAGCTCATCGACCGTGCCAAGACCAAGGACCTCCGCGTCAAGGGCCCCGTCCGTCTCCCAACCAAGACCCTCAAGGTCACCACCCGTAAGACTCCTTGCGGTGAGGGTTCCAAGACCTGGGATTGCTTTGAGATGAGAATCCACAAGCGTTTGATTGAGTAAGTTTCGCCCTGTCCCGGTGCGGAGCAGGCAGAGGGCATAGATGGCGTGATGCAGAGTCCGAGGTGCTGACTTGCCCGTGCTACAGTTTGAACGCCCCAACCGAGGTTGTCAAGCAGATCATCATCAACATCGAGGCCGGTGTTGAGGTTGAGGTCACCATTGCTGCTTAAATCCAGCAGAGGCGCCGACTCCTCTTATAGGAAAGCACGTCTAGAACAGATCTCGTTGTTTCATGCTCGCATGGCAATCCTCAATCAAAAAAAAAAGATCTCTTCACATCATTATATTTGCACCGTGAATCCCAAAGTGGTGTGAACCATGTTCTTCGCGTCCTGTGCCATAGCTACTTCTATTAAGATGCTATTTAGTAGGAATCTTACAAGAATTGTGCATTCGGAACTTGTTAGATAGGAATTACTTGTGTGACGATGCCACTCCTTCCCATGCGCCGTAATCGATTATCATTTTTTACAAACAGGGTGTGAACTCCCTTTCTAGAATTCGATCACGGGTTAGCACCCCTCACCTGCACACCATCACGCAAGACATAGGAAGTTATAAAATCATCGTATCAATTCATCGCTAAGAAGACGAATGACTTCCGTCCTATGTCCAGTGCCGCCCATAAGGCTTTCATGGCAGGACCTCCCATGCATTGGCGCGTCGGGAGATCAGTGGACTCGTTCTTAGGTACAATAAAAGAAGCAAAGTACAATGAAAAGAAGACGCTCTAAGTCGAGCTGGTATCATGGTTCCCCTTTTGGTACCGTAACTCCCCATATGCTCCGCTCTAATGCAATGCCATAGTGTACAAAAACATTTCGTATGGTAACCCAGAAAATCTGGTGCCCCGCCGTCAGTCATAAGATGAAACGTCAAATTATGCTGAGAGCAGAACATGTACCAATCCGCAAATCGAAAGAAAATCGCCATTTTCGCATTTGTAAATGACGGGAAAAGCAGTGCTTGGGTGCTGAGATTGATCATAGCTCCATGCAAAGCCACAAAGATGTGAACCTGCTATGAACAGCCTTTGCTGTCTCAAGCGTTCCGTCTGGGAGGCGCGTCTCCGAACGGTGTGCCGTCGGTTCGATAACCCCAGATGCGAACTTTCTTTCGCTCAGCGGCATCCTCCTCGAATTCCTCATGGCGCCTCTTCTTGTCTTGTGCTACGGCTTGTCTATAAGCAATTTGAGCATCGCGGAATGCACGCATGGCAGGGCCTTGGTCACCAAACCATCCTCTGTAGTCTTCGTCAATCTGCTTGCTCATGCCTTCAACAAATTGCTTGTTGAACTGCTCTTTGTGATTCTTCAACGTCTCGGCATCCAAGTCTCCTTGCTCATAGTGTTTCCCCAGCTTGCGAAAGGCTGCTGCAGAATCCTGAATAAAGTTGGTGTTACCCAGCCTGTAGATCCCGATCTTTGCGGAGACCTGGTCCTGGTATTCCTTGCTCAACTCTGCAGTAGGCATCTTTACTCCACCGTTCTGCACGAAAATCTGATGGAGTTGAGCAAGCCGAGCCGCATTAAATCTTGGAAGCCCATTCTCCTTCAGCTTTCTAGCACCCTCGTCTTCCTTCCGGTTCCGAGCACGAATCAGTTCTGCCATTTCATGAAGGGTGAGGGTTTGTAACTCAGGCTCGTCCTCGACAGCAGGGACAAATGGAGGCTTTGAGAAGAATAAAACTCGGCCTTCATCATCACATGGGAATTGATTTCGAATATCTGCAGGGATAGTGGCGTTGGCGTCGTCATGAAGAGTATATGTCTCGCTCTGGCGTGGAGGATTGTAGACATTGCTGCTGCCACCAAAAGATGCGCCTTGAGTACCTGGCCGATAAGTACCGCTTTGGGGTCGCATTGAATCATAGTTCATGGTATGATTTGCTGGTTGAGAGGTTCCTCCAGGAGACATGGCACTATATTGGTTGAAAGTGCTACCCTGTTGATATGATTGTGGGACAGCACTATGCGACGCTGAACCTTGGGAGCCATAGGAGTTTTGGTGAACCAGTGGTGCGGGCGACATTGATGGAAGAGAATGTAGATAATTTTGACCGAGAGTAGCGTGGTTACCAGTCGACATGGGCATTGGAGAGGGGGCGGCTCGTGCGTATGGGTTTTGCAAGCCTGTGTCTGAATGATCACGAACTGCTCGCTCTGTCGCAGGTCGACGGGCGCTCTCGATAGTTGCCTGAGTAGCTGGCGGGGGAGTTGGGGATGGTGGAGGAGATTGCTGGTATCTGTTAGTATCAACCACAAATAAATCCGAAGCTTTCCGAGACTTACATTGGGTGGAGGTGGACGACAATGAACGGCTCCGACGATGGGAGGACAGTTTGGCTGGCCCCAGGTTGGCTTCGGAAGAGGATCGTCCTCCATAGCATCCTCTCGAAGAAGGTGCTTGATAGGACTGGGGAACTTCTTCGTCAAGCGTGGAACTTCAAAGAAGTCCATCATATAGTCCTTCTCACGAACTTCGTCGGGAATGCAGCTAGTCCAGGTCTTGATCTTGTTGATCTCAGCCTTGTCCTCATTGTATCGGGCCTCACAAACGTAGACGTGCTTGAGATCAGGATATTCGACGGGCCGACCCTTGAAGTATCGAGTATGAAACATGACAAAGCAACGCTCCTTTACCTCATCGATCTTGTGGTCAACATACAGGCCTGATTTAAGAACTTCGTTCTCCCAGAAGTGTCTCTCAAACTGGTGAACGGTCTGCTCTGGACGATAGTACCAGCAAGCATTGATCCAGTGTTGGCCGTTGCGGTCTTGATAGGTACGGAAGATTTGGGCAACAATAGGCTTGTTGGCGTCATTGGCATTGGCGATGTGGACCCAATCGCCAATCTTCCAGACTTCACCGTTGTGAAGGATTTGGGAAAGAGGGATCTTGCCTAGATCATCAACGAAATCACTGTCTGGCTTCTTCTTCTCGAATTCGGCGGAAGCCTTAGCTTCTTCCCGTAAAGTTGACGCGTAAGTCCAGATCGCGCTGCTTTCCTCATTGTATTGCATAGCGTTGTCGAACATTAGTTCAACATCAGCCAATGCTTCATCGACAGAGCGATACAGCTTGCGCTTGGCCTTACGCTTGATTATGTCCAGGGCAACAGGTTGCTTGATCTCTTGGTAATAGCTAGGATACTCCGACTTGTCGGGTAGCTTCATGAAGTCGGTAATCTTAGATTGGCCATCATCAGTCTTAGCCTTTTGAATTGACTTGAGCATGTTGTGGATACGACCTTCCATAGGTGTAAGAAGCTTTGGTGGTCGAACACTCTTCTTCTGTGAATCTTGTCCAGCAGAAACCTTAGCCCCGCTCTGGCTTGATTTCAATCCATCCTCATCGTCATCGTCATCATCTTCATCTTCAGAGGATGACGAATAGGTGCCGAATTCAGGAAGGGTCGCTTCCGCGGCAGTAATGGTACCGGCATCAACCCACTTCTGCAATTCTGCCTTCAGGGCGTCAAGAAGGGCAAGGGCATCATCGAAGATTTCAGTGCCAGGCTCGTTGAAGGTTTGGGCATTGTGCGCAATGAGGGCGAAGTCGCGGATGAACTCCTCGTAGCTATTGTAGGACTTCTTGTTTATCTTGCCCTACACAATTGATTAGGCTCCTATTTCGAAGGTTTGGATATCGATCTACCTACATTGATAGTGCTGAGCGCAACTGGTTCCTTGATGGTAGTGTAGTAAGTTGGGTACATCTTCTTGTTGACTAAACGTTGAAACTCGACGGTAATGGAGCTTCCGCTGGGCCTGAGTTAGTATCTTAACAAAGGCGATCTAGGGAGAGCGCGTATACCTATTATTCTTCTTGTTAGCGATCGCTTCAACGAAGGCGCGCATGCGGTCGAAGTCCTCGCGCGAGAGCTCCGGCGTGGTGGCCGCAGCTACTGCTGAGCTCAGCTCGTCGACGTTCATGGCAGCGATGTTCTCGCAGCTGTAGAACTTGAGCAGGTTCTCGAAGACTTTGTCACTTCTGGCGCAGAAGTGCTTTGCTGGCTTTGTCTTCCAGTCGCGATATTTGGTGTTGAGGTTCTTGTGCTTTTCTTCTGGTTCTTGCTTCAGTGCAAGATCCCTCTCGATGATCCTGAGAGCTTCGCGCACGCGCGTGCGGGTTTCTCGTTCCATTGCGCTATTCATTCTCGCGTTGAGCTGTGAATATCACGTGGTGGAGGTCCGTGCGTTGTCACGTGGTGTGCGAGTTGTGAAGGAACATTAACAAAACACCCCTCGGGCAGCCTCGGGGAGTAGATGATACCACGTGACTAGTTCTGAGTTAAGTGACGGGTAAATCTCGGCCATGGTAGAAGATATCTCCGTATCTGGGTGTCGCTACAGGGCGTTCTGCTTCAAACATTAAGGCTAGCTACAGTGCTGAACTTTGTCTACAATCTTGTACTTTCATCATTCCCGTAATTTGGAGCCATTCAAGCATCGATGGTGCATGGAAGGGGGAGGGGCAGCAGGAGAGGGATGTAGTCCATGTCAATCCGTCCAAATTGGTCTTCTTCAAGGGGTTTGTTTGCAAGCCATGGCCATGACACGGGAGTAGTTGGAGACATTCCCTGCTGGCATTCTCTCCGTTGCCAGTGGAGGCATAGTAGGGTTCCCTGGGTTGGTCAAAGGCTCTGCATTCACGTCCAACCCATGAGAGATTGCGTGGGTTAAGATATCAAGACGTTGTGGTCAGCTACAGGTAATTGCGGGCGGGAAGCCGAGTAAGTTATGGGAAGCGGACTTGAACAGTACTGTACATACAGTAGGGACTGTCCCAAGGGCATGGAGAGGGGAAGGTTAACCTTTGCCGCTAAGTCACGCATCGCCTATCGCGGCCCATGTCGTGGACCCTGATCCTGATCCCGATCCCGAATCCGAGCCTTATCGACCTGCAGGAAGTGAGTGACCTGAACCAGATGACGACACGATCCAGACCACTGCCTTCTACTGTTCATCCACCCTCTCGCTGCAGGTCAGCATATCACCACTCTCATCTGCTATGGAATCAACATGGCTTCGCGATGCCATGCGATCCTGCCTCAACGCGACTGCATTCGCCTCGGCCGACGAGGGACGAGGTCCTCCAGAGCAGCGTGATCCGCGATTTCGAAAACTGGTCCAAGGCATCCTGTATTCCAAGCGCTTCATCATAAGCTACCATCTCCTCGTTCTTGCGTTCGTGCTGCTACTCTCTGCTGTGCACTGGTGGGAGCAAAACCTGCGATGGAGAACACGTCGAGCCAGGAGACTGCAGATACTTGCATCCGATGATGCATACGGAGGGGTTCCAGGGACGGTGAAGGCAATACCCGCGGACGAGCAGGCTTCTCCCGGAACATCCTTATCGGGAAGCAGTACTCTTGAAGGCACAAGCAGCCCACCGCAGAAGTCTGGGTCCGAATCAGAGATTACGCCGTTGCTTCATTCTCAAAAGATGCTGCGACCTCCGCCATCTCGAAAACCCCTTTTCTCAATCATTGACGCCTTTCTGATGTATCAGCCGCAGCCAATACCGGTATTTGATAAGACTTTACCGTCAAATGGGACAACCATCCTCCTCCTGGCCTTCATAGGCCTGAATATATTTTACTGTCTACATCACATAAATTTCAACCTCTTCGAATTGTTTGTCCTCGCAGATAGATTTGGTCTTGTATTCGTAGCTAACTTACCGCTTCTGTACTTGCTGGCTGCCAAAAACCAGCCTCTCAGGTTCCTTACGGGATGGTCTTATGAGTCCCTCAACATTTTTCATCGAAGACTAGGCGAATTGATGTGTGTTGAGGCGTTATTTCACTTCCTGGGTATGACTGGTGTCTGGTATACTTTGCTTCGGCCTGGGGGATCTACGCTGGTTGAGTTCTTTTTCGGCCGAGTCATTCTCCTTGGATTGCTTGCCTTCGTAGCCTACGAGCTGCTATATCTCACTTCTTTAGGCAGCTTCCGCCAACGATGGTATGAGCTTTTTCTAGGACTCCACGTATTTCTGCAGGCGGCTGCCCTGATATTGGTCTTCTTCCACCATCCAGCCAGCCGGGTTTATGTTGGGGCGGCACTTTTCATCTTCATCGTCGATAGGATTGTTTTCCGACTCGGTATCAAGAGCACGACTACAGTTGCAGAAGTCAGCGTGCTTCCTGATGGTGAGACCGTAAAGCTTTCGACCAATGTTGTCAAGCAGCCAAGCACGATTCTTACGCGCTTTGGCACACGGTCCATATACGAAGGCTGGTCAGGAACTGATCACGTCTTCGTTACTGTACCCTGTTTGGCGCGGAAGCATATCATCCAAGCCCATCCCTTCACAATCGCCTCAGCCCCGCCAAAAGCAGATGAGGAGGAGACCAGGCTCGAGCTCATCATTCGAGCTCAAGACGGGTTTTCAGCCGATCTGCTCAACAAGGCTAGACATCACAAACATCTAATGGTCCGACTAGATGGTCCATACGGCAGCGCGCATGCTCGACATATGCTTGAGGATGCGGATGTTGCTATTGTCGTGGCTGGAGGTAGCGGGATTGCCGTGGCGTGGCCACTCGTCCAGCACCTTCTCGACGTAACTCGCTCGACCGACACGGAGATAGTGCCCACATCGTTACTCCGCCGACAGAAGGTCTTCCTCATTTGGGTTGTGCATAAGAGCACTCACATCTCATGGATAGGACTCGAACAGCTCGCCAAAATCGAAGACAAAGGCGTCGATGTCATCATTCCACCACCTACCGAGGAAGTGGGGAGGCCAGATCTGGCATTCCTGCTTAGTGGGTTGGTGGCGACGACGGGCGAGGGGAAGAAGATTAACGTCGTTGCTAGTGGACCTGACAGCATGGGAAGACGCGTTAGGAATACCTGTGCGCTTTTGAGGAAGGATGGGAGTGATATCAGTGTGTTGATTGAGAAGTTTGGCTGGTAACTCTATGGACATACGAGCATCTTATGTATATTTGTGGTTGGGGCGCACGCACACGGGTTTAGATTGGCGTTTATTGATATACGGTGGGACTTTTGGTAGCGTGCTGGAGTCAATGAATGCCTAGTATATGGGTAGATGATATATGAATACACGAAGATATACGTTTTCTCTGTCCTACGATTTGGACCCTCGTAGTACATTGCCGCACTCGTGGAGACTCCAATCAGTGAGATATGTCGTTGATGGTACATAATTTGCAAATTATGTAACCTCAGAAGCTCTCTGACCACCTTCACTAGGTATCTACCGGCGCTTGGCATCATAAGTAAAGATTAGGCAACTTTTGGGGTCGGTGAGGTTGTGGTGAAGAGGTCACATAAGCAAAAGGCAAAGGCTCTGCTGGTCGAATGAGTGCGGGAGTTTCTGTCTTCTAGGTAGCGTTTGGAGCAATCGAATTGAGTTGCTTCACATGGATTTCCTATCGACCAATTATTGATTTGATCTGATTAGTTATCACCATTTAAATTTATTCAGAGTAAGTGGAGTGCCGCCTCATTAAATCGTTGCCCGCAAACCGTGAACAGCATGGATATCTTATTCGCCGCCATCACTCTTTCCCAAATCCCTCCTTACTCTCCAAACCTTGGCACCAACTCCACGGCCCTGTGATCCCTCAAGTCGCTCCACCCAAGGTGCATCCACAGTGCCTGTTGCATCACCTAGAACAGTTGCATCCTCGTCAGTATCAACAACCTCCTCCACAGGCAATGCTGCACCTCTTTTCTTCCTTGCTCTTGCTTCCCTCGCATCCTTGACTTCCTTAACTCTCTTTTCTCGTAGCGTTCTTTGAATCAATTCTTCCGTGTATGCCCACCCTGGCGTGTCGAACTTTCCGCTGACAAGCACAACGGATTTACCTGCGCTATTGAGTGTTTCGATTTCGGATGCTGGGATAGGTGTCAGAATCTGTAGCCGTTGGCGAGGGATATCGATCCCACGGATCAGTGCGAGACCAATGGTGTTTGAGTATCGTGGGTCTAAAGTGATGGTATTGGAAGGGTTGAAGTACGGTAAGGCCTCATGAGGTGTTCTCACAATGAGAGGCTGCGTCAAGTCTTGGCTGTGGTAAGACTTGTCATCGAAAGCTCGGATGTCGATGTCATCCATTTCGAGATCAGGATCAGCTCGACCGGTGGTTACCTCATTAGTAGACTCTTGATCTGTTACCTTCCAGCCTGGTATTGCGGCCATATCATCAATCACAACGATTGCAACCATGGATCCATTGATTGCATCGAGTAAAAGGTCCGTTGGTGGCTGTTCGCCGTAACACATTATGCCAAGGATCCCACCTTGTCCACCGTAACTTATCTCCCAAGGTGGAACAGATGTCAATGGAGTATTGCCCCATGTTGGACCATTGTCGCCGTAAGGATCCATGTGGAAGTAGGACATGTACTGCATCGTTCTAAGATGAGCTGCTGTCCGGGTTGTGAACTCGCTGATCTGCGATGGTAGTTCCAATAGTGGTGACTTTTTCACTGCATCCCGCAAGCTCTTGGTAACTTCCAAAGGCCCTTCCTGGGACATGTAGACCACCTCGGTCGGTTTGATCCTGGAAATCAATTCCTCAAGGATTTCCAGACCAGTGCCGAGCACCCAACCTGCAGTATTAATGACTAGAGGGCAGTCTGGGTATTTTGATAGATGATCCTTGTAATGTGCGAAGAGATCCAAAGCACAACTCATATATAAGGCTGGATCCAATGAAGGTGTAATTGCTGCAACAGTATGTGCACGAATAATGTGGCTCATATTGCTTGGGATAGGATGAGTGTATGGGGGTCCGAAATTAGGTTCTAAAAGATGTACAAGGGATAATTGACCAGGAATTGAATACTCTGGCTGGCCCGGATCAAGATCCAGCACAGCTATACCTGACTGGCTATCTGAGCTGCGCTTCCTATCCATTGTGAGCAGTTTATTTGAGAGCAGCTTCGCAAACGTCGATTTTCCGGACGATTTTGGACCACAAATCAGGATGATGGGAATAGTCCGGTCATTCCGAATCGAGAGTCGAGCGAGGGCAGCATTCCACTCTGGAGGGGAGATTACAGGCTGAAGATACGCTTTCTTTGGCCCTTCTTCTGACGAGAATAACTAGATATCTACGTCAGTTATGTAATGTACAATGATGTTCACTTTGACTTACTATCTGAAACGAACTACTTTGCCTATGGCCTGTGACTAAAGAACGTGGTTCTGAACCCAGCAATCCAGGTCGATCATTCCAAAGCTTTCCAAATAAGGGAGAGAGCTGTTCTAAAAGAGGCAGTCCATCGTCACATTGGCGAAGACTTATCATGGCACCATTGACGTCGTCAGATGACACTCTAACGACTGGTAATGAGTGTGATAAAGAGGCGTATACTCGGTATGTGGTTGGTGACTTCTTAAGGGAAGCACCAAGTAATGTAACTTGACCTTCAGAAACGAGCATCTCAAAACGTCCAAGAATTACCAGCCGCTATACAATATGTCAATTAAGCACCTGATCCTAAGTATATGAGAAACTTGCCTCGCCAGGAGACATTTTGAGCAAGATCTTGCCATTGCTGAGTTTCCTGACACTTCCTTGGCCAGGTTTGAAAGTGGAGAGTATAATTGATGGTCTCTCCTGAGGAGCCTCTGGAGACTCTCCACGTGATGCAGAACTGTTGGCATTCAGTAAATGGTCGGATTTTGACCGGGGATTAACCTAGAGAGTTGGCATACGGAGAGTAGTTATCACTTGGATCAAGCTCCGTAATCCTATCCTTGCGGGTTGTCTTTGATGATTGATTCGGTACACCCGCCGTAACCTGTGAAGACTCATTTTTATTATCGTTTCTTGACGATAGAGACCTCAAAGCCGCAAATCGGTTATCCTCACGGGGCTCTTCGAAAGGCCGGAGACCTGGATCAGTTAATTGACTTGAGGGCCCCTTTCCTTCGGCCTCGGCTTGAAGAGCTCGTCTCGCAGCCAAAGCACTCAGTGCTGAGACGGTCAGCGTCAAAGGATCTGCGGATGTTAGGATTTCCAAGAGAACTTACGAGCCTTTTCAGACGAAGCCTCAATCTTACGCCTCTTGCTAGAAGACATAATCGTGCCCGCCGAGCAATATCAAAGGCGAAGCAAAAGCCGAGCCTGCAACCACAACGTCGCAGTCGCAGTCGCAGCCGCAGCCCGCGTCGGCAGAACCTCGGCCCTAGCAAAATAAAAAAGTTCTTGAGCTACCTCGAACAGCATTCAACTCGACTTCGACACCAATCCTTTGCGCAGCAGCAAAACTCGAAACCACCCAGACTTAGAAGCGCCTAGAAATTTGCTATGGCTTCTTCCAAGGATAAATCGCGGAAGTCTCAAAAGGGTGGATCGTCCAGCACTTCTAAGAAGAGCAGCAAGACGCAAGTATCCGAGGATTTCAAGAGTTCTGAGTTCGTGGATGCAAGTGAGGATGAGGAAAGCACTAGTGTGAAGAAGCCTAAAACAAATGGCAGTAAAGAGAAGGCTCCGAAAAAGGCCACGAAATCTGCGATCAAATCCAATGGAAACACGGACGAGGCGGACGATTCTCCAACCAGTTCTGAGAGTAGCAGCGATTCATCAGAGTCTGAAGAAGAGAGCGAATCCCAGGAGGAGAGTGATGAAGAGGAAAGCAATGGATCATCCGCCGCACCGATGCCTACCCAGTTAGTATCAAGCCTGCAGCACTACTCAACTTGGTCTAACAGCGTGACAGACAAATAGCGAAACCCTCGGCGCCTAAAACCGTCTCCTTCAAAGAAGCACCGCCGTTCGTTCCCCCTAAAGGATTTGAGTCCAAAAAGCTTGATGGTGAATCATTCAAGTCATCGAAATTGTTTACGAAGTCAAATTTGGAGGGCAAGCAAATATGGTATATCACAGCACCGGCCTCAGTTCCGATCTCTGCAATTGAGGAGGTGTCACTGAAGGCGATGAAGAAGGGCAAACCTGCAGTAACGCACAATGGTGAAGATTATGGCTTTGTCGAGGATACAGAAGACAAGACCTACACCAAGATCCTAGTGCCCAATGGATCCGAGGATGGTTACAAAGCCAGTAGGTGGTTTCGCCAATCGAGGTAGCACATAGCTAACAGAATACAGCTTCGAATGCTGTTGACCAAGTACTACATTTACGCCATATCGTCCAGTTACCTTCAATCCATGGCGAGACTGATGAGTCGCCAACGACTTCATCTCGCGCCACGGTTCCAACGAGAAGGCCAATACGACAACAACCTCAGGGGTTAAAGATGCGATTCACACCAATTGGCTTTGGTAGCGGTACGCCAGGCGTCATTGGCTCCACAGAAAGTGACGACGATGTTGAGATGGAAGATGCTCCTCTGACACAAAAATCAACTGTTAGCAGTGCATCTCAAGAAGCGAATTCCACACCGAATGAGAAGTCTCGGAAGAGGAAGAGCAAGGATGGAGAAAAGACGAAAAGCAAAAAGAGTATGTTCACTTGTGTCAATGATTGAGCTATGGCTAATGAGTCTCCAGGTAAATAATTCAGGGGTTTCCCGACACCCGGAAGATAGTATGCTGATTATGGTGATGGAAGTGCAAATCCAGCAGTCGTTCTGGGCTGAGGAACAAGGATGACCCGCCCTGGGCCCAGGTGTTTGCACATACTCAGAGCGTCTAACGAAAGACCTTGCTAGATGGGATTTCGGAAGGCAAGGACGTGATGATTACTTGGCAATAGTACAAGATAGTTTGCGAGGTATACTCTTTGCTACCCTATGTACTTGATATGCTCAATCGTCGCGCATGTCGCCCGGCAACGAGTTTGAAGAGAGGTGGCACGAGAAGAGGAGCTATCGATACCAACCTGTGAGGTGCCGTGGTCTCGTCACGGCAAGGGTTTTTGGCACATATTTAAAATCTCTGTAGAAGAATAGATGATGCCTTGGACGTACTTGACTTTCTCCGATTTTCTTTGGTAAAAGTGACAGGAGAAGACACCAAACCAATACCAACGATACTCAGCGCACGGGACAACAAGCACGCCTTCAGTGTTTTTCTGCGGAGGACAAGCGGCAGGCGGGGTTAGGCGGCCGCATTGCAAGGATAACGCCCCATTTGGAGGGGTTTTTTTGCGGATGCAGCTGCTACAGTAGTACTAAGGTTTGGTCTACCCAGGCGCTACCTCGCTGATTCGAAGAAATTCTTGACCGATCCTCCTCCTTCTTTTATTATTGTGTCTCTGACTCTACTCCCAACCTTCTCTCTCCATACAACCAACATCAACCCTATAGTACCGGCATCTTGCTCACGCAAAATCAATCATGGCCACCACTGGTACCTATGCTCTCCCAAAGAGCCACCAGGAGGTAAGCTCGAGTCTGCCCCAACAGCACTCCAGTTGAGTAGACAATTTGCTAACCTCCCTTACAGATGCTGGAGAAGTCTTTGATCGAGACCGACCCTGAGATTGCTGAGATCATGGTAAGTTTTTCTCCTTCGCCCTCACACCGCAATTCCTAGAATGCTTCGCTGGCAAAAACTCGGCGGACTTTCTTCACACCATCATCCGACAGCTGCAAGTGGTCGAGAGGAAAAACTCCGTTTGAGGCTTATCCAGCACCGGCTAGAATTCAACTTAATCCCCATACTGTAACTGCTGCAGGAGCTCCTTGTTAATATTCTCTGCAGAAACTCGAGATCCAACGTCAAAGAGAGTCGATCATCCTCATTGCCTCCGAGAATGTTACCTCCCGCGCCGTTTTCGATGCCTTGGGATCCCCTATGTCCAACAAATACTCCGAGGGGTACCCAGGTGCCCGTTACTATGGTGGAAACCAGCACATTGACTCCATTGAGTTGACTTGCCAGGCTCGTGCTCTCAAGGCATTTAACCTAGACAACCAGAAATGGGGCGTCAACGTTCAATGTCTGTCTGGTTCTCCAGCAAACCTCCAGGTCTACCAGGCCATCATGAAGCCTCATGACAGACTCATGGGTCTTGACCTGCCTCACGGTGGACATTTGAGCCACGGTTACCAAACCCCACAAAGAAAGTAAGTGACTCAGAGCTGCAAAAGGTTAGAGAATTCGTCAAATAGCTAACATGGCAAAGGATCTCTGCTGTTTCAACCTACTTCGAGACTTTCCCATACCGTGTCAACCTTGAGACCGGTATCATTGATTACGACAGGCTCGAGGAGAATGCCTTGATGTACCGACCTAAGGTTCTTGTTGCTGGTACCTCTGCATACTGCAGATTGATCGATTACGCCCGTATGCGAAAGATCGCAGACGCTGTGGGTGCCTACCTCGTTGTTGACATGGCACACATCTCTGGACTTATTGCGGCTGGCGTTATCCCAAGTCCTTTCGAGTACGCCGACATTGTCACCACAACCACCCACAAGTCTCTCCGTGGTCCACGTGGTGCCATGATCTTCTTCCGAAAGGGTGTCCGCAGCGTTGATGCAAAGACCCAAAAGGAGACTTTGTACGACCTCGAGGGTCCTATCAACTTCTCTGTCTTCCCAGGTCACCAGGGTGGACCTCACAACCACACTATCACCGCTCTTGCCGTTGCTCTCAAGCAAGCCACTACTCCAGAGTTCAAGCAATACCAAGAGCAAGTTGTCAAGAACGCAAAGGCGCTGGAGGTTGAGTTCAAGAAGCTCGGCTACAAGCTTGTTGCTGATGGAACTGATTCTCACATGGTTCTCCTTGATCTTCGATCACATGCCTTAGATGGTGCCCGTGTTGAGGCTGTCTTGGAGCAAGTCAACATTGCCTGCAACAAGAACTCTACTCCAGGTGACAAATCTGCTCTTACTCCCAACGGTATCCGCATTGGCACTCCAGCCATGACCAGCCGAGGCTTCGGTGAGGCTGACTTCCAGCGGGTCGCCGACTACATCAACCAGAGCATCATTATCTGCAAGGAAGTGCAAGCTGCTCTCCCCAAGAGCGATAACAAGCTCAAGGACTTCAAGGCCAAGGTCGCTGGTGGTGAGGTTGAGAAGATCAACGTTCTGCAAAAGGAGATCGCTGCTTGGGCTGGCAGCTTCCCTCTTCCAGTCGAGGGCTGGAGAACCGAGTAATTACGTTTGGGATTTGGGAGGGTTATGAATTCAAAAGTTGCATTTTTATTCAAGGCGTATATTGGCTGTCTCAACGCAGCGTTCAACATTGTAGAGATATCACGGAGTACATGGAGATTAACTATCCATTGAGATGAGCATTATTGAATTTAAAGTACTATGCTTCACATCAACTGCCTCACTCGAGGACTTCTCATCTTGCCTGGTGTCTTTACTAGCCACGCCTCAACTAAACAGCTCGGTGGCTGGAGTTTCATAATCGCCTGTGCAACCCGCTCGTCTCTGTATCATAAATTCCTCGAAACATGTTCGTGGGCAGGTAGGCTGGCACCTGAAGCTGGAGATCTGGCTCTTACTCCCTCACTTGTCCTTGTGTGGCAACTGGACGAATCATTGATTGCTTTAGTGGCGATAAATTCGCCATGCTTCTCACCGCACTAGTCACGCGAGCGTCTGTCTTGTATCGGGCGTTCATACTCTGCGGAGACGGAGCGGGTGGTGGTCCCACACAAAACAGGAACGGGGGCAACGGGAGACACCAGAGCGCCATGCTCGAGAGAGACGACGTAGACATAGACTAAGAGAGTCATGGGTGAAGCCAAAGTGTGCCTGCTTCGTACGCATCTAACTATCTGCCTGGAGGGTTCCAAGCTGCCTCGTAAGCGGTGTTGTGCCTTGCAGAACCTGATTGGAATTCCGTGATTCATCGCCTTATTGGGTTTAGCGTGGGCCGTGTCCTGGGAGAGCTCCATAGCAACCCTCTCGCCTACCCTTCGTCATCGCTCGAGCTCTCCATCCTTCTCCTCCTCATCCATCCATCAGCAACCCCCATCATAACAACAGCATCCGGGGTCAATATCAGACCTCATTCTCAGTCCTTTCATTTAACCATCTCTTTATTTGCGATATATCCGCCGTCTTCGCAATCATGAAGGGATCACTTATCGCCGCAGCGTCGCTGCTCGGCTCGGTCTCAGCGGCAGTGCACAAGCTCCCACTGAAGAAGGTTTCCATCTCTGAGCAGTTGGAGTATGCCAATATGGATGCTCATGTGAAGCACCTGGGCCAAAAGTATATGGGCGTCCGACCAGACAAGCATGCCTCCGAGATGTTCAAGGAGACCTCCCTTCACGCCGAGAAGGGTGATCACTCTGTACCAGTGAGCAACTTCTTGAATGCTCAATGTAAGTCCTACCCGCTTGACTCTGCATCATACTCGTCTCTAAGTGAACCACAGACTTCTCCGAGATCACGATCGGTACTCCTCCTCAGAGCTTCAAGGTCGTCCTGGATACCGGAAGCTCCAACTTGTGGGTTCCGTCATCCCAATGCGGCTCTATCGCCTGTTACCTCCATACCAAGTACGATTCTTCCTCATCATCTACATACAAGAAGAACGGTACTTCATTTGAGATTCGTTACGGCTCTGGTAGCTTGAGCGGATTCACTTCCCAAGACACCATGACTATTGGTGACCTCCAGATCAAAAACCAAGTCTTTGCCGAGGCCACTGAGGAGCCAGGGCTCGCATTTGCCTTCGGTCGATTCGACGGCATCCTCGGTCTTGGTTACGACACCATTTCCGTCAATAAGATCGTTCCACCATTCTACAACATGATCGACCAAGGTCTTTTGGACGAGCCTGTTTTCGCCTTCTATCTCGGCGATACCGCTAACGGCGAGGGCGATGAGTCCGAGGCCATCTTCGGTGGTGTCAACCCAGACCATTTCACTGGAAAGATCACCGAGATTCCATTGAGACGCAAGGCTTACTGGGAGGTTGACCTTGACTCGATTACTTTCGGTGATTCTACCGCTGAGCTTGAGAACACCGGTGTCATACTTGACACTGGAACTTCTCTCATCGCTCTTCCATCCACTCTTGCTGAGCTCCTTAACAAGGAGATTGGTGCCAAGAAGGGATACAACGGACAATACACTGTCGAATGTGAGAAGCGTGACAGCCTGCCAGACTTGTCATTCAAGCTCAGTGGCTATGACTTTGCCATTACTCCATACGATTACATTCTTGAGGTTCAAGGTTCTTGCATTTCCACCTTCATGGGTATGGACTTCCCAGAGCCAGTCGGGTAAGTGACTTTCCTCGTAACCAACTCTCATATGACGCTAATTTCTTCTAGACCACTCGCCATTCTTGGAGATGCCTTCCTCCGAAAGTGGTACTCTGTCTACGATCTTGGCAAGGGCACTGTCGGCCTTGCTAAGGCTAAGCAGTGAACTGTCTAGCCTGGGACGGTGACAAGCAGTCCGTTGGGATGATGATGGTATTGGGTATCGACAAGGATATTGCATCGGGATGAAGTTTCTCGATTGTACTCTTAAGGTTTATTTTCCTTTAGTTTGTGCATGCGTGACCATTTTACATAAGTCCTAGGTTCTAGCCAAGGTAATCATTCAGTGGCGGGATTCAAGTCTCCTTTGTCAAATAACTACCCAATATAAACTTGTTAATGGGCGAAGCGTGCAGAGATGGTTTGATGTTTTGTCAACGCTTGATCATGCAAAGTATACAACACCGACAGTAGCCAGGCACAACTACCTTGGACCCAGGTTTGAGCAAAAAAACCAAGCTAATGTCGACCTGACAAGAAATCCTTGAGCTACCGACCTTCTCTACATTCATCGAGGCTAAGTTCAATGGAAAATTTGAGGTACTATTATCATGAATTGTTCTGTGCTTAAGAGTTGGAATCTCGCCGACTTGATATCTGGACTCAGTTAAAGACTAGTGGAGTCGCTGCCCTGCGGCAGCTACTTTGGGTGGTCTTTCGATTTTGGAGCATGTCTTGCCTCCTCAAGCCTACATACTTAGACGGCGCTCTTCCTCCACTTTCTGACAATGGCATATCTTCTGTCCCCCACACACCCCCTCGACTTTTACTTTCTCTCATCGCTCCAAATCTTCAGATTTTGCAGTCTGCTAAAGCATGGCCGGTTTGACCGCCATATAAACATCCACAAGCTTCAATTGTTTGCTTGTTTGCTTGTTTGTTCAGATGCACACTTCTCGACCCTGCTGTCAAGTGACCATGGTTAGCACACAAGGCAAGTGTTATATTATGGAATAAGCTATAAGAAGCAGAGGAAATGCCTATTACTACCATAGTGATATATCAATCTAATACTATTTATATATTCAAACTAGAAATTATTACATATAGCTACGTAGCTATCAAACGAAGCAGAGAGAACTAGCTATGCTAGTGAGGCAATTATACATAGATGCGCTCGCAGTAAATACATTGCTAAGGCAAGTACTGCACAAAGTACTTTAGGTGGTCTTTCTAACTCAGAGCAGTTTCACCACAGCCAAGTCCAGCAGGTTCGTACGTCAGCAGAGCAATAACTTGATCTCGCCGCTGCTTGTACTCAAATACCCTGCCTGCCTTCGCTGCTCATAGGATCATGATCATCTCCTTCTACAAAGTTCAGACATACCTATTCCGGCAAAAGATCGAGAAATTTAATAGCAAGTCATTAAGGTTCGCATAGTCGACACAGCACAAGGTTACGAATCTGACATCGTCCTTATCCACCCCGTCCGATACAAAGGCCCAAAGTTCATTGGTAACCTAAATCGAATGAACACTGCCCTTACTCGCGCTAAGTACCCTCAAATGGTTTATATTGACTACAGTATTCTCGATAGACTAGTTCGTCCCGAGTTCAATAAGTACTACAAGCACTTTAAATCCTTCCTGAATAACTGCTCGATCAATGATCACGTTATCGATCGGGTAGCAATCTCGAGTGTCTACAAGATCTACGGCAAATGCAGTCACAAAGCTCGCGACTATCCTGACAAGACAACGTTCTCTAAACCATCACGCAACCGCTAATGCAACAACTACGGAAGTAGCGATCACCTACAAAAAGAGGAAATGCTTATTATCATCAAAGTGATATATCAATCTAATACTCTTTATGTTGCAAGATTACGATCTGTATAATCTTTCATGTTCATCATGTGACTGGAGTTGATTTATCATGTCCGCAATAGGACTAGTGGGGCTCTTTGAAGCTCCCATGTAGCAAGTAGGTAGAGTTGGCACCACCAACACTTTGTATGTAGAACACTCAATTCAAGACATTACATGCACACAGGATCGACATCAGCTATGCTGCCATCCAATTGAATCCTTCAACACTTTCTATATTCAAAATAGAAATTATTATATATAGTTATATAGTTATATAGCTACAAAAAGAAATAGACAGAACTAGCTATGCTAGTAAGGTAATCATACATAGATGCGCTCGTAGTAAATACATTGCCAAGGCGAGTGCTGTGGGAAGTACTTTAAGTAGTATTTTTTAATTCGGAGCAGATAACTCATTCTAAAGACTTGTGGTGTCGCTGTCGCTGCCCTTGACCTTATCCGAGTGCTCCACACGATCCCATTTACTCTACCAGTGTAGTCATGTGACCGTAGACCCCATCTGGTGCCGGTTGAAAATCTACTAGCGCCCGCTCCCAAATGTTCTGAGGAAAAAAAAGCTCTCGATGAATTTTTAGAGCTGTATTTACGACGACAACCCCACGATCGATCGCGACCCAGGATACGATCGAAATCCGGCGCGCTTGAATATATAACCGTAGTGGAGGTGTTCAGCAATTTATCACCATGTCTCAGGTCGATTATTTGCTCCACGAGAGCTCGGTGGGATATGGAATCTTTCAGGTTGTCCACCAAGCCGAAACCATTGGCAATCGATTGAAGGAAGTCCAAGATGCAGGTCAAGACCTGGCCAAGTTCGGAAAGATGGTCAAGCTTGTTAACTTTGCGCCTTACCAGTGAGTTAACGAATTGCTGTTCCATTGTGCGCAGTGGATTCTAACTTCGTCCAGGGGAGCCGCTCAAGCTCTCGAGAATATCAACCTTGTTTCTGAGGGTGTTCTGTCGGATTACTTACGATCGAACTTGGAATTGAACTTGCCAAAGGCTGGAAAGAAGAACAAGGTCGTCCTCGGTGTTCAAGACAAGAACTTGGCTGGTAGCATCAAGGCTGCTTTCCCAGGTGTCGAGTGCGAGACTGGTGAGACTTCAGAGGTCGTTGCAGATCTTCTTCGAGGACTTCGATTGCACGCGGATAAGCTTCTCAAGGGACTGCAGGATGGCGATGTTGGACGTGCGCAATTAGGTCTTGGTCACGCATACTCCCGTGCAAAGGTCAAGTTCTCAGTCCAGAAGAACGATAACCACATCATCCAGGCCATCGCTACCCTCGATCACCTCGACAAGGCCGTTAACACTTTCTCCATGCGCGTCCGTGAATGGTACGGATGGCACTTCCCAGAACTCGTCAGAATTGTTTCCGACAACCACACCTATGCCAAGCTTGCCCTTGCTATCGGTGACAAGAAGAGCTTGACCGACGAGTCATTACATGACATTGCTGCGATTGTCAACGATGATGGTGATGTTGCACAGGCCGTCATTGACGCAGCGCGTGTTTCTATGGGACAGGATATCTCAGCCAGCGATCTCGAGAACGTCTCAGCTTTCGCCAACCGTGTTGTCAAGCTCACCGAGTACAGACGATCTCTCTTCCAGTACCTTGTTAACAAGATGAGCATCGTTGCACCTAACTTGGCATCTTTGATTGGAGAGGTCGTTGCCGCACGTCTGATCTCACACGCCGGTTCTCTCACCAACCTTTCGAAATACCCAGCCTCCACCGTCCAGATTCTTGGAGCCGAGAAGGCATTGTTCCGAGCATTGAAGACCAAGGGAAACACCCCCAAGTACGGTTTGATCTACCACTCTAGCTTCATCGGACGCGCCGGAGCCAAGAACAAGGGCCGCATTTCGAGATTCTTGGCAAACAAGTGCAGTATTGCTTCCAGAATTGACAACTTCTCTGAGGAGCCAACGACGAAGTTCGGTGAAGCCTTGAGAAGGCAGGTTGAGGAGAGACTAGAGTTCTATGCCACTGGAGCTGCTCCAAGCAAGAACGAGGAAGTCATGGTAAGCCCATAACCCCTCTCGCCTAATCTAATTGTACTTTGCTAAGTAGCATCATAGAAATCAGCAATGGATGCAGTCCTAGGCGATATCAACATCGCCGAGCCAGAAGACGACGTTGAGATGGCCGATGCCGCACCAAAAGAGAAGAAGTCCAAAGACAAGAAGGAGAAGAAGGACAAGGACTCCAAGAAAGACAAGAAGCGACGACACAGCGAGGTGAACGGAGATGCCGAGGTGGAGAAAAGCGAGAAGAAGAAGAAGAAGAGCAAGAGACAATCCCTGGATTAGAAACCTCTGATCCTCATTGTTCTTTGCTTCTCACTCCCCCTTGTACTTCTTTCTCGCTTTCTCTCTGTTCGGTTAAACTGGCGTGGATGATCTCTCTCTTACTCTCTCGTCTTGTGATGTATGTGTTCTCTTGTCTCGCATAATGGGCGTTCCGTGGATCAATCGTGCTCTTCAATTTATCTCAAAGTGGTGTGGTGTCTGGCTAAAAAGAAACTGAAATTTGAAAACTGTTCTCGTACTTCTTCTGCTCCCTAGATTTATATCTCATGCTTGACTTGACCGTGACAAAAAAAAAACAGAACACTTCTGCATGCATCTACATTTTGCAGCAGGGAGACGAGAGCAAAAACAATCTTCTGATTTCTATTCAATTGCCATTGTAAGCGATTTGTGGAGCGAACTAAGATTCTAGAGGTCGGTTTAAGAAGATAGAAGGTATTCGAGTACAACCTCCACAGACACATAGAGGACATCAGAAGTTGAGGAAGAGAAGCAAAATGAGAAACGCCTGCATTCGCCATGCTGTATACTGAGGAATTAGAAACGAGAATATTGCCCCTGCCTTCTCCATCGTGCTGTTTCTCCCTCCCAACCTATGCATCCCACTCTTTTCTACAACCAAACCAAACCTCCAAGCTCTTGTGCCCACTATATTCAGTTTAGATATTTCCTTCACTACCAAACTCAGCCGTCCACTCAGCGCTTCGTTTCACGTCCTCTTGCGATACTGTTGGTCTCGCGCCCTTGACGGCCTTGATGAAATCCTTCAGCTGCAATGGAGGTTCTAAAAGTGCGTCAGAGTCCACATCCGTCCATGACATCTCCATTGCCCCCGCATCGCCTGGAGAGCATGGTGTTAGTTTCTCCACGCCATCGGACATGACCTGGTTGGAACAGATTAGCTATGCTCTAAGAGACATTTGAGACCTGTTAAATGGGAGGGTTCGAAAATACCTTCTTGTAATGCGTAGCTGTCTGGATTTTCCGCACCGGCTGCATCAATGCATCTTGCACAGCAATAGTGATATCGCTGCCAGAATAACCCTCACTCATCTCGCCCAGCTTCTTGAAATCGGCGGGCTTGAGATCACATGGTGTGGTGCCCACACTCAGTTCGAACATGGTTGTCCTCGCTGCAGTATCAGGGAGCGAGATATGTACACGTCTTTGGAAACGTCGGCGAATAGCTGAGTCTAGTTGCCATGGGATATTCGTTGCGCCAAGGATAAGTACACCTCTGCTATCTCGGCCTACACCGTCCATTTGTACGAGCAGTTCGGTCTTGATACGTCTTGAGGCTTCGGATTCTCCTTCACCTCGAGGACCGCAAAGAGCGTCGATCTCGTCGATGAAGATAATAGAAGGCTTGTTCTCTCTTGCCATGGCAAAAAGCTGTTTTACTAATCTTTTTACCTCCGTAATTAGTGCCAGTCGTTAAGAGCAATAAATATCAGACTTACCTTTCACTCTCTCCCATCCATTTGCTGACCAAATCAGAACTGCTGACACTGAAGAAAGTGCTGTTCGCCTCTGTAGCAACTGCTTTTGCCAGGTAAGATTTTCCCGTACCAGGAGGACCGTACAGCAAGATTCCTTTCCACGGTTGTCGCTTGCCAGTGAACAGATGTGGAAACTTTATGGGAAGAATAACAGCCTCTTTGAGTGCCTCCTTCGCACCCTCCAAGCCTGCTACATCCTCCCACTTGATGTTTGGCTTGTCCTGCAAGATAGCACCAGCCAGGGCATTCCTCAACTTCTTGCTATCAGCATCTTCGCCGTCCTTCTCCTCTCCCTTACCCGTTCCACCACTCGCACTGCCATTGGCGCCAACCATGCCAGGCTTTTTCCGCTTCCCGTCGCCATCTGCAAGATGTTGCTTCAGCTTCTCGGCTCGCTCCATGTACTCGGCAGCTTTGGCCCTGATCATCTCTTTCGATTTGGCATTCTTCTCCCACTTTAGCGCTAGCATAAATAGCTCCAGGGACTGATAGTATAGCTGATATGCTTGCTCATATTCCGCTGCCGTATCTTTTTCGATTGCCTTCTTCACGACGTCTATCGCGCGTCCGAGAAAGTCGGTATTTGACATTGTAGCGGCCGGTGATGGGCAGCGCAGATGGTCTGCTCGCCGAAATAAGGTGGGTTTTCGATATAAAAGGGAATCGTCTTTAAGATACTGAGCGCAGAGTGAGCGTCGTTTGGCGGACAACCTATCAAGGGGTTCTGGTCGACTCTGCTCGTGTGGTCCGGTGGGTGAAGGTTGCAACGAGTCAAGGCAGCGGCTAACCCAAGGTCTGTGACTTGTCTTGGCAGACTGGAATGGTTCGAGAATGGTAAACAGGTAGTAGGATACCACAGAAGAGGATCTATTCACGATGCACAAATTGGCCGCCTCGTCACTCTCATGTACCTGAGAAGCGCAGTTGTTATGACGGAGCGCGGGGCCAGCCAAAGAGGGCGCTAGTGGGGGATCGATCCGAATTTTGGTAGGGACAGACAAGGCTGAGAAAAGAAGCTCGCTGCGGTTGACTAAGAATTGGAAAGCATCACCAAGAACGACATACACCCATTTCCTCCTTCCTTTTCTGTCTTTGAACTTCCTTACGCTCCCGCTCACTCTTCTCGCTCTCCTTGAACGCAGCTCCGAAAATGGCAGAAGGTCAACAACGCCTGCAAGCGCTCTCGGAGGAATACACAAGCCTTCAACAGGGTATCTTAAGTGCCTAGCCTGCCCAAAACTCGATATCTGACCCTGTACCATAGAACTCCAGACCAATGTGGCCTCGAGGCAAAAACTGGAATCGCAGCAACAGGAGAATAAGGGTGTGCAGAAGGTACGAGACCACTTCATGGGAATTGCTTCCGAGTCAAGCTGAGAGAATATACGAAGGAGTTCAAGAGCTTAGATGATGATGCGAATATCTACAAGCTCGTCGGGCCCGTGCTCTTGAAGCAGGATAAGACTGAAGCAGTTCTTGCTGTGGATGGTAGACTGGAGTTCATCGATAACGAAATGTGAGGATCTCCGTAAGGGAACCAGGCCTTGTGCAATTTCTGATACCTCCTTACAGCAAGAGAGTCGAGAAGCAGATCAAGGAGATTGAGGAGAAGACGGATAAGGTCAGGATGGAGGTCAGTATCTGAAGCCACCATCAATATGAGTTCTCCCTGACAAGAGTTTAGATTATGCAAATCCAGTCGGAAAGTCAAGCCGCTGCGCAACCTCAAGCTGCCGCTTGATAGACAATGGGATGGATGTTCTTGCGTGGCATAAGGAAGAGGCGTTGGCTGTTGCATTTCCTGGCGTTAGATACCGGTGCTTAGCAGAGGCAGTTTGGTCCAGAACCTTCTATATTTGCCAAAGACAGAATATATACACGGCTTCAAAGGTCTGTTTGCTCCGTACGTCGTTGATGAATATACTCCTCTGTTGAGCTAGCCCTGCGAATAAAACGACCTCACGACATGATGATTACAAAAGAGGTGCCTTTATGAGAAATGTGCTTTACACCGTGAAAATACCCCGAGCAAATTCAGTCGAGTGCAGATTGAAGCATGAAGAGAACAAGAGCAACTCAGTTGCCCTTTAGTAAATATTTCCCTATATTTTGGTGAATACAGAGGAGCATATTGTTTCGCTGACCTGTTGTTTATAAATTGTAGAACAGAGATATCATGATTGATAGGGATACAACTGTGTATGTCAAGCATCTTTATGGTGACGTTTATATACCCAGTTAAGCACTTGAGACTATTTGAGCAGCTGTAGCAAATGGAGTACCCATACTGTCTTTAGATTGAATTATAGAAACCACCGCACTACTCTAACTTCCGCCACATTGCTAAGGTGTCACCAAGGAAGTTGCATTGCTGATTATAGACACTATGCCAGTGTCGCGGTGCTTCACAAATGCTGCTCTCCACGGAGAACCTTTAAGATCAGAAGTACTGTGCTTTACATGAAAATACCACTCTCGTTTTGATTTAGGTTGATAGAACTCCCCTACTCCCTCGACAGACAGGTTGCACAACGACTTTGCATTGTCATTGAATACCTCCTAGCTCAGTACAAAGACCCGTATTGAAGTCGTAAGACAAATTCAGATGCCAGGAGAGTGCTGAGGTGAGATACACATAGCTGACTCGAGCCCTTACTATTCCTAAACTCCCGCTTTGGATTGAATTAGGATGAACAGGTTCGTTGATTCCTCAAGTACAAGCGAGCTCGCTTAAGAATGGATATCTTTGGTTTTCCATCAGTTAGGTAGGTAGTTATCTTTCTGTCTGGCATGTTGGAGTCTTCAATATCTACGTAGATAAGCATGGGCTTAAGATCTACTGGGCTGGGCAAGAAGCGTGATGTCGCGGAGAATCAAGAGATAGCTCAAGGCTGGATGGCACAGAGTGCTAGAAGGTATCAAATTCCAAGTATGATACTTTGCACTATTACCAACCAAAGGCTTCATTATGCCACCAAACGTTCCGGCCTTGCTCTACCCATCTCCCAACATGGCCCCTTAACTCCCTAGCCATCTCAACAGGTCCACAGACTAATACTGCAACCTTCTCCTCACTCCCTTGCATAAAGACAGCATCTACTATCGCGGCAAGGTCTGGTCTACCATAACCTCCATTAATAGGTAGAGTTTGTTGCCTAGGGCTCCGTAAATCATCTAGTTCCACACTACCATCAGCGGGTTGAACGTCATCGGTTTGTCTGTCATATGTAGTGTTTTTGGTAGCAAAGATCTGCGCATGCTCATCCTTCGATATCGGACTTCGCTCGTCCAGATCCATCACCCAGCTTGCTTCGGTGGACGACCGCATTGACCAGACCAGTTTGAGACGGTCTGGGCTCACAGATTCGGCTTCCATTTGCTCGCGGAGACTATTGTAGATCGGGATGACGAATGTGGCTCCTACACCACCAGCTACAAGCAGAACCCGATCATAGTCTGTTAGTAAGCTTGGGAATTTCTTAGACGTTCCGTATGGCCCTTCGATGTTGATTGGTGGTCTGGCTTTTGACAGTTCTGCAAGATGGACCAACGTTTTGGAAGTAGGGCCATGAAGGGCTCGCAGCACTAAGGTGATGCTGGTCTCTGAAACGTCTGCAACAGTGAAAGGGTTAAACAGCATGCTGTGTAACGCCATAGAGCTAGCTGAGGGAGCACTTTCGGAGGGAATGGATAAGTATACATGCTGGCCCGGAGCAGCTTGGAATCTTCCAATCTTAGAAGACGGTATCGGAACCTTGAGCTTGAGAAGCTTTGTCTGCGGAACTTTTGAGATCCTGGCATAATCTGTGATAGTATCCATCTTTCTGAAAACGAGATCAAGAATGAACACAAGCAGAGCTTCCGTCACATACCACCTCAACGCGGAGGCATGGAACCATAGTAATGGCAGAAGCGTAGATCCAATAACCACATGCAAAACGAAGAAAACTCGGTAGTTCCATCTTCGAACGACTTCCAAACTACTGGTTGCAAGCACGGTCATCATTGACAAAGCTGTCAAGCCAATAATAATGATGGGGACGGTTAATCGACTCGCCAAAATCCCAGATTGAAAGAAGAAATTGAGATACCATGTGGCATGGAGTAAGATCATTCCATAAATAATGCGGCCCAGGGTTCGATGCCATGGATTCAGTTCCTCGTGTGAAGACTGGAAGATCAAAGCAAGAGGCGAGTATCTTGACTTGAGTGCTAACATGTAATGGAGAGGAAACTGCGAGAGAGCGACTTCTCCAAAACGCTTGGTGACATGTAGATAGTCTAGAGTTCTTATTAGCATGGATCTCTTTTCTGAGAGTCTGTTTTCTTCGCAAAATATTCTCATCCCGGCCCCATGAGAATTCACAACACACGTCATGTTCATGTAAATTATAGCGTGAAGCTCTCAATCTGACGCAAAGAATGACACTTGCCATTTCCACGAGATGCATACAGAAAAAGACATAAAAATTGAGCTTGGAAACGGACCAACATACCATCACCAGTCTTATGAAAAGACAGAAACAAAAGCCAAACGGTCCAAGTAGCACCCGCAATCCAACGACCCCGGGTTCCCCAGCCCTCGGCAACATCTCCTCCCAACCACCACATGGCCCATCTCCACTGCCGAAGAAACGCACCCATTCTCGAATTCCGCGCATCTTTCGCCTTGGGCGAACTCGGAATTGCAGAATAGGCAATCTTGGCCCGCTGTCTCTCCGAATACACCCATGAGGCAAGTCTGTACAGCTGGAATGCTAGGATCGGTACCAGGGCGGAGAGCTGGGCGTAGACGCCATAGCGATCAAGGAGGACCCGCCGCTCAACCTTTTGCTCGGGGGTGAGATCGACGAAGTGGTACGGCCAGGCCATGTTGTATGATATATATTTATTTCAAGGCGATCTCAGGTGTGGCCGACGTGCAAGACCGTTCACAGTTGCGAGATGCTCAACGCATCCAGAAGCCGAGCCACACGGATGCCACGGATTGCAAAGACAAGTAGCACAACGTGGTGTGGGGAAGCGGGCCTTAAGTCTTGCTCGTGTGCCTCTCAAGGTTGGGACGGGACAGAATACGAAGGGTGTCTTACGAAAGGTGTCCTGTACTGTACTTGGTCTGAGATGCGCACGACATGAGGAACAGTCAGCATGTCACTAACAGTGTTGCATATAATAATACACTCGGCCGACATGAGCGAGGCAGCAGCACCCTGAGGGTAGGGACCTCCCCGAACAGGATTAGCGCCATCTTCTCCGACGAGCTCGAGCTCGAGCTCGAGATCCTGCATCCTCCAACAACGCCGTGGGGAAGTCGATATACGGCCGTGAATCTATACTGTTGCTGTGCCTGGTGAAGTCTGTGCCAGCATGCAAGCACCGCCGCCGCCCAACCAGGCCGTCCATCTCGTCGTCCGGGCTTCAGAACGGCGCAATGGCTGACTGCTACCTTAGCCGTCGAGATCCCTGCACACGGATGAAGGACGTCACTTAGAATTTGTAGCAGCGCTTCCTCTGCGTCCTCAGAATAGCAACGCTCTGCTTTTCCCCCGCCCTACTTTCTTTCCTTTCAATTTCTCGCCATCTCTCTTCTTTTCTGTATTAATACTTCGAGACTCGACCTTGCGCTTCTTTTAATGAAATGACCACAATTGCCTTGCGCACTCTGCGCAGCCCATCCTTTTTCCATCACACCTCGCAGTTCCCATGCCTCACCACCCTGCACCTCCTCTCTCCCTCCACCCGCCATGCTAGCACAACCAGCCTTCGAAACCCGAGCAAGCAAGCAACGAAACCCCCTCCAAGCAGTCAACGCCCGACCCTAGCCAGCCGCATCAATGGCCCGCCCTCGACCCTGCCTGCACCTCTCGACCTCCCACAGCGTCAACCCGGCGAGTCTTTCTTTCCCAAGTATGGCTTGAAGCTAGGGAAAGCCTACCTCGCTTTCTACAAAGCTGGGGTACGCAACATATGGGGAAACTACAAGGCCGCGAGGCTCGTCCAGTCGACGCTCAACAACAAGTACGATGGCTCGCTCCAAAAGGCCGTCGAGGCAGGTGCGCTGTCCCGCCATGATTTCCAGCTGTTGACGCGCAACTGGTTCGATGTGAAGCGCGTGCCAATCTTTGCCCTGCTGTTTATGGTCTGTGGGGAATTCACGCCGTTGGTAGTCATCATGGTGTCGAGCGTGGTGCCGTGGACGTGCCGCATCCCCAAGCAGATTGAGGGAGACCGACGCAAGCTGGAGATGAGACGGGCGATCAGCTTTCGAAATCTGGTTGCTAGTCCGCCGACCGAGAAGGGGTCAGAAGAGCTGGAGCGACAGCAGCTTATTCATATTAGTTGGAGTCTAGGTCTTTCTTCGAGTGCATGGGACTGGCTTGGTGGGCAGTATCCGGGTTTGCCGACGTTCATGTTAAGAAAAAAGGTCGCGAGGCGTGTAGAGTATCTGGAGATGGATGATCGGTTGATGGGTAGTTCGGGTGCTCAAGAATTGACGCCAGAAGAGCTTGCGATAGCGTTGGTAGAGAGGGGTGTGGATGTGATGGGTAAGAGCGAGAAGGACTTGAAAACCCTCTTGGTCAGCTGGCAAAAGTCCACAGGCAAAGTGCCTGTTGAGAACTTGCTCCTAACCAGGTAAACACCTCTGGGCTTCTATGGTATTTGGATCCTTGCTAACTTTGCTCAGACCTTCAGTATGGCCTGTGAGGCCTGTGACGAAAAAAGAGGCCAGAGTATAACAGGCACAAGTGCTGTAGAGTGTCTAATCATGCTCGCGAATCAATGTTCGCAAGTTTTGTGTACAAACACGCAGGACTGTAAGAAGGATAACTTCGGGTACGAATATCTACATACATTCAACCAGCCTGCGAGGGTTCTGGAAACATGATTGTTCAAAAGCGGGTTCTATCTTGCCCCTTTGTTACAATATCTGTATAATAGGTACAACACACTTCACACTTAAACAAAAGGCACTCTACTAGAATCAAAGCATCAAGGTACAAAAAGACGAAACACAATATCAGATTATGATATCTCCACCTAGACCCCATATGCAATGCTAAACCTCGGAGATGGATTAAACGTCCGATCAAACCAACGCCTGATGACTCCCAATTACTGACTGACAAGCTAACCTACTTTCCATTACTGTCGGAATTTGGCAAGCTGAGCCATGATGTTCTGGACTTGCTGAGCCGACTGTGCCTGTTGAGGCGGAGGAGCAGCGTAACTTTGAACGCCAGGATTGTATGAGTTGGCGACGGGCGGTGGTGGCTGTGCATAGTTTTGCTGGGCAGGTTGCTGGCCTTGAAGACCACCGAGTATTCCTGCAAGATCGATACCGGAGTTAGCAGATGCCGCTGGTGCGTTCTGCTGTTGTTGCTGTGGAAGAGCACTAAGAAGTTTTTGCAGCGTAGCATTGTCCAATTGTCCTACCAGGTTCATGAGATCTGGTGCAGCTGGTGCAAGTGCTGCAGCTGGTGCTGGTTGTTGATATGAAGGCGCAGGTTGGTATTGAGCTTGACTATAGTATGTAGGTGGAGCCAGGGCAGGAGCTGGGGTGTTCTTGGCTCGAAGAATGAGTTCGGCAGCAATCCTAGGTTCTAGATCTTGGTACTCATCGAACCGAACGTTGTTCGCACCTCCTTGGCGATCAAAGACTTGTAGAGGAATCTTGCTACTGTTTTGCGCTCGCATATCGAGTTGTGATACCGCATGGACTCCCTCGAGAATCTGTCGACGAATGACAGCATGCACCGGTAAGCGCGGACTAAGGAACATGACTTCCGACTTCAGACCACGTCCACGCAATTCTCCTTCAACCCATCCAACAAACCCTCTATCAAGCTCGTCTAAGAGAATGATTTGGACGTCCGGAACATCACGAGGGTCCCGTCTTGGTATTTGGAGATCTGCGTCCTCGATCGCTTGTCGTGTACTAGGACTTGGGCTCCTCTTTCGGTATCTTGCACTCTCACGTTGGCCATACGATGGTGAGTTGGAGCGACTACGACGGCGACTATCATAGAAATCTCTGCCATGGCTGGGTCCATAATCATCACGACTACGGTAATTTGCCCGACCTTGGGGTGGGGACGGTGATCGAGCTGGTCGGTAGTCATCGCGTGCACGTAAGCTGCGGCCGAATTCATCAAATCCAGGCTGCGCTGCACGGTTGTAGTTGTCACTACCTCTGCCGCCATTCTGACCGTTTCTTCCTCCTCGGTCAGTTGTGCTTCCTCGTTGGTGTTCTGGAGATCGTGATCTCCGCGCGGGTTGTTGTGAGGTAGCCTTCTGTGCATTACGTGTATTTCTCTGCGGTTTTGAGATTTCAAGATCTTAGGATGTCAGCACTCGTGAAAATAACTTTTGAGACTCCAGATGGAATAGCTTACGAATCTTTTTGCCTCGCACTTCAGTCCCTTGCTCGTTTCTCAAAGCTGCATAACATGATTCCACGTCATGGAATTGCACGAAGCCATACGCTTGTTTGATCGAAACCTGTGCAAGCCTTCCATATTTGTGAAACACATGGAAGAGATCTCGTTTGGTAACTTTTTCACTGGGTAGATTGCCTGTTTGCGTATTAGCTATTTGTAACTTAGGGCAACTGTTGAAACTAACCTATGAACAATCGGGAGCCGTTTGGAAACCTATCCCATAAGCCTTCCGCAACATATCCTCGCTCTTCGCTAAGGAATTTGTCGTAGATCTTCTGCACAGAAGGACTCCAGCGTTTGTCGGCATCATCACGGCCATCAGAGGTTTCAACAGATTGTCGAGGGTTGTCCTGCCCAGAGGTAGGCAGAGCGGGGCTGAAGTGTGGAGGCGCAGACAAAGGAGGTGAGCGAAATGAAGCTGTAGGAGGAGGAGGAAGCCCGCTTCTGGGATCACTGGATGTGCCAGGAGCACCTGCGGCCACCAAGGCGGTGGGTACACCAGGTGGTCTATAAGATGAGATTTGTGGACGGGGTGGCAAACTTGCATGCGAAGTAAGACTTGTACCTCCAAGTGTATGAGAAGTATAGCTGGGAGTAACAGGAGTAGGGGTAGGAGGTGGGCCAACAGTAGAAGCTGCACTGAGTTCAGCATTTGCAGTGATATTGTCCAGGAGCTGCTGGATATCTATGCCACCGCTTGCAACATCCGCATATGGGTGGGACTGGGTTTGGGACTGGGTTGGACTTGTCTGCGCTGCTGGCTGGGTTGCAGGCTGATCAGACACTGGAGCCGCTGCGAGCGATGGACTGCTGGGAGGGGGACTGGCTTGGGTGGGCTTGCTGTCTCTCTCGGGACCATTCAAAGGAACGTCGGCGATACTTGGTTCGTGCGAAAGAATAGTAGATGGTATTTCGGTGGTTGGTACTGCAACAGGAACTGCTGCCTTCTCTTGCTCGAGATTCTCTGATACAACTTGATAAACCGATTGTCCCTCTTGCTCCTCCTCGGAATCAAAGGTCATGGCGTAATCATCGTCATCGTCGTCGCCCTCCGCAGCCGGCTCGGGAACCTTGACTTGGATGGATTGAACCTGGTCTGGCTGCTCTTTGTACGCGTCCGAGAAACTCGAGCCAGGCGACGAGTTTTCCGCGTCGCTGCCGTGGTCCTGCCCCTCCGTAGGCTGAGCGCTTGTCGCGTCATCGTCATGCTCGTGGGTCGAAGTCATATTGAAGATGGGGTCGATTTGATTCCGGAGAACGGATATGTTTGATGACAGTGAAGTGTGGACTGGCAGGGGAGAGAGAGGAGTTGAGGGCTGGGTGTGGAACTCAGGCGCCTCTGGTATAGTCATATGAAGACAGTGGAATGATCAAATCATCAATTCAGAGCGCGCGCAGTGCAGTGCAATGCAATGCAATGCAGTGAAGAGGGTGGTCTGCTTTACAAGTAATGGCTCAGTCGCAGTGAACTGTAGATGACGCGAGGGTAGGAGAAAGGAATGAGTGCAAGGGCTAGAAAGGCTCTGTGGAATGGTGGTCTCAAATGACAGAGCTGAGGGCGTCGCAAGGCTGAGCGCTGCGCTGGGGCAGACTTCGTGACGCGTCTGAAGGATGTGATCGCGGTGTGGATGCGATGCAAGGGCACCCAAATGCGCTGTTCAGTCTTGATGGAGCGGATGAAGAGAGGTGGTAAGGGAAGGCGGGGTTGAGCAGATAGTGAAGATCGAAATCGAAAATATCAAAAGACCTTGAGGTTTTCCCAGCCAGCTTGTCTCGCTTGTTAGCCTGTTTTGCTGGCGAATCTGATTAAGCGCCCGTCGATGGAGCCGCGAGCGATCTATGGCTGAATGCTTCTGCCTTCATGTGCTTTCAGATACGCTCCATCACACCAAATCAACTTTGGTAAGCGTTGGATGAGTGTCCCAGTCTGCATGTAGTACAACAGCTCGTGCTGGCTTCCATCAGGAAAAAGTCGATTGTAGATGAAGCGAGGCTTCTCCACGCCGCGCAAAGGCCTGTGATTCCCCATCGTGTCTTCTGTTGAATTATAATCGCCCTTGGACCAGCAACAAGCATGGTTCTGGGTATGCTCCGAAGTCTTTCCACGCCAAACACACAAGCACGTCTCAGATTGGTTCAGTGCATCCGAGCATATACATCGCGGGGACCTTACGGCCAAGAGCACGATGCCCAGGAAGTTGTTGCTGCCCGAACATGGTATTCTTCCTTCAACAAGAACTCCATCTCGAGGAAAATCGCCAAAACGACTTACAGCAATGCATCTGGACCGGGGGGTCAAAAAACAAACAAGTAAGTTGTCTTTTTCACTAGGCTCCCGGGCTCTGACTAACCCTTTCCACTCAGAACCTCATCCAAAGCAACAACCAAGTGGCCGGTGGATGCCTTGATTTCATATATCCCTAAGATTCTGCACCCCCAGATAAAGATGAGCAGATACTACACAGCTAGTTCCAATGCCATCACTATCCAATGTGACACCTCTAGGAGCCAGAGTGAGAATACGGATATTACCCACGACAGGCTCTTTGAGGAGCTTGGGGATATATATAGAGCGACGATACCTGGAGAGACCTCACCCGAGCAATCCGAGAAGGTGAGAAAGTTGTAAGTCAAATTAAAGTTTCTTGATGTCTTCGTGTATGACAGCATTACTTGACTGGTGAAATCACCGGTCTTCGGTAGGAGTGTCATGAAAGTTTGGAACCTTCGAGCAAGTATAGCAGAAATACTTGAAAGGTCTTTGAGAAGGAGACGAACTCCAAATGGTGAGACGGCGGCGCGGGTCTGGAGTATCATGATTCTATAGCACAATTGAAGGTTGGATTGGAACTTTGAAATTCCTCAAATTCCGGCCACCATTACTTCAACATCAGAATACGTGCTAATATTCTTCTAAACAGGCAAGCCGCTGATAATGCGGCGAGATTGAAGATGAAGAAATTGCGCAGCGATAAGAAAAGGTCTCGAAGTGGAGGAGGTCGCTTCGAGTAGTATTTGTATTTGTATTGTATATGTCATAGAAGTAAATACGGTATGGAGTACAAGAGCCGCTTGCAAGCATGGAAGGATTTCTCATCAGGGTTAGAAGCATTTGTTGCGGAAATCACCGCGCTGTGGAAAGACTTTTCTTCTTGTACCTTGAGCGGGCACTGTTCGGTAGTCAACTCTTCGAATTTATTTGTATAATGAAAGATCATTTAGATTGGTTTTACTCCGTAATGAAAACCTAATTAATCTCTGGTGGTTAGTAGGGTTGCTTGATCAATGCTGAAACTCTTGATACACAACAGTGGCCTATGAATAAGGAGGTAGAGAGGTGGGCATGAGAAGCAGATTGAAGTGTTCTGGATAAGATTTTATGGGAGCAATGCAGACTGTTAGAGAAAGGTTGACTCCCAGGATCATATTATATGGAGTGGCGGACAAGTCCAGCAGTTAGTCTCTCTTCAATATCGCAATGCTTACCACTTCAGGCGAGCTTAGTCAATTCTAACACATGGTCAAACAGATTGATTGTCCTTAAGTAGTCCTTTACAGCCAGTCATTGTCGTGATAGCATTGTCACCATCCTACGCCCATGCCATAACTCCGAAGTTATATTTCGTAACGCATTAATCACTTCTCTTCTTTGCATCCGGCTCGATCTCGCCAGCGCTGCTCGCACTAGGTGTTTTCAGCCCTTCCCCATCGTTGCTCTCCAAGCCATGGTCTTCCTCCTCCCAACCATCCTCAGCGTTCTCGTCCCAGTTATCGACTTCTTCGTCCAGCGTTTCTGCTCTTGGCTCCACTCTAGCTATACCAGATTCTTGTGCGCCGACTCCCTCACCTAGTTCCAAATCCTGTTCCTCGTCCGGTACAACCTGGTATGTCTTGGCCAATCTCTTCCTCTCTAACATGCGAAGATGATACCAGCTGGAGAGAGCAACGGACGAGAGACTTCCTACGACGTTTGCAACAATATCATAGACATCGAAGACTCGATCGTTAGGCAGAACTCCTTGCAAGATTTCTGATCCAACACCCAAGAAGCCAGTGCAGATTAGCAGTGTAAGATTCAGGTTCCGTCTTCGAGTTGTGTCAAGGATCCAGTAGAAACAAGTCGTGAGAATAAAAAAGGTTACAAAGTGGAGGACTTTGTCGTTGATGAGTCCATCTAACTGGAGCGAGGTGAGGCCGGCGTACGCGGAGAGGAAGATGAGGAAGACGAAAGCTCCTAGAAGGGCTGGGATTAGAGACGTACGTTGATGGAGAAGAGAAGCAAGCTAACCTGCAAAGGGGAGTCTTATGCGCATTTTACTAGGCTTCTACTTGTTTGACAAATCTCGCATTCATCACTGTGGGTTCGAAGGTGATTTTCTGGTGGAGTTGCAAGCAGCAAGATCACTACCTGTCAAAGCTCAGGCAAGCTCGAGCAAGCAGGCTGATGCAGCCCGGGATTACGATTTTAACACGTGACAATGCAACCTTCCCGTGGGGTTGGAACATGGAGATTTGTTGCTGTCGACACAAGGTTGGAGTATAATGTTGTAGATTTAGAGAAATGGAATTAATCTTGCAGATCCTACACGGTGCCATTCCTGTAATTCCCAGAATCAATGTGTTCTAAAGATTTGTTGTGACGTTCTTTCACTATGGAGTGATTCTGCTATGGACTGGATTTGGCACGCTAACTTCAACATCGGTTGTCCCTTCCTCAGGAACACAGCCAAAAAGAGAGGATTGCGCCCATCGACCATCAACGACAAACTCGCCGTGCATCCTCGATGAAACTGTCACTGTGTTAGGCGAGGCATGAAATTGCATTTCAGGACTTATTTGAGCGCGCGACGACATCTTGAAGGAAAGTTGAGGAGGAATCGGCGCGACTCCATTGTCGGCCTGTGGGGGTTGGCCGCCAAAGAAGATGTCTGGCGGACATGCCATCCAACAACCATCATCGGCCTGGCTTTCGATGCCAAACCGCATGAATCTCTCGAACAAACTCTCCAGCAAGTCCTTTCGATTAAGAGACGATACTCCTACGTGTGCGCAAACTCCCAATATCCTCTTCGATAATGCCACAATGTCAGACTCGGCTACCGTACAATATGATGGAGATATTGCGGAGGAGGAGGACAATCGCAGGTCCACGCTCAAGGGCAGCTTCAAATACAGGGAGGGCCGCATATCCAGGCTGTTCGGAGGGGAGGCTTCTGAACCTCTGGAACAGGCAAACGATGCCGACGCGTTCAATGACCAATTGGTAGACGCACCCGTGGTTGCGGAACCCGCAAAGGAGCAAGTTCCCAAGAAGACTGCCCGCGTTATTGACGAAGACAACTATGATGATGATGACGAAGATGAGGATGAAGACGCCAGCCAACAGTCGCCCTTGAAAACCAAAAGCACGAATGCCCTATTATCCCCTTCGAAATCCGGCAGCTCTCCTATACAGTCTGACCATTCTCCAACCAAGCAATCCGATCACGCCAAGGACAACGCGTCTCAAGATGAACCTAAGTCTTCCGAAGATGTGCGCAAGCAATTGGAGGAAGCAAAGAAGGCCACAGAGGAGGCAGTGAAGCGCAGCTTTCATACAATTTTCTATACCCTTGAGAATGATCGCGTCGCTATGCTGGAGCAGCAGAAGCTGGAGGAATCTGAAAGGCAGATTGATGCCGAGATGGACACTGGTGGTAACGCAGGGGGTGCCAGTGGTTCCAGTGGTGAACATCATGGCTCATTAAGTAGTGCCAACCTTGGTGCTTCGAGTCTGACCCTGAAGCATTTAATTGCTCGCATAGATATGAAGCGTGATCAAGTCCGCGCTTCAGATGCCGAGCTGAGATCATTGATGAATGAGGTCCGAAAGAATCGAAGTAAATGGGCAAGTGAAGAGAATGTTCATCAAGAAGAGCTCTACGAGGCTGCAGAAAAGGTTCTGAGCGAGCTCAAAGCAATGACCGAGTACTCGGCACCGTTTCTGACAAGGGTTAATAAACGAGAGGCTCCTGATTACTACAATAGTAAGTGGCTGGACTGCCAGATATCTGTTCCTACTAACACACAATAGTTATCAAACAGCCTATGGATCTTGGTACAATGACCAAAAAGCTAAAGACCCTGGCCTACAAGTCCAAAGCCGAATTTGTCGCCGATTTAGATTTGATATGGGGAAATTGTCTCAAATACAACGCTGATATTGCTCACCCTCTGCGCAAGAACGCCAATTCGATGAGGAAGGAGGCCGAGAAATTAGTACCACTAATCCCCGATCTTGTGATCCGTCCTCGAGCAGAAGTCGAAGCAGAAGAAAGACGAAAGCAGAATGGCGGAGAAGACGACCCAGTCGAAGACAGCGATGATGAGCCTATTATGTCCTCCAGAGGGAGAGTCGCCGGTGCTAAAGGTGCTTCCAAAGCTAGAAAAGCTACAGGTGGCCGAGAGGAAGGAACTCCTGGTGTGGATGTGAAGCCTTCACTTCAGCTCAATGGCCTCCTTGGCTCTGTCAAAGATGGTTCTGAGGCCGGCTTTGATGGTAGTCAGAATGGATTTGCTACCCCACCAGTTGGGACCCTAGGCTCAATCACACCTGTTCCAGGAGATAGAAGTATCGTTGATTCCATGGATTTAGACGTTTCCTCCATTAACGGTATCTCACTTGGACAGGCTCTCGGTGTTGCTGGAGAAGAATTGTTGGAGGACGAAGAGTACAAGATCTGGAAGCAAGTGACTAAGAAAGACCGTGCTCTTGTCGCCAAAGAGCGAAATCGTTTGTTCAAGGCAGATAACCTTCAACCAGATGAACCTGCTTTGCTGCGAACAAAAGCCGGCATGCGCAGGTGGCTTCGTCAACAAGCTCAAGCTCAATTAGATGGTGCCAAAGCTGACAACTCTGCGCGAGATGGGAAAGAGGCTACATCTGAGACCCTCGCAGAAGGGATGGAGGGCGAAGAAGAAAGAGTCCTACCAGACTACTACGATCCATTGTCAGCTATCCCGGATATTCTTCCCAAACTTCAGTGGAACGAAGATGCAGATGGAAACCTTATTGATCGATCCGAAGAGTTCCTCCGGATGGTTGAGCCTGGTCATTTCACTACCCCTAAGAGTAGCTTAGCGGCTAAACTCGATGGCAACATGAAGCAGATGCAAGAGACAAGGAAATTGTGCTCAAAGATTGGTGTCATCAAACAGATGCAGTTGCAAGCGCAGGTATGTAGTCCAGTCTGACGGTGCCACCTGGCCATGGCTAAAACTAACATTTGTTGCAGGTCTATAACAATCAGTTTCCCAAGTATGAACCGGAGCCTTTTGTGGAGATGGATATTGAACCACATGTCACCTACGATAACGGGCCGATCATGTCTACATGGGTGTGTAAAGCTGCCTTGCAACGGTCTGTTGCGAAGATTTGCTATCATACAGGATTCGAAGAGCTTCAGCCGTCTGCTCTGGACGCCATGACAGATATTGCTGGAGACTATTTTAGCAAACTCGTCCGCTCTTTCAATGTCTACCGAGAAGCCCCCAAGGTTCCCGCGAGCGGTGTAGCAGCTGATGCTGGTGCAAAATGGCAGGAACGTTTCACCAACGAAGAAGTCATGCTACATTGTCTAGACGAGCACGGGTTGGACGTTGAGAGTTTAGAAGCATATGTTAGAGACGATGTGGACCGCTTTGGCACCAAGCTTTCTATCATGCATGAGCGTATGAAAGCACATCTCACAGATCTCCTTCGCCCTGCTCTTGATGGTAGTGGGGATGGCTCAGGAGCCTTCAACGATGGCAGCGAACAATTTGTCGGGGGCGATTTCGCGGAAGAACTTGGCGAAGATTTCTTCGGCTTCAAAGCGCTTGGTCTCGACTCCGAGTTTGGAATGGAGAGTCTGTCAGTACCGCTACATTTACTCCAGAGCCGTCTCTACAAGCCACCGGAGGCAACAGCCGGCGTTACTACAGAGAATGTATTTCCACCACTGCCGCGACTGGAACCTGTCACCAAAGAAAATGTCAACGACCAGATCGGTCTGGTCAGGAACTTCTTTCTCGCCAAGTTGCATGCCAATAGTGATGAGCCACTCATTGAAGATGAGGACTTGCCACAGAAGCAAAGGTTACCCAAACCACGACTCGGACCCACAGGCAAGATCACTAGTCCGAGAAAACGGCCTCTCAAGGAAACTCTGGGCAATGCAAAGAAAAAGAAGAAGTTGGAGAATGGCATTGCAATTGATACTACACCAAATGCTAAGACTGGACCCAGCGGCAGCCCCGAAAAGTTGACAGCGTCTGCAAAGAAGGCCAAGTTAGGCTTGCCAAATGGCGGGCCAGTTTCAATGGAGCGGGTAGAGAGTAGCCAAGGAAATGCCAGCCAGACAGAGAAGGACGATGGTAGCGCGGTCGGTATGATGAGCCCTGAGAGCATCGAGCGCTAATCGAGGAACGAACCAAAAGATGCTGGTACTTGCTTGCGAGTAGCCTTGTTACCACAATCATTCATTTTTTGAGATGGGAGTATATACGGAGTAGCGGACGGTTTGCACATACCATACAGAAGAGCGCAGTCATTCGGGCTTGAAATTAACCTTCTTTACATCACCTGTACCAAGAGTATTACTTTTTTGACGGCGTTATTCGGGCGGGCAGGCAAGACTTCAAGGAATTGAGTTATTGGGTGGATATCCGGGCGGACTGGTGGGCATTCCTTGCGATATCATCGGCTCATGTAGTGGGCCTCTCGTCTTCATTCATTTCTACTTTCCTTGAATTAACTTTTCTTCTTTTGCATGGGTTTGGGATTGGCAGGAAGCTTTTTAAGACAAGATATCATGTTGATGGTGGCAGATTTGATGTACTTGCTACCTGATAGGTTGGTTCATGGATTTATTACTGGTAAGGATAGTGCTAGTGTAGGTACGGGATGGCGAAAGTGAAGGCGTGGCTCAGAATGGGATCAGAGAAAGTCAAGCCAGAAGACTTACTGGTGGCCGGATGGACTTTGTACTACAGATCGATTGTATCCTAACAGGAAGGATCATCTATTCAATGAATCTACCACCATTTATCTATGCGTCTGGAATACGTTTGTATTATGTGCACGTCGTTGCCATAATAAACGAGTTTGATATGATACAGGCAGCGGTTATGCGAGAGCCTTGACCAGTATGACCCCTTAGGTAATTGCAGGCGATAGTCTGCCCAAGCTTGCCTTGTTTTTCTTATACTTAGATCTGTATTTATTGATCATAATACTGTCACAGCACATAATCATGTTGGATTTTGCGTTTGCGGCTATGAGGCGTGGAGCTTGAACTGATAGCCACAGCACATAATCATGTTGGATTTTGCGTTTGCGGCTATGAGGTGTGGAGCTTGAACTGATAGCCGATGATACGGTAAAAGGTCAAAGGCAGGTTATGTGTTCGTGAGCCGAAGAATATGCTCGTAGGAGCTAAAGATCCCACAAGTAAAGGAGACGGAATGTTTCAGTTCATCTTTGCAGAATGAATCTTTGAGATATCGAAAACGTCTCTTCTTCCAGCACGTAGAAGTGAAAGAAACGTCTGCATAGAAGTAGATGGAGACATATTTCGATGGGAACAATTATGGTTAACTGGTAGGTAAGTAGTGCTGGTCATCTAGATAATTCAAAAATATCACTAAGCTCGTAGTATATAGACTAGGTATGGGAAATGACATGGACAGCTTGTTTTGAGACTTACCCATGCTGTAAATCGTGGGGTGTATAAGAATCAAGACTCTGTTCAAAACCGTCCAGAATGTGCACAATGTGTTGTTCAGTTGGTCGATTTGGGGAATGAGGCGCTTTATATGATTTAGAAATTCGTGTGCTACTTTCTACCAACGCCATATAGAACCAATCAGCTGGATGATAGCTCGTGGACTATGGTATTCTTCGTGTAGACTTAGCAGCGGTGTTGGGTCGAGGGAAATATAAACAAGTCAGTCTCGAAAGTGAAGAAGTGTTTCTTCATGATCGATGAGAGCACCTGCGTAATCATATTGTTGAAAAAATATAGTGTGGGGTTTGTCACCTGCTCCTCAATACCGATATTGAAATTCAGGCGCTCTATGATTCTCGGCCCTTGCTAGAGGAAATAGGTTCGGCCATTATACTTGCAAAAGACCTGGTGGTGTCGGCAAAAGCTGTCGTCTCTCACTCAAGTTGCGTCCTTCCAAGACAAATACATCATCGTTGAATATTACTTGTACTGCCTGCTGCTCACTCTGAGGAGTGTCTGCCCTTTTGAAAATCAGAAAAGGATCTGGAGGCTCTCAGTATGCTCTCAAATTCGTAAGACGCCAGCGTCCAAAGTAGAACTTTCGATAGACACGAACGCTTAATTGGGAAAAGGGGGCATTGGGTTCCTTCACCGACCGAGAGGCATGAATACCCTCAACGAGGCCAATTCTATTTACGTATATATTTTCACGCTGAGGCTCTGCATATAGATTACTCTGCCTAAGATATTTCTGCTTCCCATATTTGTTTCTGATCAAGATAGCTGAGGTGTGCAATCGAAATAGCTCGCTTAACTTTGTCAAGTATCTTGGAACCAGCCCCCCCCCCCCTGGACTCTACAAATATGCTCTCATATTACCGTATTCAAACTGTAATCGAACAGGTCCAATCACAATGATTGCAAAACTGGCCAAGTTGCCATACTTCGACGAGCTTTGGCATGTAAGTGTTATTTTATGATAATTTCTCCACTAGGCTTATAATCTAATGTAGCAGCAAAATAAACCAACCAAAATCAGAAGGCGTTTACTTACATTTGACTTCAACCCTCATACAACACTTCAAAGCCTAGCAACCCAAGGCTGACAGAGACTGATGGTTGCTCAGATGCAGATATCTCAAGCAGCCAGCACCAAGTTACTCAATGCAAAAGCTAGCCATCATCCTTCCCAGCCGCGTATCCGCTGGGCAGTAATCTAGTTGGGGCGGCCCGACAGATCGAGGCCCCCGTGGCTACGATTTTAAGTCTGGCATGCCACCCTGCTATTTGCAGAAAGCTTTAATTTGATCTCTATCATTCATCTCTCTCCGTGAAGCATACATCATCTGCAACGCAGGCACCACAGCAACCCGAAGAAAATGAACCCGAACGCAACCGCTGTGAAGCACAGAGCGATACAGGGAATAGATCGTCTAAGTTGATGGGCTCAAATACCAATCGGCGTCGGAGTATCGTCATCCATAACCCGCTCATGTTCGAACAAGAATCGACAGTCCCCGAGGATTCTAGGCCCAGTGCCGCAATAGGTAGCCTTCACCTTCCCCAGTAGAGTGACTGGCTTAATCTTGAGGTGAACCTCATTCTTATTCTCGGTGATTTGGACATCAAGGTGCCTGAAGTTGGCATCCTTCTCATCCTATTTCTCCGGCCGATTTATAGTTAGAAGAGATGTCTTTTTGATAGACTGGACAGGCCTTCATACGCTGCTGGTTTCTTTGACAGAGCCAGCTGATAGAAAGGAAGCTGTGGTCATGAGTGGTTCAAGATAGTGTTTGTTTGAGGTAGATATAGTGTTTCATTGAGCAGTGGCTTTCTCCCAAGACGGTTGAGACGTGTTGGAAACGGCAGCTTGATACCCAACTGATTTGACGAAGTCAAAAAGCCCCAAAGAAAATTGCAGAGGGAGTCTTTAGTCTCTCCAAGAAGGGAGAAAAGATAAAACTCTCTATACTGCTTGGCAAGGTAATATGCAGGACATAGGTTCATTTCAAAGTATAGAACTTCTAAGGACCATGAAGAAACAGCACAAGAATAGCGGGCCATTTCCTTTGTCCTTGCAGCTTGACTCAACCCAAAACCCTTCGATTCATTACTAACCGGTGCACTAGAGCTTAGCTTCATAGCCTGCAGTATGATTTCCACGGTTTGTATGGCAGAGGTAAATCCTCCCCCCCTCCCCGAACCGAAGCCAAGCGGCAGTTTGACCAGCAAAAAGTGGTTTCCCATTTTCTGCTCTCTTCGCGAGAAGGGTTTGCCATGTAGAAATTATCATGGAGCCCAGTGAGTCAAAAAATGGATCTTGACCGAACGAGGATTCTTGTATGAGCAAGAATTCGCAAGGAGAACCTAGAGACAGACATAGTATGGATGGAGTTGCTCGTAGATTTACCTATTCAATGTGCTAGGACATGTTCTTTACTTGAAACCTACTTTATACCTGCTCGCGCGCTCTCCAATTCTGATCTTTCAATATAATAGCATCGAAAAACCCCGCAACCTCCTACCTACCTGTCTCCTCACTCGGGGAATAGTTATGCCTTAAACCATAGGTTGAATCACGCTCTAGTAAAAATCAATTATATAATGAATAAGAGTGTGTGGGCAGAGAGGCATTCAGTGCACTGGTTGAGGGAACGGGGCTTAGAACTGGCGTCTTTTCCTGCTCTTTCCAGTGTTGCTCGAAGACAGTAACCCCACACTAATTTCCGGATGGTACGAGACGATAGAAGCTTTCACATACTCTTCGATCACAGATACCTGCATTACTGCATTATACAAGTAGACAGGGAGTAGCGAGGTACTGATAGAAGCGTTTTTAAAGCCAGGCCATCCCGGAAGATGGATGTTCCCTGGATACATGGATTGATTCTAGAGAAAGAAAAAATAAAACAAAAGGAACACTTGAACTATGTAACATTATCCACAGCTTCGTGGTGCGCTTTAAGGAATCCAAATCCAGAAGAGCGTTCCCTTGCAAGAATATCATATCCCAAAATTCATATCAGGACGCCCAAATGCATATGCAAAGCAGCCACATCTTTTATCTCATGTTCCCCTTTTTACAACAAGATCATGCCTGCACCAGCCATTCCTGCAACGACGGCGTAAGCGCCCATTTGCAAAAGACCCATATCAAAACGTGGGACGACGACAGCACCTGCAGAACTCTTGCTGGTGGTTGTGGAAGAGCCGGAAGAGCTAGAGCCACTGCTGGATCCAGTGCCAGTTGGGGCGGCAGTGACAGTTCCGGTTCCTGCAGTACCAGCTTGGGCGAGAAGGGAGGAGCACGACGAGCTCTTGGAGCCGGATTGGACTTGGGCGTTGCCGCTGAAGTCACAAGCGGTGGAGGCGGAAGACTGAGATTGGTAATATTGGTCCATGGCGAAGGAAAGCATCTGGTAGGATGTGCACATGGAGTAGGCTCCGTAAACTCCGCTGGTAGCATTGGCACTGACACCGGCACAGGCGTTGCTGTCAAGACCGCAGACGGTGCTGAAAAGGGCTGAAGTCTCGTTTCCGCTCAGGCCAGTGTTGGCCTTGCAGCCAAGGGAAGCCACCATGCAAGAGCAGAGTTCAGCATTGGCCTTTGGTGGGAGGTTGCTGGAAGCGGCCCAGTCGCTACCGACAGTTGGGCAAGCTTGGGCAACAGTGTTGGTAACAGAGTAGGCGGACGAAGCCGTGGAGGAAGGAGTAGCCTTAGCCAATTGAGCGGAGAGAGAGGTGAAATCAGAAAGCTTAGAGGCGCTGCTGCTGGCGGCGGTGTTGACGCTGACAAGACCTTCGTAATGTTAGTTGGGTGATCATGAGTAGAATATTCCGTTCACATACCGTAGCTGTTGGTCTCTTGGAACCACTCGTAGACAATTCCTCCAGACCAAACGTTGGTCATGTTTGAACCATAGATGGCTTGAACCTCAGTGAATGGACGAGGGGTGACACTGTTGCATCCGTACTCAGCAAAGAAGGCTGGGACGGAGTAGTTGGCAAATTCGAGAGTTCTCTGATCATAGCCAGACTCAGTGTAAGAGGAATCTCCACACCAGGAGTAGATGTTGTAGCCCCAGAAATCAATTGCATCGGCAGCATCACCACAGTTGAAGTAGTGGGCCAAGTTAATACGGATGTTAGCGTCGTCGTTGGTAGCATATCCGACACCAATGGAACGGTAGTTCTTGGTGGAGATATACTCCTTCATATCACGGACAGCGGCCTTGACGAAAGCACTGGCATCGGTGTTGTTGGGCGAGTTAGAAACCTCATTACCAGCAAAGAAACCGATAACGTTGGTGTAGTTGGCCATGGCATCGACAACGGCGGCATACTCCGAGTAGAGGGTAGTATCCCAGCTGGGGCTGTCGCGGTTGATGGAGGTGTCAGGGTTGGACAGATCTTGGAAGACGTAGATGCCGTTGTCCTGGAGAAGCTGCATGCATGCAGAATGGTCGAGGGACGCATTGATGGCATAGACACGGATGACATTGGTTCCCAATTCCTTCATGAGAGGAACATCACGGGTACATCCAGCCTCGTCGGCCAATGGATCGGTGAAAGATGCGGTTGAGCTGGAAGCAACAGCGGGTTGGTAAGCCACACCGCGGAGGAAGAATTCGGTTCCGTTCTCGTAGAAGAAGTGAGAGCCCTAGACATGGTGAATTAGCAAGAGTCCAGCAACGGCCTCGCAAGCCTGGCAAAGTGCGTACCTTGATCACAATGGACTGGGCCGTCGTCGCCGTGACGGAGGAAGCGAAGAGCGCCCCGCTGAGAGCAGCAGCAGCAATTGGAGCGAAACCGAATGGCTTCATGATTGCTGTAGATAGAAATATGGAAGGGTTCAAATAGCTAAGTGTTGTTGTTCACGAGTGTCGTCTGAGGTCGAGGATTCCGAGGTCCAGCGTGGGCATGAAAAGTAATTTCGCCTTCTTTTCAGAGTCGTCCTTGCCCAATTTTCACACGCAAGACTTGTTTCAAAGCAGATCGGCAGCAACAACGAGTGTACAAAAGAGTGTCGAGAAAAAGTGAGGAGAGGATGGAAATAGGGCAAAAGGAGGACGGATAGACAAGATCCAAAACAAAGGACGACAGACGTGAGGGTGGTGAGCCGGAGTCTTTCAATACTCCACGGCGCACTCGTATCAGGAAGGGCAGACGGAGGAGGGGAACCACATATTCTGGAAAGGGATGACATGGGGCCGTGGTTCGTAGGCTCATTGCTGGCTTGCGTGTGGTTGTGCTGTGGGAGACGCGCAACAAATCTAAGCATGGGGATCCACCGCGCATCCTGGGCCGGTGCAATGAGGCCGTCCCAATCCAGACGGGAACCGCAACCATTGGCCGTCTATTTATTACAACGGCCCATCCGTTGCTACTGTTGTGCGTGCTTGCTTGACTTCTCCATCCTGCCTGCTGTGTGTGAGGCGTTGGGTTGGTATCAGATGGGGGGATCTTTGCTTGGCTTGTTCTGGAAGACCTCTTGTCTCGTGCTGTGCCGGCGCTTGACGTGCGGCAGGGCCAGATGCATGCTGCGGAGGACGGCGACGGCTTCCTTGGCTGGCTGCGAGCATGGCAGATGGTAGACGGCAGGACCCCAACTGTGCGGTGATTGTGATTGTTGTGCACTGCGCACTTCACAATAATAATCTGCGATCATCAGGGGTGATCCTGCTGGCATCCGCCTCCTCCTCGCTTGGCTGGCAGACAGAGGCAGAGGCAGACACAGACACAGACACAGACACAGACACAGAGGCAGGTACCGCGGACCACGTGATCTCCACCCTCTTCTCGTCGTGCTCCTTCTGTCTCTCGTCTCGTCTCCCCTGCCTCCCTGGCTCGGAGGCGCAGCACATATCAAATCTCACGAGCACGAGCACGGCATGGCATTGGGTCACCGTGTCATCGGGGATCGTTCAGCAACACACGCTGCCATCCTCATCTTCTCATGGGCTCGTCTCCCCCTTCTGCTGCTGATCGCGGCGGCCCCAGATACATATCATATGGTTCCCGCCTCTCCCACAATTTCCAAGACTTGACCGTCGGAGCTTTGTTCGTGAAGCTCGCTTTGCTTGAGGATCACACGTCACCGGCCGTCCCAGCAGCACATCAAATCATGGCCCATCGTCCAATACACCGTGTGGGCTAGTCCCCCGGTGCATGGTTCATGTCATCCAAGCAATCGTCTGCGGCGGCGGGATCATCCAAGTCTCATACGCGTCTCAAGCAGAACCGCCGTCCGGTTGGGAGCCACTCACTGCCCTCGCTTCGTCTTTGCAGCACAATGGATTAGGACGTGGACGTGCAATTAAGACTTGGAATTGAGGCTCAGTGGGAAAGTCGGTGTCAGGCCCCAGTACCAGTCTGGCACAAGCTCCTCAAACCTTTGCGGTGTAGCGAATCTTTTTGCACTCGGTCACCTGGAAAACCATCGCCCGCCTTCCACATTTATTATGATTACGACCGGATCATGCGCTATTACTGGACAATCCGATGAAGGTCCACCGGGGAGGGCTTAGGCTTAGCCTTCGGCTTCGGCTTCGGCCAGACACGGAGGGTAAAGTAGCAACGGTAGCCAACTTTTTGTTTGGCGTCCCAGAGTTGACCCCCTATTTCCTACTCGTACTGGACTATTGCATGCACATTTCAGCCGGCCCACCCGGTCATTTGTCCGATAGCGAAAGCTTGAATCTTGAATCATGCTCAGCCGCTAGGGTTGATTAGATCGCCACTCCGGCATAGTTAAATCTATTTTGAGACCGACTGACAGGTATAGGCACGTAGGAAAGCCAGCAAACAAAAACGCGATGTCCATGAAAGATTTTGCATGTGCACGGAGAGTACGAGGAAGGCGACGACGCCTCGGCCGGCACGAGTCGCTGCTGCGCTTACCGACTCACCTCCCTCTCGCCCCCGAGCAGACAGAGAAGTGCATGCAAAAAGAAAGTATGGGCACCGCAATGGGATTTCAAGCTACGGCCTGACCTTCATCTTAAGGCTGCATCTGTGGGATGTTGAGGAGCTCCAAGTGGCGGAAACAGGGATGGCCAAGTAATTCGATATGCACGCTGACATAGTGTGGTTGAGGATTGCGAAGCGCCAAGAGAATTACGATAAAATACAGTACGATCAAGAACTCGTATTCCGCAGAATGTACGAGGGCCCGGGTGACTTTTGACAACATTCTAGAAGCGTGTTCTCGCTCTGGCGTTTTATCCTCGATTACGCCAGCGGGATGAGAGTTATGAAGGCCATACTGCGTTGAGGCTGGAGATGAGCTTCATGGACCCAGATTGCACAGGATATCGTGAGCCCCACGACCTCATTGGCAGGCGGAAATGAACGCATCCAATGTCAAACAGCCGGTGCCAGGTGCCCCTGAGCGCTGTCCCCACGAATAACGAGGCGGCGGCAAGTTGGCCTCGTTTGAAGGGAGCAGCCAGCTGATAACCGCTCCCGCGATCAACGTCCGGAGGAGCGGTATTCGTACGGGCTCAGGTGGTTGCGATCATGCATTGGATGGGCAAGCCATCGAGCACCACTCACCTGGCGCGAGCCAGTGCCAGGTGAGATGGCGCGCGGTGTAGGCGTAAGTGCAGCGATAAGACCTACGGATTGCGAATACAGTGCGAATACCGTGGCAGTCATGCTGAGGGACGATGCCAGCCAACCCTCCTCCTCCAAGTCTTGCTTGCGCGTGCCCACATGTGCACCCATGTCCACCTGAGGCAAAAATAGGGCAACCTGCAATACTGCATGCAGGAAGAATGGCTTTCGCCATGGAAATTGCACGGCTGACCAGATCGCGCACCGGTTTGGCTGGATAATAATGCGACGGTTATGATGACGACGATGCACCCGAGGGGCTCCTCCCCGAAAATTGGAGATGCGAGAATCTCCTATTTTCTTATCCGCGCAGATTTGCTTTCGGCGGGCGGTTAGTGGCAGCCGTTGCGCAGGACAGGACAGGACTGGGAGGGAGGCAGGCGAAAGTTGGCCACAGCGCGCAACTTCCTTGAAAGCGCGAAAGGGGGGGCCCCTCTTGGTAAATCACTTAATCTGGATGCAGATTGGTGTGCCTTTTTATTTAGCACCGATCGTGAATGCGGCGCCGGGGCCTCAGCCAGTAGGACGGCCGAGCAGTGTCGTCCACCCTGGGCTATGCCGGTTTGGGATGCGCCAGTATCCAGCCGGCCTCCTTCATTCCTGGGCCAGCGTGCAGGGCTTCAACACGACCTCCATATACCGTATTCTGCGAGCCCTCACCGTAGCCCAGCCGTCGTAAACACGCCAAATCGCTGCGCGTAATAGGCCCATGGCTTGATGCATGTTGGTGATCCACCGCCGATGCCCTCCAACTACCACCCTAAAACCTGCCTTACCACTCCTGGAAGTATTGCACTCCCTAGTACCGTGCCTTGCCCTTCCCTGCCGGCTTTGCTCCTGCTTGCCTGTACCTGTCCGTCCTATCGGTGGTGACCAAGCACCAAGCTGCACCTCTCATCTTGGGCTCGCTCGCTCGCTTTGAAAATTCCCAGAATCACGTCGAGCCATTCTTCCCTCTTTCCTCTCCCTTCCTTCCTCATCAACATCTCCCTCGCCTCGATCCAATTCTCTCGATCAGTGGCAACCGGAGACAGCTCATCACTGTCCCATTGTTGCGTTCCGTTCGTTGCAGACTTGGGATCTTTGTCTCTTGTTCCTCACACTCGTTCCAGCCAACCAGTAGTCTGATTTCCTCGCGACCGCGCCGACCTTAGCTTGCGAGTAGGGGGCTATCGTCCAAGCAACACGCACTTCGTGTGGAAAACAAGACTCGCTCTCAACTTCTTTTCTTCTTCGACTCCTCAAAAGGGACCACCGATCGCTCCTTATCGTCCTGGGTTTGATTCTGCTCCCGTCCCGCTCAGTTGATCTGCAACGTCCTCACGACATCCCTCGCGAGGAAGTGTTCATCAACAGACGCCGTCATCCCCTGGCCTCTTGGACCTTTTTTTGTCATCCCAACTCGAGAACCGCAAGGACCGCCTTGAGCTCGAGAAAGACGACTACCATCACATTCACGGGAATCAATTGTCCAATGTGCACATAATTGTAAGTCCTGATCTCCCTCTGCGACAGACCCCTGGGCCATTCATTTCCTTGCCTTTCCGAGCCGGTCTCACGACAACGAGCAACCGAGAACCTTGGTTTCCTGAACTTCTCCTGACCTCATTCTCTTCCTAGGTACCTCCTTAGAACGCAATCATGTCGGGACACCCACAAGGCCATTACGATGATGGCTACGACCATCATCAGCCGGCCAACACAGACTCGTACTATCAAGACGAGCATAATCAACAGTACTATGATAATCAGGGAGGCTATGCTGAGCATGGACAACCGGCACACGGTGGCCACCAGCAAGGCGCGGATGGATACTACGATGAATCGTAGGTCTATACTTCTTGCTAAACCACGTACCAGATCATTGACCAAAGACAGGGGCTATTACAACGCAGATGCCAACAACCCATACCAACACGACGGAGGCTACTATGAGGGGCATGGTCACGGCGGACAGTACCAGGACGAGTATTACAATGACCAGTACTACGACCAAGGTGCTGCCGGTCAGCAACACCCACCAGGAAAGCGTCGGGGCCAAGACTCGGAGGAGGATTCCGAGACTTTCAGCGACTTCACCATGAGATCGGATATGCAGCGCGCTACCGACATGGACTACTATGGTCGTGGCGATGAACGCTATAACAGCTACGATGCAAGCCAGATGGGAGGAAACGGATACCGCCCACCATCTTCCCAGATCTCCTACGGAGGAAATCGATCATCCGGAGCTTCCACTCCAAATTACGGCATTGACTACAACAATGTCCTTCCAGCCGGACAACGATCACGAGAGCCATATCCAGCTTGGACTTCCGATGCACAGATCCCTCTCTCCAAGGAGGAGGTCGAGGACATTTTCTTGGATCTCACTGCGAAATTCGGATTCCAACGTGACAGCATGCGGAACATGTATGATCATTTGATGACTCTTCTTGATTCCCGAGCCTCTCGCATGACTCCCAATCAAGCTTTGCTCTCTCTGCACGCTGATTATATTGGAGGAGACAACGCAAACTACCGAAAGTGGTACTTTGCGGCACATTTGGACCTTGACGATGCTGTCGGATTTGCCAACATGAAACTTGGCAAGGCTAACAGAAGAACCCGAAAGGCACGAAAAGCTGCGAAGAAGGCGGCTTCAGCTGATCCAGAGAACGAGCAACAGACGCTCGAGCAGCTTGAGGGCGACAACAGTTTGGAAGCTGCAGAGTACAGATGGAAAACTCGCATGAACAGAATGTCTCAACATGACCGTGTTCGCCAAATTGCTCTCTATCTGCTCTGCTGGGGCGAAGCAAACCAGGTTAGATTCATGCCTGAATGTCTCTGCTTCATCTTCAAGTGCGCAGATGATTACCTCAACTCTCCAGCGTGCCAAAATCTCGTTGAACCAGTTGATGAGTTTACCTACCTCAACAACGTCATCACCCCACTGTACCAATACTGCCGTGATCAAGGTTACGAAATCCAGGATGGAAAGTACGTGCGCCGCGAGAGAGATCACAACAAGATCATTGGATACGATGACTGCAACCAGCTTTTCTGGTATCCCGAGGGTATCGAGCGGATTATCATGGAGGACAAATCTCGTCTTGTAGATCTTCCGCCTGCTGAGCGTTTCTTGAAGTTGAAGGATGTTAACTGGAAGAAGGTCTTCTTCAAGACCTACCTCGAAACTCGTTCCTGGTTCCATTTGTTGGTCAACTTCAACCGTATCTGGGTTATCCACATCTCTTTCTTCTGGTTCTTCACCGCCAAGAACTCTCCTACACTTCTCGTCAAGGACTACCGACAAGAAGAAAACAATCAACCACCTGGATCCGCTCAATGGTCTGCTGTCGCTTTGGGAGGCACTGTTGCCTCAGTTCTCATGCTTATCGCTACACTCTGCGAGTGGTCATACGTCCCTCGAAAATGGGCTGGTGCTCAACATCTAACGAAGCGTCTCTTGTTCATTCTGGTCGTATTGGTTATCAATGTTGCACCCAGTGTTTACATCTTCATCATTCAAGGCACTCAGAAGACGAAGATTGCGTTGATTCTTGGAATCGTCCAATTCTTCATCGCTCTTGCTACTGTCTTTTTTTTCTCGGTGATGCCGCTCGGAGGACTTTTCGGAAGCTACCTCACCAAGAACTCTAGACAGTACGTCGCCAGTCAAACCTTCACCGCAAGCTATCCTCGCCTTGAAGGAAATGACATGTGGATGTCCTATGGCCTGTGGGTTGTTGTCTTTGCATTGAAGCTTGCTGAGTCTTACTTCTTCTTGACGCTTTCGATTCGTGATCCTATCCGATACTTGGCCTCCATGGATGTTGCAAACTGCATGGGTGATGCGATCATTGGTACCGTGCTTTGCAAGGTTCAGCCAAAGATTCTTCTCGGTATCATGATCTTCACTGATTTGTGCCTTTTCTTCCTCGACACATTCTTGTGGTACATCATCATGAACACTGTCTTCTCCATCGCTCGATCTTTCTACTTGGGTGTTTCCATTTGGACTCCTTGGAGAAACATCTTCTCTCGACTCCCCAAGCGTATCTACTCGAAGATCCTCGCCACAACTGATATGGAGATTAAGTACAAGCCAAAGGTGCTCATTTCCCAGATTTGGAACGCCATTGTCATTTCTATGTACCGTGAGCATCTGCTTGCCATTGATCACGTCCAGAAGCTCTTGTATCATCAAGTTCCTTCCGAGCAAGAGGGAAAGAGAACTCTCCGTGCCCCAACCTTCTTCGTCTCGCAAGAAGATCACTCTTTCAAGACCGAGTTCTTCCCAGCTCAAAGTGAGGCTGAACGTCGTATCTCTTTCTTCGCCCAATCTCTGTCTACGCCAATTCCGGAGCCACTTCCTGTTGACAACATGCCAACCTTCACCGTCTTGATTCCTCATTACAGCGAAAAGATTCTCTTGTCTCTCCGTGAGATTATTCGCGAAGATGAGCCTTACTCTCGTGTTACCCTTCTTGAGTACTTGAAGCAGCTCCATCCACACGAGTGGGACTGCTTCGTAAAGGACACCAAGATCTTGGCAGATGAGACCTCTCAATTCAATGGCGATTACGAGAAGAACGAGAAGGATACGGCAAAGAGCAAGATTGACGATCTTCCTTTCTACTGCATTGGTTTCAAATCTGCCGCCCCTGAGTATACTCTTCGAACACGTATCTGGGCTTCCCTGCGTTCGCAAACTCTTTACCGTACCATTTCTGGTTTCATGAACTATAGCAGAGCCATCAAGCTCCTTTACCGTGTCGAAAACCCCGAAGTTGTCCAAATGTTCGGTGGTAACTCTGACAAGCTTGAGCGCGAGCTCGAGCGCATGGCCCGCCGCAAGTTCAAGATGATTGTTTCCATGCAACGTTATGCCAAGTTCAAGAAGGAGGAGATGGAGAACACCGAGTTCTTGCTCCGTGCTTACCCTGATCTCCAAATTGCCTACTTGGACGAAGAAGCTCCTCTTGTGGAAGGCGAAGAGCCTCGTCTTTACTCTGCTTTGATCGACGGTCACTCCGAGATCATGGAGAATGGTATTCGCCGACCAAAGTTCCGTATTCAACTCTCTGGTAACCCTATTCTCGGTGACGGAAAGTCAGACAACCAGAATCACGCTATCATCTTCTACCGTGGAGAATATATCCAATTGATCGATGCCAACCAGGACAACTACTTGGAGGAGTGCCTTAAGATCCGAAGTGTCCTCGCAGAATTCGAAGAAATGACCACCGACAACGTCTCTCCGTATACTCCTGGTGTTACCAACCCTGTCGTCAACCCTGTCGCTATCTTGGGAGCCAGAGAGTACATTTTCTCTGAGAACTTTGGTATTCTTGGTGACGTCGCAGCCGGAAAGGAACAGACATTCGGTACACTCTTCGCTCGTACTCTTGCTTCCATTGGTGGTAAACTCCATTATGGACATCCCGATTTCCTCAACGGTATCTTCATGGCTACTCGTGGTGGCGTTTCAAAGGCTCAGAAGGGTCTTCATCTCAACGAGGATATTTACGCTGGTATGACTGCTCTTCTTCGTGGTGGCCGCATCAAGCACTGTGAATACTATCAGTGCGGAAAGGGTCGTGATCTTGGTTTTGGTTCTATTCTCAACTTCACCACCAAGATTGGTACTGGTATGGGTGAGCAAATGCTCTCTCGTGAGTACTACTATCTGGGAACTCAACTACCTCTCGATCGTTTCCTGTCCTTCTACTACGCCCATCCTGGTTTCCATTTGAACAACATGTTCATTATCCTTTCCGTGCAGATGTTCATGCTTTGCTTGATCAACCTGGGAGCTCTTCGCAACCAGACTATTCTCTGCGACTACAACAAGCATGTTCCAATTACCGATCCTCTGTACCCCACCGGATGTTCCAACCTTTCACCCGTGCTCGACTGGGTTTACCGTTGTATCATCTCCATTTTCATCGTCTTCTTCATCTCTTTCGTGCCGCTTGTTTGCCAAGAGTTGACTGAGCGTGGATTCTGGCGTGCTGCAACGCGTCTTGGAAAGCAATTCTGCTCTCTTTCGCCCTTGTTCGAAGTGTTCGTCTGTCAAATCTACGCCAATTCCGTTCAACAGGATCTTTCCTTCGGAGGAGCCCGTTATATCGGTACTGGTCGTGGTTTTGCTACCGCACGTATTCCTTTCGGTGTTCTCTTCTCCAGATTCGCTGGTCCATCTATCTACCTCGGTGCCCGCTCTTTGATGATGCTTCTGTTTGCCACCCTCACCGTCTGGCAAGCTGCGTTGGTTTATTTCTGGCCTACTCTCTTGGCAATGTGTATATCACCATTCATCTACAACCCTCATCAGTTCGCCTGGCACGATTTCTTCATTGACTACCGTGACTACCTGAGATGGTTGTCTCGCGGTAACTCGCGCTCGCACTCCTCTAGTTGGATCGCCTATTGCCGTCTCAGTCGTACCAGACTTACCGGTTACAAGCGCAAGGCTCTTGGTGACCCATCCGCAAAGCTCTCTGGCGATGTACCACGTGCCTCGTTCACCAACCTCTTCTTCGGTGAAATCTTCGGTCCTCTGATCCTTGTTGGTGCCACGCTGATCCCTTACCTCTTCATTAACGCACAAGCTGGTGTTATCCAGTCTAACAATCAGGGAAAGACACTCCACGCCAGTGGTGCTCTCATTCGAGTCGCCCTCGTTGCTCTCGCACCAATCGGTGTTAACGCGGGTGTGCTTGCTGCCATGTTCGGTATGGCCTGTTGTATGGGACCATTGCTCAGCATGTGCTGCAAGAAGTTTGGATCTGTCCTCGCTGGTATTGCTCACGGCGTTGCAGTCGTGATGCTGCTTGTCTCCTTTGAGATCATGTTTTTCTTGGAAGGTTTCGTCTTCGCCAAGACCTTACTTGGAATGATTGCCTCTGCTGCTATCCAACGATTCATCTACAAGCTCATCGTCTCGTTGGCCCTTACTCGAGAAATGAAGACGGACACCTCCAACATCGCTTTCTGGACCGGTAAATGGTATTCTATGGGATGGCACTCTTTCTCCCAACCCGGCCGTGAATTCCTTTGCAAGATTACTGAGCTTGGAATGTTCGCTGGTGACTTCGTCCTTGGTCACATGCTCCTCTTTGCAATGCTTCCAGTGCTCGCCATCCCAAAGATTGACAAGGCACACTCGATGATGTTGTTCTGGCTTCGTCCCAGGTATGTTCTATCCTCAATATTCACTTTATTTAACTAACATTTTGTAGTCGTCAAATCCGACCTCCTATTTACACCTTGAAGCAATCTAAGCTTCGTAAGAGACGTGTGTTGCGTTACGCAATACTCTACTTCGTCATGCTCGTCATCTTTTTGGCGCTTCTTGTCGGCCCTATCATTGCCGGACCTATGATCCTTTCCAACATGTCCAGTCTCGAAACCAGCATTCCGATGTATCTTTTCCAACCTACCGGTTTGAACAACAACGATACTCGAAACAGAACGGAGACTGGTACGGGAGCTGTAAGCGGAGCCGCATCAACCGGATCTGCTGCAACAGCCAAGATCAGATTGTTCTAGAGTGCACATTTATAGATGACTGCCAGGTTGTAAAATAAACGGGGACAGGCAGTATATTATGAAATCGGGTTGATGGGTGGTCCTCGTTGTCATCTGGCGTGCTTTTAAGTTGTCGTTTTAGGGGTTTGCATGGTATACGGCTGCTTACATACATTGCGTTTCTTTTTATGCTCCCTTTGTTGTCTCTTGTAATGACCAAACATCTGCTCAGCTTGCGCAACTTCAAAATGTCGCGGCTACATAAGAGTTGCATGGTGTGATGCAGCATGATCATAATATAGGTTTTTTCACACGTTTAAAAGTCCCTACTGTTTGTGATTGTACAGTGAAAATATGCTTGCAGCAAGTGCCGATTCAAAAGTCTTGCTTGGCTTGTTACCGCACATGGATGCCAAGGAGAATCTCATTCATGGCAACCGAGAACAGGCAGAATCGTTATAGACAATAATATACGAATGGAATTCATGTAATTGTCATTACATGAATCTCCCTCCGGGATGCCCTGGCTTAATCTCATGCGTAAGTGCACCTCGTCGTACGCGTACACGTGACCTCGGACCTGTCGGCTCCGCGCTGTGCCTCACCGAGCAGCAGTGACGCGAAATTCATCACTCGGGTCTCCTATTCCTGGAAATCTGTATACCGCATCTTCTGCTTCAACCCATTTTCTCCTGTAGCCCCCCAACGACTTGCAACCTCCCTGCCCTCGATCCCCCCCCCAATCCGTGAAGATGGATCTCCAAGATGCGCAAAAGTTCTTGGTTCGCTCGGTGGACGAGATGACCAATTACTTCCAAAAGGTTCCGGGCTCGGCGATGCTCGTCCGCTACATCCAGTCTTCCTACCAGAATGACCCTGTCCGCTCGGCGATCGAGCTCATCTTGGTTATCTTCTTTGTTCGCTACCTTCTCTCGCCTTCGTATTCTACCCGCGAGAACTTTGTGCAGCTCACTGAAGAGGTATGAAACGAGCTGGACCGCATGAATGAAGTTCTGTCCGGTATACTGACTCCCCGATAGGAAATTGACGATCTGGTGGACGAGTGGACTCCTGAGCCTCTGGTTGCCCCTCTGACTGCCTTTGAGGAAGCCGAGCTGGAGAAGTTGCCGGTTATTGTTGGGTACGTTTTGCGTAGTAGACGTCGCCAGGGACTCCAATGCTGACCATCTCAAGCGCTACTGGTCCTAAAGTCAAGCTTTCCAATGGTCGAAATGCGATCAATCTCGGTTCTTATAACTTCTATAACTTTAGTGGGAATGAGGTGGTTAAGGCGAAGGCAATCGAGACTTTGCGGACTTATGGAGTCGGTCCTTGCGGTCCGCCTCAATTCTACGGCACGCAGGATGTACACATGAAGACCGAGGCGGATCTTGCTTCTTGCTTGGGCACCGAGCGGTGCATTGTCTATGCGCATGCTTTCTCCACCATCTCCAGTGTCATTCCTGCGTTCTGTAAGAGAGGCGATATCATTGTGGCTGATCGGGCTTGTAACTATGCTATTCGTAAAGGACTGCAAATCTGCCGAAGCACCATCGAGTTTTATGAGCACAATGATATGGAGGACTTGGAGAGAGTTTTGCAGAAGGTTGTCAAGAAGCAGGCCAAGAAGCCGCTTACTCGACGATTCATTGTTACTGAAGCTCTTTCCGAGACGGTTGGAGACTGCCTTGATCTTCCTAAGCTGGTGAGTATTTTCGTTGATATGATAGTTCATTCTGACTATGAAGCAGATCGAGCTCAAGCACCGTTACAAGTTCCGCCTTATGCTTGATGAGACCTGGTCCTTTGGTGTTCTAGGAAGAACTGGTCGTGGAATCACTGAAGCCCAGAACGTTGATGCCACCCAAGTTGATATGCTAATTGGCTCTCTCGCTGGTCCATTGTGTGCTGGTGGTGGATTCTGCGCTGGCTCAACCGATGTTGTTGAGCATCAACGTATCTCGGCCGCGGCCTATACTTTCTCTGCTGCCTTGCCGGCTCTGCTGGCCACGACGGCGAGTGAGACTCTGAACATGCTCCAATCTACACCCGAGCTTTTGGTCCAATGCAGAGAGAACATCAAGGCTATGCGCGCACAGCTGGATCCTCGCAGTGACTGGGTTCAGTGCACCAGCGCGCTGGAAAATCCCATCATGCTCCTCGTCCTCAAGCCGAGCGTGATTAATTCTCGCAATTTCAGCATACCCGAGCAAGAGCGTGTTCTGCAGGAGTGTGTTGACGAGGTAAGATAGCCTATGCGTAAAGCACCCGCTCCTGATCCAAAGTACTAACCGTTTACAGAGTCTTGCCAACGGAGTTCTGATCACCAGACTGAAAAGCATGCCCGTGGCACCCAACAGCACTGCCAAGGACTCGGACTGGAAGTTACAGCCGGCCTTGAAGGTATGCATCACGACGGGGCTCAGCAAGAAGGAGATCGAGAAAGCTGGCGTAGTCATCCGCCATGCCATCACCAAAGTCCTGACCCGCAAGTCCAGCAGCAAGCTCGTCGTGCCGCTCGAGAAGTGAGAAAAGGCACAGAAAGGCGGCATACGGACGCCTCAGAATGGGTTGTACAGTACTTACTAGAATGGGCGGTCGGTTCTCTTCTTGCGGGCTGGCTGGATTGGCGAGCATTTCCACGGCGTTGGAATCTGTAGAATTTTGGGGGAAGGCGGGAATGGGACAGAAAGGAAAGGAGGTAGATGACTTGGACGACAGAGGGGCTGCATGACTTCTACCATACTCTTCTTTTAATGTTTAATGCCGTGCTGGCTATGTATGTCCCATGAATGACGTCTTGGGCAGTGCGAACTATAGCTAAAGAACTTGTATAGACTATGACCTATGAACCCCCCACCTCCCCTCAGTCACCCTCTCTTTTGGCACCTTCGCATGGCAGCGTCCTAGAGCGTACGTCGGAAGATGGACGGCCTCCGTCTATTCCCCCTCAGTGCCTTAGTTGAGGTTCTCCCCAGACGCCAGACGGGGTCTTTCATCCAGACGACGCGCCCGGAGCGCCGAGCCTACCAACTCAGCTCAGGCTCCCTCTCCTCACAACCGTATCCGTCGCCATTATTGAGCCTCGTATATCACACCCTTCACAGAAGCACACACGTGATCCCGCGGGCACCACGCTCACGCTCACGCTCCCCAGCACAGACCGCCCGGGCATGATGGGATCCACCGCCGTGCTTACTGATGTGATAGGCCGGGGGGGGGGGGACGACGTCGTGCATGAGGGAAAAAAAGAAAAACGATCAAGATGAAACTCGGCAAATCTTAGGATTTCATAGGATGAACGGACGAGGTAATCTCACGAAGGAGGGTGTGATTGTGTGATGGGCTGTGAGGGGGATTTTATTGTGATGCGTTTTGAAACTTGCGGTCGGACTTTCGTTGTGGTGCGGTTTGTTGGCATGCACCTGGGATTTTCTCCCACCAGAAGCAAAAGGGTTTCTCTCTCGTCTTTTTTTGTTTTTGGGTGGGGGGGATGCTGAATTGTCTCCTTGGGGTAATTTTGAGCTCTTCTCAAGGTGATTTTATATAGATTACGGGTTTTACGTGCAATCGCGTGTGGGTGCAAGGGGGATCGAGATTGCTTCATATCGGGCTTAGTGCCAGGAACGGGAACGGGAATTTTGGGATCCCTGCTTACCGGGGGAAGGCCGGGAGTGGGCCAATGGGGATGGCTGCGTGGCCGAGGTGTGTAGGGGGCCGAGTGGGTGCTGGTTTGGGCGACGACATGGATGGGTTGCGTTGGTGTTTTGGCGGGTGTTGGTGTAGTGTTGGATAGAGGAGATGTTCAGGAACGGGAAAAGTGTGTACAATATACGGTACGGATGAAGGGTGGAGTGAAGGAAGCGGAGGGGGATGAGGAGCTGCAAGATGTGTTGGGTTTTGTTCTGTCCTGTCCTGTCCTGTACTGTCACTCTCGTCGCTTCGGTCGCTTGCTTGCGTCTGCGGATCCTCTCGTCCTGTCGTCCTCTCTCTCGCAGCCCCTGCCACCTCGAAATGTCGGAGCAAAACGAACAAGCACTGCAGTGTAGCCTCCCGCAAGCTTCCTTGCACCTTTTGAATCCCTTGGCATCGCCCATGTCATCGTGCACTGGACTGGATCGTATCGATGCCATCGCCTTAGCACTGCTGCTATTCCTCCGCCCAGATCGTGCCTGTCTAGACCGCGGCTGATCTCGCTCTGCCCTCCACGCTGAGATGAGCAACTGGACAGCGCGCCCTGGGACGTGCGGCGAGGCAGATGCCCGTCAAATGAATCCGCGTGCGATTAATCTTAGCCATCTGCGGCGGCGGCTGCTGTCCAGATTAACTGACGGCAGCGCTGCCATCTGGAGATGAGCTACGGGTCTGGTGCCCACTGTTCCGCGCGACCTAGACGCTGGACTCTGGAGCAGCGCATCGTGCTGTTGACGCTGGCGGGAGCGCGAGTGTGTGCCAGTGCTTTATGCTTTGCGCGTGTAGCAGAGAGATGAAGGTCCGGAGGGCAGCAGATACTGAGTTGACTTGGTGCCATCGTCAACCTCAGAACAGAGGGGACATGCAAGGTCCAACCCACGTCGAGAGGCCATCTGATCGTCATATCTGATGCACCCGTGAATCGCTCTGCCAGAAGATGGAGCGTCCGAGTGCCGTGGGTTCATCTGTTGTCTCTGTCTGCAATTTCGCTTTCGCTGGCCCGGCGCAAACAAGCATCAGCCAGACTGACCCATCGTCGGTCTTCCCTCCTCCTCCACCTTCATTCTTTCACCACCTCCTCCCCCAGACTTCCTGCTCGCCGCTCCCAAGTTCCTCTTGACGTCCGCGACGTTTCTTCCATCCTCTTTCCTGGAGAAACCGTCTACCCACACTCGTTTATTGCGCGCCCATTGAGAAGACTTCTTCTCTCGTCCTTCCTTTTCCCTCCATCGTCGCCCACGAATATCTTCACGCTCGTTTTCTTCTGCCCACCCAGACGCCTCTTGCTCCACGACGACCACGACGAAGCGCCGGTCCATCTCGGTACCCTCGATCTTCCCGTATCCGTACAGCATCAATTGTGAAAAGGTACGCCAGTGTTCTGCGTTATGTGAAGTGCGGACCGTTCAGAGCGGCAGACCGCACACGGCTCGCTCTCTCTATGCCTACCCTGACATGATCCCGTATTCATTCTATGGAAGGCTTTGTATCCTTTGGACGGTCCTTGCTAACATGGCTCATCTGCAGAACCAGCCCGTGAATACGTGAAGAAATCCACTACGCGACGTCAAGATGAAGACATTTACGTTCGCCGTTGCCGCGGCTTCGCTGCTCCAGTTTTCTGCTGCTCAACCGCACAGTAAGTGACCAGACCCCGCCACCAGCCGCTCCAGAACTAATCGGCGCGCCAGGAAACCGCCAAGCTGTTCACCAGCACCAAAAGAAAGACGTTGTTGTCACCGTGACTGACATCGTCTATCCGACCAACGGACCTGAAGTCATCGTCTATGTTGACCAGTTCGACACTCCCCGGTCGACCTCTACTAACTACCTTTGGGGCACGGTTGAGGCTACTTCCAGCAGCTCGACCTCAACCTCCTCGTCCTACGTGGCCCCAGCTGCGCCTTCCAGCACTTCTGTCGCACCCGCAATCGCACCAGCGGTTGTTGCTGCTGCCAGTTCCAGCGCTTATGTCGCACCCGTTGTGACCACTTCTAGCACCCCGGTCTACGTCGCTCCAACCACCAGTTCTACTAGTGTTGCCCCAGTTGCAACCACTAGCAGCTCTGCTGCGGCTGCCTCCACCAGTGCCACGGCTGAGGCCGGTGGCTACGGCTTCTCCTATAACGCATACCGCGCTGATGGAACTTGCAAGACCCAGGATGATGTAAACATGGATTTTGCAGGCCTTCCAAGCGGATACACCATGGTCCGTACTTACGGAACCGACTGTGACCAGATTACCACCGTCCTCTCCGCTGCCATGACCTATGGCTACACCCTCTTTGCTGGTGTCTACTACCTCGATACCTTGGCCGCGGATCTTCAAACCATGATATCGGCTGCAAATGCTGCTGGTGGCTGGTCAGCCTTTGACACCATCTCCATCGGAAATGAGCTGGTCGACACGGGCAAGTCAACCGCCGCCGAGGTCATCGCTGCTCTCTCCACCGCCAGAGGCACCTTGACAGCCGCCGGCTTCACCGGTCACGTTGTCACTGTTGACACCTTGGCTGCGACTCTTCTCAACCCATCCCTCTGCGACGAGAGTGATTACTGCGCCGTCAACTGCCACCCCTTCTTTGACCAGTACACCTCGTCTTCTGAGGCCGGTACTTTCATCAACACCCAGGTTGGCCTTCTGAGAGCCGTCCTGGCCAATGCCAACCAGGAGGTTGTTATCACCGAGACTGGATGGCCATGGCAGGGTACCAACCACGGTGATGCTGTCGTCTCTCTTGCCGACCAATCGACTGCCATCGCCTCGATCAAGGGCAACGTCTCACTCAAGACCATTCTTCTGAGTGCTTACAATGACCTGTGGAAAACGACCGCCGCTGCCACGTACGATGCCGAGAAGTACTGGGGCATCGGTGGTATCAATGCACCATCTGACAGCTAATTTCCCTGCATTCCAATCGCCATACTCCGGTCGACTACCCAAGCACATACCACGCATCTCGCACACGGTTCTGGAAGGCGACGACATGTACATCTGTAGCTGGCTATCGTTGACGCCTCATCCCGTACAATCGTTGCTATTTTCTGGCACGTTGTTCATGTACATATCAGTGCGACCAGGGCCTGGCCGGTACTGCGGGGTATGAGACCAAGGACGACGGGTTCGTTTTTATTCTCTCTTATCGGCGTTTTATGGTGGACCGAGCAATATTCACGTCTCTTCTTTATGACCCAAAAGCACATTTAGGATGATGGAGCTTTATTATTACTTCTGTGGTGGCACGTATCTGCAGTTGGATAATTTTATTGCATAAAAGGTGGAAGCACTATGTTTGTTGCTGATACCCAAGATCTTCGGATCTCCCTTCGTAGATGATGGGATGCGGTTGAGAAACAACCCTCCCTTTTCCATTTGTTTTCTTCTATTTGTGAGTGAGTGAGTGGTCACTTTCAAACCGGGCGACTTTTTCTTCTTCGCCTGCTCTGGTCAAACAGGCAGGCTATTTTGTACATACCCCATTTTATTGAGATGGTCCTAGAGACTATGATTCAACATGAGACTAGTTTGGGATGACTGCAATGAGGTTCTTTCGTGGAATGCGTGAGATGGTTGAAACTTGTCTTGCAATTGTGCCATGTCCTTGAACGACTTACTCATAGAACCATCGAGAGCGTCTCGCGATATGTCGGTTGCCATGGCGACCCAATTTATCTGAGCTCCAAAATTTACATCCGCGCTCAACGGTCGTATCGTACCGCATCACATTCCATTAGCATTTCTAATACCCCAAAATTTTCCGAATCGAAAAGAGCAGAGGAGCGAGGAAGGATGGCGCGGCTGAATACTTGCGCGCCAACCACAAAGCAGAGTGGCGGTGGTGATGAGAGCGGTTGGGACTCCTCGGACACCCTGCCCGAGCTGGACGACGTCTTGTTTACTACCAGCACCACCACGACGCAATCCAGGGGAGTCACGTGTACCAAGGAAAACTTATTATCATCATCATCATCATCGTCCAAGGACCGGAGATCGCGCGCTCGACGTCCTTCAGCTGGGTCCGCATCGGGGAAGAGTGAAGCAGAGGCGCCAGGAGCAGCCGTCACGAAGCCGGCCGCAGGTAGGAAACGCCGGGTCTTGAAACCCATGACCGAGAATCCCCTGCTGCGCCCTTTGAGCACCACGACGTCGAGCAGCAGGAATCCGCGGAGCTTCAGCGCAGCGACGGCTTCGGAACGGGCGACGATCGCGCCGCCGCGGGATGCTGGGCGGAAGGTGTCGACCCGTGGGGTTGCGGTGCCGAAGCTGAAGGCATCGGCTGCGCGAGGGCTGGGAGCGAGTGAGATGGCGATGGGGGATTTGGTGCGTGGGTTGGAGAGGACGACGCTGGGTTCTGGGAGAGGGACGGCGAGGCGGCCCCCGAGGAGTGCTGCGTCGGCTGCGGCCAAGTATATTCTTGATGAGGCGGAGGTTGATGGTGGCTCGGCGGATGAGGAGGAGGACGAGGATGACGACGGCATGTCGGATTTTATTGTGAATGATTCTTATATCCCCACTGAAGGTGATTCGGAAGTCGTCGACTCACCGCCGCCGCCGCCGAAGTCTGCGAAGAGGCTGGTGAAGGGCCGGAGGCCGGAGCGGGTGAAGTCTGAGGTTGATGACCTGGGGATTGATCTTGGGAAGCTGACGATGGAGCCGAAGGAGGATGCTGGGTGGCTGAGGAAAGAGAAGGAGATGCTGAAGCAAGTTATAGAGATTTGGGATTCAAGTGACGAGGAGGTTGTCACCAAGAAACCTACGAAGGCTAAGAAGGAGACGGAGGTCAAGAGGGAAGTCAAGATTCCAGAGCCCAGTTCTGGTATTGATGAGCCTCTTGCTACTTTGAGCTTGTAGGTCTTCCTCGTACTCCATGGTGCAATTCCAACTAACACGAGACAGTTCCCCATCACCGAGAAAACCACGAGTTATACCACAAGGAACTCGCTTCACTACGCCTCCCCCAAGTCCTACCAAAAAGGCTCTGAAATCCCCGACCAAGAAGCTGGCTTCTATCCCTCTAACGCCGCATCGTCCCAGTATGGACGGGTTCTGGAGTCAGGATGTCATCAATGACTGGAACGATGAATACTCGCCTCGGAAAGAGATCAAAGAAAAGCCAATCCTCGAGGACGAAGGCAGTATCTCCGAAGGCGAACTTCTCTTCTCACCAAAGAAGAGCCCTGTAAAGCAGGACAAGCTCGCTAGAGAGGCGAAGAAGGCCTTTTCCCAAACCAAGCATGCCCTTGCAGAATCATTTCTCAAAGAGCTCGACGATGCCATCACCGACGGGCAGATATCCCATCTCGCTGCTTCCACCGGTGGAGTCAAGATCATCTGGAGCAAGAAGCTCAACACGACAGCCGGCCGAGCGAACTGGCGACGAGAGACCATCCGCTCCCCTGCTCTGGGCTCTGACGCACCCCGAATCACCTATCGACACCACGCCGCCATCGAGCTGGCCGAAAAGGTCATCGACGACGCCGACCGGCTACTCAACGTGCTGGCGCATGAGTTCTGTCACCTGGCAAACTTCATGATCAGCAACATCAAGACGAACCCGCACGGCAAAGAATTCAAAGCCTGGGCCAGCCGAGTCTCCACCCGCTTCGCCGACCGCAACATCGAGGTCACCACCAAACATTCGTACGCCATCGACTACAAGTACATCTGGGAATGCAGTGGCTGCGCCCTCGAGTACAAGCGACATTCCAAGAGCATCGACCCGGCGCGACACCAGTGCGGGAGCTGCCGTGCCAAACTTGTCCAGATCAAGCCGGTGCCGAAGAAGTGCTCGTCGGCGTCGTCAGCCGATCCCGCGGGCAGGAGTGCCTATCAGGTGTTTGTCAAGGAACATATGAAGAAGGTCAGGGATGAGCTGCCGCCGGGGAGTCCGCAGAAGGTGGTGATGGGCGAGCTGGGGAAGCGGTATCGGGAGATGAAAGCATTGAAGGATGGAGCTGGGGCTGGGGAGGGGAGTCGGGATGTGACGCCCACGCTTCCTGACGATGCCGTGGCCGCCGTGGTGCGGAAGTTGGATTTTCTCGATCTTACTGCAAGTCCGTAATTTGGCGTCGTGGAGTAGGTAGCATGGTTGGTGTTTGGTGTACGGTATGTCATGGTGTATATAGGCATGGATTGTTAGATATATGAATGAACGAGTCACCTCACGTCGAACGTGCTCTTGTGCACGCTTGGAAAGAAGCAGATGGGGAGGTGGATGTGCAGCCAGAGCCAGTCTCCATTCATCATTCATCATCGCTCGCTCGCCAGATTACATTGCTGCGGGATATCATGAAAGCGCCCTCTCCCTCTCCCTTTACACCTCCTGAAACAACCCCCAATCCTTGATCTTAAACGTCTCCCAGATCCTCGCCGCGATCTCCACCGCGTTCTCAATCAGCTTGCCCTGCATCCCCATCTGCAGGTTGACCTCCTCCTCCGTGTACTCGCCCCGGATGTGCGGCACGTTGATCGTGATCAGGATGTCGGTGCTCTCGTCCTCGAGCCGGATTAGATTCAGTACGATCGCTGTGAAGTCCGGCGCGGCTGCTGAGCTGGCTTCATCTTCCCCGCTGCCGCGGGCTGGTGGTGGGGGTGTTTGCGTTGCGATTAGGGTGTAGGCGGGGGTGCCTTCTCTGTGTGGGTTGTTAGGTATGGCTTGGTGGTGGGTGGGAAGGTTTTATATTGGCACGTGATGGGGCGTGTGTTTGGTGGGTTTAGGGAAAGACTTTGTAGATTGCTGGGGGAGAGTTTGGGGGATGGGGAGAAGTGTATCTCTTTTGCTTGGAACGCCTTGCGTATTCTTTGGACGGGCAAGGACGGAGAGAGAGAGGGAGAGATATAAAAAGAGGGAAAGAAAGGGAGAAAACGGGATAAACGACAACGACAGCAACGACGACGACAAGAGCGAGAGCGAGAGGAAGAAACGACGACTCACGGGAGTTTACTAAATTGCGTATTCGAGGTACTCCACACCTTGACGGTGTCAAACTCGCTGTCGACAATGTCCTCCAGATGGGTGGTCATGGCCGCACCGTCGATGGCGGCGCCTGAGCCCGCGGTGCCCACGCGCTCCGTGATGTCGAACATGATGCTCGTGTAGCCGTCCTTGTCAAGGAAGACTTCTTGATGGTCGGGGATCTGGCGGATGCGACTACAGTTGGTTAGTTCTGGGACTGCTCTTTACGGGATGGCTGGCTGGCTGGCTGACTACAAGGAGTGCTAATCGCCAGCAGCAGTAGCAGCGCAGGAGGAACTCACCTGACATCGGTGAAAGTCTCTGGTAAATCCACGATCATGGCCCCGCCAAAGAGGGGGGTTGCAACGAACGTAGCCATCTCCTCGGTGCGGTGGGAGACTGGTCGGGCGGATCTATCTGAAGTTCGGGCTGGTCGTGTAGGAGGGGCGAGGCGGCTCCGAGGGGGGGATTTTTGATATTTGAGCGAGCTGGGTCCAAGGCTGCAGCTGCTGGTTTTCTTGAATGCCTGGCGCCCAGGATATATGATTAACTTGGTCGTGCTGAGAAGAAACGCAGCGGCCAGTAGGTAGGAGTTATGCGTCACGGGAGAAAGCTGGGGCTGGGCTGAGAAGGATGGATGTGCTGGTCAGGTCAAGTCAACCTGCCCCTCCAAAAAGTTGGCTGTCCGATACGCCTACGATAAATGATCCCTGACAGGCATGATGACGACAAAGGGGAGACAAGGCCCTTTTCTTCTTCCTTCCACCTCCCGCTTATTTACCGACTCAAGCGAGTCCTCCGGCCCTACAAAAAAGGAAAAACTCCAAAAAGGCGACCAAAAAAACAGCAAAAGGTTTATTTTCTGCTAGACAGAAGTTGGGTTTCAAAGATTGGGTGAATGGAGTAATATGGGCATGAGCCACGGTCATCTCTGGTAAAAGGCCTTGGGGAAATGTTAGTTTGGGATGTGCGCGCGGTTAGCAATGGTGAAGGCTTACAAGAAATGAATTCAACTAGCTTGTCCCACTCCGATCTTGTTTTTGGCTTATTTATCTTTATCAAACCTATCGCGCTTCCTCAGCTTGGGGAAGAAGTCAAGGATGGGAGGCGAATGGTCACGTGCTAGATCATGGTCACGAATTGTCGCACTAATCGAGGCTGACAAGCCCTAACCTTAGCGAAGTCAAAACTTAAGTTCGTTTGTGGATTTCTTCTCCTCTTCTCCAAATTCTAACATTTTGACGCTCAGGAAGACATTTATTGTCCAGGTAAGCTCTCAACGTCTATAAGACATTTACATGTACTAACATCTGCATAGGCGTTCAAGATGCAAATGTGAGTTCACCCAAGTCGAGATGGACGGTGGCGATCGATGCGGCAACAGTACTGATCAAGAACAGCTTCGTGAAGACCCTCACGGGCAAGACTATCACTCTTGAAGTGGAGTCATCTGATACCATCGACAATGTCAAGTCCAAGATCCAGGACAAGGAGGGTATCCCACCCGACCAGCAACGCCTGATCTTCGCCGGCAAGCAGCTCGAGGATGGCCGCACCCTTTCGGACTACAACATCCAGAAGGAGTCCACCCTCCACTTGGTCCTGCGACTGAGAGGTGGCGCCAAGAAGCGCAAGAAGAAGGTCTACACCACCCCCAAGAAGATCAAGCACAAGCGCAAGAAGACCAAGTTGGCTGTGCTCAAGTACTACAAGGTTGATGGTGATGGAAAGATTGAGCGTCTTCGCCGCGAGTGCCCACAGGCCGAGGTAAGCCATCTTGTTTCCCAGGTCTGGATCGGTAACTGACATAGCTCTAGTGCGGTGCTGGTGTCTTCATGGCTGCCATGCACGACCGTCAATACTGCGGAAAGTGCCACTTGACCTACATCTTCGACGAGGCCGGAAAGTAAATGTAGCGTTTGGATCACTTCTTCATTGGAACCGATCTGAGCAATCCTTTGCTTGAGCATATGAGATAAGATTAGGGACAGGGCAGGCTTCTGACGTAGCTTTTGTTTGATATTTGTTATCTAGCATAGCGAAGATTCAATACTACGCAGTTGTCGACCATTTGATGCTTCATGTGTGATAGTTGTACCGTGATATGATGTCTACTCCTCGCAGAATTTTTGCCTCCAAGTGCTAGTGGCGAATGAAGCACCTGTATTGTAATCATCAAAGGCTATTCACCAGTCACCTGTACCACCCTACCCTGTTGGCTGCCGACGTCCTAACCAAACCCCCCGCCTCCTCCCCATTCCCGAGCCCTAACAAGAAGTCATCTCCAAACAACCATCTCCCGATCTAGAAAGAGCTGGGTTCCTTCGGGAACGGGAGCTCGCATCACATATATCCCTAATTGCTTACATAGTCGTCAGATGAGATGGAGAGAAGCCACGCATTCAGGGCGAGATGGTCAGAAGAGGAGGGCCGGGGGGGGGGGGGGGGGGGGGATAGCACACAAGGTGGAAGTTTACTCCCCTGGCAACTCCATCTTACATGGCATCGTCGACCCTTGATTTCAGCTACGATCTGTGAGAGCAAGGGACGGAGAATTCCCGTGCGTAAGCCGCAGGAGACCCTTCGCGGATTTACGTGGCCAAAGTGACTGTCTAAGTGGATGGAAATCAAGCTCAAACAGCCATGCGAAGGGTTCATGCAAAGACAAGTACAGCATTCAAGCTCCTTTGTTCATACCAAGGGAGTTTTCATTTGGATCTTGGTATATCTCATCCATTACACGTTCTCTCCTTGCGGCATCTTCTCTTCTATCCTTATATTGGTTTTGTGCCGTCCCACTCCTACCCCTCCCCCCGTTTCGAGTAGAAACTAGAAATAAGAAGCCTCCGTTGTCCTATTTCAATCCATGAAAAGGGCCCCTCTCATCATTGTACAGTCATTTCGTATCCACTGGCACGAAACGATTCATACCAAAACGCCATCGTCCAATTTATAGCCAAATCCCAAACTCCTGCCCTTGTCCACCCACAAGCATCCTATAGTTACTTATGCATGCCTTGGTTATATGTGCAATAGGAAAGACTATGATCGGCCGATCTTGCACAAGGTTTAGTCCTTCCAACCCTTCCTCGCAGTTTTGCTCTGCAACTAGCGTGACCCGGAGCCAAAGAACCAAATAAGTAGTCCAGCTCTTATATAGCCAGGTAATTGGCCAAAATTCGTTCACTGCTCTCCCCCTGGGCATTACTTGCTTTCATCAGCAATTCCTTCCTGTTCTTCTCCCAAGCATCTCGCATAATCGCATCGCGCTGTTGTATGGAACTCTGCACAGGATTGCTGGATGCTGTGCCTGACGAGGGATCCATGCCATGTGCTGCGAGGTAGGATTTGATGGTTGGGACGGCATGGCCCATACTATCTCGTTTGATAATCATAGATGGAAGTCGAAGTTCAAACTGAAGGCGGGGTTAGACTGATTTTCTGGGAAAGAGAGAAGAAAAAGACTTACGCTCCCCAGGGTTCGTGCCTGGTTCATACCCATTGTGTCACTGATATATGACAATCTACCCTTCATCCACTTCCTTTGTGAGTCTGTTGCAAAATCACTACAGCTCGCCGAGAAGAGCGGATAGAGCACGAAGAAACCACCCAGAGCCTTAGGGTTCGTGATGTTGTCCGCTCCGCAGGCAAACCCAGTCAGATCTCCCGCCGTCAGAGCACCATTTTCATCTGTACGCCAGCCTAGGTGGTATGGAATCGAAGCGACGATATCGCAGATCATGTCAACACCAAGTCTAGCAGCGGTTGCATACTCGGGGGTCGTCCGATAATCTACTGGAGCGCAAACCCATGCCGCACACCGAATGACAATTCCTGAAATAAACAGCCGAGATACTCTTGCCAAGTTCCAGCAACTAGCCACGAAGATGTCGTCGTACATGTCCACCTTTCCAGGGCAGACGTCTGCTTTGGCAAAGTCACCGTCGGGGACATTGTCAACCCACGCTACCGTCTTTACACGCCAAAGATCTGGAATCTGCTCCTCCCAAGCAAGGTAATCATGCTCCATCTCCTGAGCGCGTCGCATCAGAGCAAGAACTTTCTCGAAATTCTCTGGCGTACGAGGCGACGTGGCAAGTGTCGTGTTCAACTCCGCACGCATCTCTGCAACCCGGAGACAAAGTTTAGCCACAAACTGCGCGTTCTCGTCCTTGATGGCATCGGCAATCCACCACTCCGTTCCTAAGACGGGGGGTTTGGAAGCTGTCAAGCAGCAGATGATCTGAGATCAGTTAGAAACCGTCGTTAATCACATCCAACCCTATCTTACCATTTGTGTTCTCACAACGAGAAACAAAGCACTGCCGACTCTGGTGCGTAACTGTTTTTTCCCTCTCATCCTGACCAGTTGCACAGCTCCATCAATATGCGCACCCCAGGCCAACACATTCGTCTGCTCCAGAGTAATTGTCTATATCATGTGAGCAAGGATCGTTAAAAGGGTATTGGATACCAACCTCGAAAAATCCCAATAGCAAGATGGAAGCCAGGGTCTGGTCGGACTTCTGTTGGGCGGGGCTCTGAAGGGCAATATTGGTAGCTTTGAGAGCCTTTGCATAGTGAGCAACAGCTTGAACCATCAAAGGACTTCCTCTCGAATTCGGTCTATTTGCCAGTGACGCCATTGCAACAGCTTGGATAGCTGTGGAGAGCTGCGAATCGGGCTGTTCGGATTTCATCATCGGCAGCAGAAAATCAAAAAATCCCTTGGAATTACTATGCTGGGGTAGATATACGAAGTTGGCAAGGAAGTAACATAACGCCTGTTGCTCGACGGGTACTTGTAGGTCACCCTGAATAGCTGCATACGCCGCAGAAGTAGAACCGGTGCTAGTCGCGGAGGTTGGTGTAATGAGACTCCTGTCGTCATTGGCATCCTCGGATGAGTTGGAGGATATTGAAAAACTCCGTTGCCCAGCATCCTTCCGCTGCACGAGTTGGGTATTTATTTTCTTAGCATTATTGGATTTTCGGGCCCTGCGCTCAGTAGCCTGCGTCTCATTGCGGAATACCAAATCGAAATCATCCTTATAGCCAGGACATTGGCGTCTCGACTTTTGACATTGCAGACAGGTCGGCTTTGTTTCGTCACACTGTTGGAAGAGCCACCGTCAGTCCTCCGGCCATGGTCCAGTGGGGACAGCAGTGGGTGTAGACCAACCTTGATTCTTCGAGTCCTACACATCTGACAGCCCCGCGAGGGCTTTCCGCAATAGACCATCGTATCCTAGAATCCCCAATGGTCGCAGTCCAACAAGATGTCCAGTAAGTAGCCGAGGAGTCAATCTAAGCCCAGCGCCTGGAACCGGTGCGGGTATGGGGTTGGAAGGAAATATGGGAAGGTTGAGGTTCGAGGCAGAGACGATGTGGACTTGGGATGTGACGGAAGCAAGAGACGATTCTGACGATCCGAGGCTGTGCAGTACATGAAACGGTGGCAGACCATATGAAGTAGGAACGGGCGTCACGTCGTCGGTAGTGCTCGTACAAACGAAGTCGCGCGATAGTTAAACTTCAGCACAACACAACACCTGGCGTTGGCACACACGGGGAGAGCTCCGTCGGATCTGCCCACGCTTCTGCACAAACAATGGAACGTTTCCAGATGGAAGGATCGGGAGCGGAAGGGTCTTGATCAACGGCAGTGGAAGGGCGAAGAACGCTGTGAAGCATCGAGTCCAATGGTTGGGGAGAGGAGCAAATGTCCTCGGTAGAAGCAGAAACAGTCGAGGATGTTCCTCGCACGTCGTCCTAAAACAAAAGCGAGAAAGATGTCACAGCGGTACAGGGGCCGGAGGACGGGTGGTGATATAGTCGGAGGCAGCCAGGCCAGGCCAGGCCAGGTTCTGAAGCGAGCGGACAGACCAAGGTGCGATGGGTTTGGTTGCGGTTGCGGTAGCAGAGCAGAGCAGAGTGGCACGAAGCTGCTCCTGTACTCGTGCCTGGTTCCTTGTGCCCATCCTTCCTCATGCGTGCGTGGTACGGGCCCAAGGCCAGCACAGTCGTGGGTGTGGTAGGTGCGAGGAACTTACCGCGGCGTGCTCATCGTGGGTCCATGCAGAGCCCGGAGCGGATGAGCACGGCGGGCAGCAGCAGGCAGGCAGGCAGGCAAGCAAGCAAGCATGACGCCCATGCTGCTGCTGCATGACGAGACGATGCGGCCAGGGAGTTGGGAGGAGCGGCGAGGGTGAGGAGAGCGACGAGGGCGAGGACGATGAAGGCGAAGGCGAAGTGCGGAGCTGCAGCAGAAGCAAAGTTGATTCGTGACTGTCAAGCTGTCAGACGACGCATCCGAGTGGGTTTGGCGTGAGAGGGCTGGCCCTGGATGCGTCCGTAGCGCGCGGAAAGCACATCACCGTTAACTCCCACGCCGTCAAGTTAGGGTTGAGGGCCTTGGGCGGATTGCATGTTTGAGGTTGAGTGAAGATCATAACATACAGACGATCATATTCCTGCTCGGTACGTTCGCGAGGAACTGGACGGGAAGGTGAGATGTGCAGCACCGCAGCCGCAGTCGTGCCATCGCCGCCGTCGCAGCACCCTGACTGACAGCAGCACCGGCGCTTTCGGGGCCAGCTGGTACCCGCGGGGTCGTGTCGCGCGTCTTTTCAAACCGCTGGCTTGCGATGCGATAGACGTGCTCCATCTCCGATAGCCTCTACAGTACCGGTACCGGTAGCATCTTAACGCCAACTACCGCGATCACCTCGACCTACCACCACCACCAGGAACAGATCGAGTCTCACCCAACAACCCACTCTACACGAGACGAGATGAACAAGAAAACCGACTGCTCCGGTTCTCATCACCCATCGTATCGCTTCCACCAGGGGCCCGATTCAGAGCAGGGGAACGCCACCAAGGGCGGACGGTCCCAACGGCGCTCTGAGACGGTACGCCCAATCGGGATATTCGGCGGGAAGGCAGAACAATGCAGCAGCAGCAGCAGCATCGAATACTCCGAGGCGTAGGTTCAACCTTTTGCAGCAGCACCGCAGCAGGCCCGGGCCCGATCGTGCGTGGGACGGGGACGGGGACGCGGACGACAGAGGGACCATCGTGCTGCACCAGTCCGCCAAGTCCTCTTCACCACCTCCGCTACTAATAGCACAACCGTGACAATCTCGCTGCAGCTGCTGCACTGTGGCTGCACTGTGCGCCGGTCTGCCGAAGAAGAAAAGGCACGACCAGCAACAGCAACATACATATCTAACAGGAAAAACAAAAGAAAGGCACAGGAGCACAGGGCTCATCTTATTTTCGCTCCTCCGTGATTTCGCTCCTCTCCCGACGTGTGCACCGATGACAGCAAGCAACGACGTTAGCTTTCAAAACGTCACAGCAAACAACCACTGCACCCTACCGCCGCAAAGCTGCGCTAGTAATCTCCTCGACTTGAGCCCGACGACTTCTCGACGCTTCCTCGCCCCTGGCAAACCACAGCCCAGCAGAAAATCACACCACCAATCAAGAATACGAAAATACGGAAATTTCTCCTGCACCACCCCCCCGGGGCCTGGACTCTGTGCTCCAAACCGCTACCCATCAAATAGGACGGACGGTAAGTTACGAGCACCGTGGTGTTTGAAACACCCGCCCTGTAACACAAATCCCTACTGCTCTCCATTCCTCTCCCTCGCTCACTCACTCACCCACGCATCCTCCCCTCCCTCGTGAACCGATGGAGTCATAACAGCCTCCTCAGATATGACATGTCCCTTACCTGTGCTACCCCCAATGCGGCGTCGTGGATCCACGGACACTGTATCTCCCCCCTCAAACCGCCACCGAAATTGGGCCTGCTACGTATCACGAGGAAATCTTGGCGGAAGGCCATACCGGGGGCCATAATTGAGGCGATAGCATGAATCAAGCGAGCTCCCTCCCGGGCAGGCTTCGATGCGAGTGGCAGCAGCAGCAGCAGCATTGCGCAATATAACAGAGCCATCCGCACTGGAGAACTACCCGTGCTGTAGGCTGCATCCGCATTCCGACATCCGACCCGATGAGGTGCGCGGGTGCGAGGCTGGATTGCTTCATGCACACGACGCAGAAGGAAAGGGGCAAGAAAGAGGGGTGCGTTTGTTGCGAGATGCAAGATTCATGGGGGTTCGGATCTGGATGGGAGGGAGGGAGATAGGATGGCAGGTGTGACAAGCGGTTTGCTCGCCTTCCTCGTTCCCGTTTGGGGGCACTCATCAGGGCTTGGTTGATTGATGTCAGAGTTTACGAGTACGACTGTAGATGTTTGAAGATGTCCTCTAATTTTGCACCCGTAACTAAGAGCCGATGGTAAGAACAGTAGTCAAGGTAACCAAGCGAGTCAGATCAGACCCTCATGCTCGGTTCTTTCTCTCCAAGGCCTCGAGGGCATCAGGTGGACGATCTTGTACCGCTGGTATATGGGCTGAGCTGCTTTGATTAGATGGATCGGCAAGCAAGATGTGACTATCACATCTTGTCAGGTGAGATATGACCAACGCCGCATTGCGGAATGTGCCTCTTGGGCACATTTGCCTTGCGCCTCGGTGCGTGTCGTCGCCAATTTGATGCGGGTGAGACAAGATGTTGCGGGCGGCTGTGGTGGAGTCGCCCAGGGTCTCGATAGTCATATTCCTCTCAAGATAGCATCGCTGCCACACCTTCAAGATCAGGGCTCGGCAACCTGCCACTCTCCTTCGGCTCGGGATGCTCCGTCAAGAATTCCTGCTGCATCTTGCTAATTTCTTTCCGGACCGTCTTGGCCGATTTGGTGATGCGACCCTGCTCGCTGACGCTGACACCCTTCAAGTCACGCAGGAGATCCAAGACCAAGGCCCGTTGCTGCCTCTGTTGCTGACCGGGCCGCGACATATAATCAATACATTTATCCACCGCTGGCTCCTGGATGCCGGGAAGTCTCAGGAGCAGATTACGCGGTGTGGGCGTGAGAGGTGAGTAGTAGATAAGAATAGATGAGATCAATTGTGCAATGTCTCTCTGGAGGTCGACGAAGTATGATTCGTGTAGAGAATAAATGCAGGCTTCTAGCACTTTCTCGCTCATGTGCTCCCGGATCGTCACCGCCACGGGATCACTCTTGGATGTGAAGTCGGGAACAATAGAGCGAAAGACTCTTAGAACCACCCCGCAGCATCGCGTGTCTCGCATTTGAATGGCATGTGTCATAAACATAAGCAGCGGCTCCAAAATCGTCGGTGAGCTGAGGCAGAACTTTCTGAGGGATGGGTATGCCGATGGCGGTGCACCAACGGAATTGCTTTCTGGAATGTAACTCGATGCATCCTTTGCTGTCGTTGGTACTGTCCCAGGATCTGTTTCAAGTCAATCTAAGCATCATGGCTATCTGCGTGTTGGTACTTACTTGGTCGTGCAGGGTCCAGAAAAGCACCGATCATCATCACGGCTGCATGTGTCAGTTGGCGCAAAATACTTTCCTCTTTCATTTCCTGAGTCAAGTTCTCGCCATCGATGAGACCTCTCTGCTTTTGGCCCAACTGCTCCCACTCTGAGCTACACTTGGCATCCATCTGTTCAAAGCAGGCGGCAAGGAGTGGTGGGACAAAATGTGTGCGAAGTTCCACCGGGCAATCCTCGACCATATAACGTACCACGTTGAGCAACGCGATGAATTGATGTGCTGACAAGCAGTGAGCATTTGCAAACAACGCATGGGAAAGTGGCCCGGGGAGTTCTTCGAAGCCGTAGAATTGCATATCAAGCCTGCTCATACACCACAAAATGGCATAACACGCTTCACGAACTGCTCGGACGGAACCTCTTATTGATGACGCAAACCCTTCCATAGTGGATTTCGTCCCTGTAACGCGAGCGTAAAAATCGTCCTTGCTGCCTGTAGATATGCCAGCTTGCCAGAACCGGTCGGTCAATATGCGGCCAACAAGAGGCCTCATTTCGGTGGGCAAGCCTGTCCAGTTTGCGGGATTGTGAAAGGCATGTGCTTGACTAAGCCAGCGTCAGAATCTAGTACTTCGCCCGTATATTGTAATATTTACCTCAGGAAATTGAGCAGGTTTGGTAGAATTGCTGGCAAAGAACCTTGCCAAAGCATGCAAGTTACCTCATATGCAGGATTGTCCTTTTCGATTTTGTCTGTAGAACATCCGAGAAATGACTTCGTTGTACGGAGAGGAAGTGCCTGTGGGCACTGTCAGTGGAGTAAAACGGAATATGTATTGTGTCTTCACCTTGACACGCTCATCGAGCTCCTTTTGGATTTCTTGTCCCTCCGCATCCAGCTGATACAGACCCCAATCCTCAATTGAGTCAGCACGCCTTGATACGAGATAGTTCATGACCTTGTTAAGACCAAGGAGTTCGCAGAAGCCGTCAAAGGACAGGATTGCTTGATTCATTTCCGGGTTCTGCCACAAGCCTTCTACCGGAGCTACAAAGTTCCTGAGTTTGGCCAGCCGAACTTCAGGATCGATACTTGTAGCGCGGTGACTTTATATCCGGGTTAGAAATCTCCTCTTGGCTGATTTTCATAGATGCACATACATGATTGTAAAAAGAAAGGTTTGGTATGAAGTTTGTCGTTTTCGATCAAGGGCCCCGGAACTTATTATCTCATTAACTTTAGCTTCAAGCTGCTCATAAACCTCCTGTAAATCACAGTCAGTTTCGAATATTCTACATGTGGTAGTCCGACGTACCAAGAGTTGGTCTGGCATTTTGGTAGCAAGGCGTTGCAGCTCATACATGCTATCAGTGTGCAGCTCCTTAACAGCATCACTGTAGGCAGGTTGATCCGGATATTCGGCAGGTGTGCTCATTAGGATATGCTCCAACACCTTAAGCATGTAATGGTTCTTCTTGTCTAAAGCTGTTGTTGAGAATGCCACTGCAAGTTGGAGAATACGCTTTCTGATGATAGGGTCCTGATTTATTCGTTAGCAACCTGTCCATGGCCTCCCAGTACATCAAATTGAGCTGAGCCATGATGCAACGAGATTAACTCACCTCAAAATTCATCTCCAACAATCTCCCGCACCAGCTCTCGAAGGTATCTTCCATACTAATGCGTGTTTGTTCCTATAACCAGTCAACTAAATGTAGCCATCGATGTAGGGTTATGTATACATCTTCTTGAGGTTTTGAGCCATGGGATGAACGCCACTTCATATAACCCTTTAGCGCCGCTTCGATCACAGTGAAATGTCGGTCGACTTGAAGGACAGGCATGGAAGCCTTCGAGTATCCGACAGCTATCCTTGTAAGCTAGGGCCAAATTATAGTAAGGATGATACAAACCAGAAAACGGCGCTTGTCCCACGTAGAGCTGCTGCAATGATTGCTCGACTTGCCCAAGGATATAGTACAGTGCTTCAGACTGCTTCTGGCGAACGACCAGCTCAATGATCATTGAACAATACCTTCTATAGTTTCCTAGGAAGGCGTGTCGTTCTGGAAGTGTGTCTAAGTCCTCAACTAGCAGGATCAAAGATGGATCCTCGGTATCTTCGGGAAGACTCTCATAACGTATGAGCCTCGAGCTGCATAGCTCGAGCAAAGGAGGTATGAGAGGAGTGACTGTGGGAGAGGATCCTATGGTGTCAAGCCGTAGCAACCGGGTCCATGTCACAAGCACAGGAATCGACACGAGGAAACTTTGGTCCTTGGCAATTGCCAAGAGTAAGTCCAACAGTCTCGGGAGATCGCAATTCTCAGGTATTGATGAGACCTTCTGCTCAATGAAACCACCCAGATTTGAGATCATCTACTAGTCTGAGCATAACTCCTTTGAAAGGATCGTGGATCTTACCTCGGAGAACTTCTTTGCGAACCGGTATTTCTCGTCGTCGATGTCATCGTAGCTCACTACAGACCACTCGTAGAGTTTGCGGAGTAAGTCTACCGCTTCACTTGTGTACATGGGGCAGACAAGGTCAAGGAATTCCTGATCTGAGAAGTGAACCCTGCAATATAAAGCATGCAGAGACTCGACAGCGGCCTGATTGGATTAGCGGGGCAAGCAGACGAGGGAGATGGGGCTTACTAATTGAAGACGAGGACTTGGGACCTGGAGACTTTCACATATTCGTTGCACGCATGAGGTATGTGAGATTGCTTTCGGAATAGCCCAAGGCATGACAGACTTGTAGACAGCCAATATCCTCACTGCGCAGCCCTGATACTGTAGGTTGGCAGCTGGATCCATTGCCAGACAATGTCGGAGCAATTCTCCAATCCTTGACAGCCATCCCTCTTCTCCATATCTGACACTGGCACCGCGTTCTCTGTTTGGGAAAGATTCTGTCAGAACCTCGGCAGGTGTGAATATTTCCACACAGGCCTTGCTCAGCACACCCTCCCTCAAGGCAGCCACAGTATCTTCTCCGTTAAAAACATCATCCGAGAGAGTTTCTAAGATAAACAAAACAAACTCTTTGTGGATAGTACCTTGTGGTATTTCCCAAAGCCTGACCAGAAGTTCATCCATATCGGTCCACTCCGCCGCCCATGTTCTCTTGGCGATCTCAGCCCACAGCTGAGCAGTCTTTGTTCGGAGATATGTGGGATCCTCCTCAGCTATGGCCTGCGCAAGTTCAAGTACCCATTGTCGAAGTATACCCGCTTGTTCGCTCGAGTAGTCAGACCATTTGTGCTTGATGGCGTGTTCGAGGAGCGAGAGCGCATAATGACGGACTTCGGGTTGCTGCGATTTGTCGGTGGCCAAGGTAAAGCCATGGAAAGGTGCTTGCTCATCTGCCTTAACCTCGTCCAGGTATCGAGATGCTTGCTGTCGTGAGTCGTTGGAGGAATAAGGAGAGTGGACGATATTCAAAGCCTCATGTATGCGCTGTAAAGTAGCGCTACCTTCTCCGGCGGATTGCTCGTTCAAGCTAGCTCCGTTGCTGAACATGCTGTGCCCATTCGTATCACCATTCATGGTATTATCTTGAACTCCAAATCGCATGTGCTGCGCTGTCGACAAATCTCGAGATTGTGAAGGAGCGTACGCAAGCTCAACAACTCGGTGACCTGGGGCATATGGATGGATGGAGTTGGGAGGCTTGTAACTCAGCGATATAAGCGCCGTCGGGAATCAGCAGCTTTCACACTGATCGAGAGATATGAGGGACGGTCCAAACTTTCCCGAAGCAATTCAGCGAGTGTCGGAAACAATAGAAGCTGCAAAAACGAGCTAGATGTCTTCGTCTTTAGTAGGCACAAAAGAATCATCCAAGGCTGAAAGGACTTGAGAGCCTTGTCCCGTTGTCACGTGGATGGCAAGTGGGTTCCTAACGTCATTCGCTGCAGCTACTCTAAAGTTGCAGCAACCTCAAGATATCGAGGCGTGCTCCATCCTCGGTTTCAAGCAATGCCGTCTCCTCGAAGAGGCAGAGAAGTCACACGCACCTGTTTTAGATGGCCCAGAGACCACGGTAGAACCTCTGTCTGAGATTGGATGTGATCAAGCAGTCATGTCACAGTAAGGCTGAGTCGGTTATCATGTTTCGTTTCTCAAGGTTCATTTGTCTCGTTATCATGATTCCGAAACCCTAACTAAGGAAGAGAAGTGACCCGCCATAACCTCCAGCAGCACAGGCAATACCTGGCGTGCCGTTCCTCCAACCGCCAACAGCATAAAGCCACCCAAAGAAAAGACGTGTTGCAAAGTACGAAAGTTTCTTCAGCCTACTACTATGTAGCAAGAAGAGAACATTGAATGTAAACTTCTTGTAGTAGAAGAGGATGCTTCACAATGTTTCTGGTTCACTATCAGTGGAAAACTTTTCCTGATGTGTAGTTAACTTACTGCGTTCTGCAATGCGAAATCAAGCCTCTTCGTCACCGTCCTGGCTATCAGTATGGCCGTTGAAATCCTGCTGGATCTCATATTGAGGTTCGGGGGCCATAGTAGAGGGAACCTCGGTGTTTGGTCCGGGCTTAGGCCCCTTCTCAACCTGTTCTTTGAGCTTGGCCGCCTTCGTCTTTCGGGTGCCTTGCTGCTTCTGCTTCTTCTTTGCAGACTCGCCCTCAGCTAGAGCAAGTTGTGGTCAACTTGGATTCATTTCAAAAAGAGTCTGCGTGACATACCACCTTCAGCAGCCTCAGCCTTCTTCTTGCGTGGGGTAGTAGGCGCCTTGGTTTCCTTTGGCTTGGAAGGGCCAGCTGCACCTGTAGCAGCAGCAGCATCATCACCATCGCCATTGGAAGTCTTGGGTGCGCTAGCCTCGGCTTCCTTGCGGATATTGGCCCACAAGTGGGTGAGTGCCTTGGTAGTACGGCCAGGCATGCTGATCTCGCTGATCTTGACTTTGTTGCCATCCTTAGAGAGCTGGTTGATTATCTGCAACAAGAAGGCATACTGCGGCAATATATAAGCAGGAGCCTTAAACGGGATCACGCGACGACATGCGAAGCTAAGAATGAAGCGAAGAAGGGCTGTTGTTACTTACTTTCTCTTGCTCCGAGTATCCTTGGCGAGCGCCACCCTTGGCTGGAGTTCCTTCGTTGTCGGACATGGTTGCGATCTGGTGTTTTCTTCAATATGATTTGAGTCTATCAGGAAGCAGGGTCAGATCCTGTTGAAGCTTAAGTATAGTGACAGTGAGAGCGATCTTGCTCGAGACCCTAGACCGAAGGGAGGTTCGGGTATCAAAGCCAACAAATCCGATAATGCATTACAAGAGGCAAAGGAAGACTTACTTGTAAGGGTTGTGGTCAAGGCGAAAGCTTGCTGTAATGAGATGGGTCAGCCTTGAAAGTTATGAGAGAAGAGAGTGGCTGAAGGTCGCGACAAGGTCTAGTATGAAAGAGGATTTAGTGTTGTTGATGATGTTGAAGGTAAAATCTTGTACTGCCTACGAGCAGGCCTCGATGCAGGAAACCGAATGATGATGAACGTAGGTGTGATGAATATGAAAGGGGAAAGCAAGGGCAGCTGGGAAGACTTACCTAGAAGCTATCTCAAAGATCTGACGTCGCTGTCAGGATGAGCGGGAAAGTTTATGAAGATGATAAAGAAGAAGAGGGAGGGACTTGAACGTGAGTAGATATTTATACCCCAAGAGCACTGCAAGTCGAGCTCAGCTTCCAAGGCAACGACCTTTCTCCGCTCGCTTGTCGCTTAAAGTTGAACAAAGTGACTTTCACCAATCATTGAGCAATAAAACTGCTAGAAGCTACTATCATTTCACCGATCTATATCTTGTAATACTTTCTATTCCAATGTTCTGGTTAACTCCAACTGCGCCTTGCTCAAACGTCTGCCTATTCATCTTCGAGAAACAGCTCGTGCCTTGTACGAGACACACCCGTCCCATCTCCGTTGCTCCATGATGTCTCTATTTTTACCTACAATACTAATCTACAACTAAAGACTACCGGCGTACTCCAAGATCCAGTTCAGAATGATGGTGAGACAGAAGGCTATCAGCTTCCTGAAGCTTTCAAATGACCATCTCTCTTCATGTGTCTGTCAGAATGCGTCAAGATTCGAATAGAAAATGGTATTTCGATTTTGTTACAATTATGCTATGCCTGTTACCTCGACGCTCCAGAACAGAAGCCTTACTTTCCAATTTAATTCAAGCACAGCCGTGCCTGCTTGCTTACACTATAAACATAAAAGAGCAGAACGAAATAGAATATGCCTCCAAAACGCCGCGAAATGCAGTACAAAAAAGCGCACCTCATTCGGTAAACGGGCATTGCTCATCCATTTCACATGATGGAACACTTAGTTTGCTGGCACTGGTCCAGATAGCCTTCCTCCTCCTCCTTGCCAAGTGCCATATTCTGTCGTCGTTGAACACCGGTAATTTTAATACTGTGCTCACCCTCGACATGCCACCACCTCAGTTTCTGGATAATTCCTCCGTCCGAATCATCTGTACTGATGCTCCATTTGCCCGAGGTGACCTCAACTTCGCATTTGTCTTTTGGAAAGTGGAATTCCGGAAGGAAAATTTCTGTTGGCGTATCCTCAACTCCACTTTTGGCAGCAAAAAGCTTCATGGTGAAGACACAATTGCGCAGGTCAAAGCCACTCTCGACAAGTTTGCCAACGGTGGCTATTGGCGATGGTCTGACGTATGCTTCAGCGGCGCGGAATCCCGGCGCATTGGTGAGCTCGGGAGGAGTGTTTGATTGCTCCGACGATATGGATGGAGTCCTCAAAGACTTTTTCAAATTCCCAGGTGTCACTGTTGCTTCGTCCGAGAACTCCTTCTTCCCAGGACTTCTTGCGTTTGGAATCAGTGATGCAGATGATACGTTGGTCGGACTAGGTGGCAGGGGTGAGAGTGGGAGTGGACGGTCATCTGTGGAAAAGATCGATAAGTCCTCTCCATTCCATTGGTCACCACGTTGATGGTTGTTCTGTATTTCTTTAGTACTGTGCTTCGGGTTTTGCCTTTATCACTTACTTGACACATATACACCCACAAAGTGTAGCCTGCCATACCAGAGCCCTCTGCGGCAAAATGGTTGGCGTCCATTGCAGCAGATTGACTGGAGTAATCGCCAGTCTTATAGGCGTACTTATCATCCATATCATATGGAATCCCGAATTCGGTCATAACGCATGGGTGGAGTCCCATGTACTTCTCGCCCTCCTTTCTAATGGCCGTGAGTTGGTCTTTGAAGCAATTTCGAATTGCAGTTTCTCCAAGCTTAACTGCGAATGCGGGACTCATGTAACGACCTCGGAGAACTCCAAAGACGTCTACGTTCCAATACCTGTTCCACTTTTTGGTTATAAGAGTTATGCCATCATAATAATGTGGTGCGTAGACCATCTTGGGATCATCGTCCACCGTGCCCTTAATAGAAGGTGGGATCTCTAAAACCGGAGGTTGGCAGAAAAGAATGCAGTCTTTATGCCACTTCCGTATTGTGTCCCGGTACTTGCGGTAGTGTGCCATGAAATACTTGTTTGTAAACTCCTCGTAGTCGAGCTTTTCGCCCGTGCTTGGAATACAACTGAAGTAGTCTTTCTTCAAAAGAGTATCCGTCTTCGGATCCCAGACGCCATGCTGCGCCCAAACACACTCTCCGAGCTTCCATCCCGGATCTCTCTTCCAACCATAACGAGAATCATCGTAATCTGCTGGAAGCCATGCGCTTACTCCCTGTGGATCGACAAGCACTCGTCCGGACTTATAAGGCCCTAGCCCGCCGAAGTCCCAAGTATCAATTTCGCACGCTCGTCCCGAACCGGTCAATATGGCCTGCCATGCCGTAGGAGACGTGCCCTTTTGCAGCTGCTGCTCAGGGGGAATTTTCGAGATATCCTGATGCCCTATGAGTCCGCGATTCGGCTCATTCAGAGTCTCCCACCCAATAACAATATCATCTTCCAAATCACCAGCTTCATGCATGCGCCTTGCTAGATGGCCCATAGCGGCAATAAAATGGTCATTTATATAATCTTGGATGTTCTTTCCATCGATGATACATTTCGGGGTGAAGTCTCGTCCAGCATAGAACATGGTCCAGATGAGTTGATTTGCCATTCGCGCATAGTTCGTAGACCAAATCATCTTGGGGAAAGTCGCAGGATCGGGGTAGGTGTTGTGGACCAGCGCTGCCTCTGTTGCAGCAAAACCTTGCGGGTTGAGACCGCAGGCATACAGAGTCCACATTGGAGCACCAGATCCGCCCGAGAATCGCGACCACTATTACACCCGCCAGTCAGCATCAAGACACCAATCTGATATAGGGGTTACTAACGACGTCCTGATGAGGATCCATGAAAATATAGAAGCCATAGTCCCTCGCCAGTCTAAGAAGTTCGATTGTATGTCTTATCCATTCCTCATCATATTTTCCCGGTCCAGCCCATTCAATTGCTTCCCAGGTAAAGATGTATCGGATGGTGTTGTAGCCCCAGCGCTTCAGCCGAGAGAAATGGATATGGGCTTCGTCCACCGCAAACGGACGCTGGTGGAAGTCGACGTTATCGCCGTCAAAGAAGTCGTCTGCAATATGGGAGGGCTGATCGGGTTTGCTGGGGTATTTGGCATCCGCAGCCATATTGATGCCGCGCAGGGTAACATGTCGACCCTGGGAGTCACGGAACTCGCCCTTCTCAATCGTCAGTCGTAAAGGCGCCATGGTGTAGAGCACTCGGATTATGCAGCCTTCGTCCAGACCTGGGAAGGGAAAATCGAGGGTTATCTACAATATGGAGGAGTGGAGATAATTGGACGTTGCACGCACGGCAAGGAGTCGCAAGACCGCCCCGGACCACTTTAAAGTTAGCCATCCATCCCCAGTCGAGCGGCCGGATGGATTGATGACGAGAGGTAGTAGCCGCCTCCGCGTGCGTGTTTCGTTTACCGTACCCGTATAGGGACGAGCAGAGACGCCACCGTGCACCGCCACGGCTCGCGGCTGATAAGGACTAGTCGAGATTGTGCTACTACAGTACTGTAACTTAACCGTCTAAATGCCATAATATCATCATTTTCCGAGGCATGGTTGATGGAGGCGCCGTCTAAGTCCGTGACCACGCATATCACATTTCAGATTGTGGAACCGTGGCCCTATCGTTGTAAGACTCTCCTCGTGCCCTCGTTGCCACCAGTCTAAGTGCTGGACTGAGATTCGGACTCAGCGTGATTGATCCTCGAAGCAGTCCAATCGCGCACACATCCCCCCCTTTTTGAGGCTAAACGAGAATACGGCGAAGCGAGGCCCCTTTCCTGGTTTGGCGAAGAACACCACCGGAAAGCCAGCGCAAGGCTGCGATTGTGAAAGCCCCTCCATAGCTACCCTTGCTGTCGCCGACTCCTCCCCAACGGCATTGCACCTTTGCCTCCACCGACTTCCTTCTGCATTCGTGGTGCAGATATGACCGTCAGGCCGCAATTATATCCATTATGTCTGGGGCTAAGGCGGCGTTGAAAGCTCTTGCAGCTGCTATTCAAGCCCAAAAATATGATGACGCTATCCAACAAGCACAGAAGATCCTGCAGTCCGACCCCCAGAACTATAGAGCGTACGTGCACACCTTGGCCGGACCGGACCACGAGCTTGGGCATTGCCTCATGCCCGTTTACTGACACATGCTGACTCCCTTGCAGAAATCTTGGTCTGGGGTACGCACTGGACAAACAATCGAATTACGCCGAGGCTGAGAAAGCATACGATGCTGCCACCAAGATCAAGGAGGCCGATCCCCAGGCGTGGCAAGGTCTTATTCAACTCTACGAGAAACAGGGAGCCGAGAAAATTGAGCAGTACCAGGTAGCTGCTGTGAAGCTGGCAGAAATCTATCGAGACTTGGACGACAGATACAGGTGCCAAGACGTGGTGGACAAGTTCCTTGCCTTCGCGAAGACTCACGGCACACGCATGCAGCATAAGCAGTCGTTGTCCGTCATTCTTCCCACCAGTCCGCTCTATGATTTTCTCGAGGGCCGGATACCACATCCGTCGAATACTTTTCAGCTCATAGCGCAAATTACAGAGTTCGATGAGAAAGAGAGAATAAATAAGGAGATCGGTGAGCGAAGGACTCGACTCGGAGCAAAAATTGGGCAAGTTACCATAGAGGTCAAGCGTGAGGTGCTGAGGGGCAGTGAGCTTGAAGATCTCTATAACCAAATCATAGATTGGAGCAATGATGATGATGTGCGACGCCAATACGAGGAGAAACTTCTACAACGTTGTCTTGATGTGCTTATTGTTCTCCCGCCTGGTGAAGAGAAGGGGGCCAAGTACGCCAAAGTCCGAAAGCTTGCTGATGACATGGTCATCATCAAACATCCTTACAAGCTAGCGTGGGATATTGCTATCGAATGGGAAGACCCTGAGAATATTCAAGATCTTGATGCCAATATTCTTCGAGAATACTATGGCTTCTTCCCAAACAGTGGTCTAGGCCAAGTGTTGAGGGGTTTCATAACCAGTGAAATATCACCCTTTGCTGCACTACCACCACCAAAATCAACACCTGTGGGGGCACCTGTCACAGCAGACCCCGGGTCAGACGAGAGTGAGGATGATGACGAAGGAGGCGGAGTTGAGCTCGATGGACCTCTTTCCGCAGAGGATAGGCTGTTCCTTCTTACCGAAGGGATGTCCGAAGCGGCAGGGTCAATGCTCGCGCACCGAATAATGGGCGAGTACTATCAATTCTTGGAAGAGTACGAAAGTGTAGTCGAGCTCATGCGCAATGGAAGAAGATTGGTAACAGATGAGTCAAGTAAAGTTGGAGTAAGCTTCCAGCATTCTTACGACGCCATGACAGCTCTACTGGGCACTGCACTAGTATTCTATCAGTCACCAAAAAATCACCCGGAAGCCAAAACCATTTTTGACGACCTTCTGAAGCGGGACCCCACCTCAACGCCTGCACTTATTGGGATAGGCTTGATATATGAGGAAGAAGAAGATTATCCAGCTGCCATTGATTTCTTAGAGCGTGCTCTGCAACGGGATGCAGGCAATATTCGCATAAAATCTGAAGCTGCGTGGGTTAATGCTCTTAACGGGGACTTTGAACGTGGGCGTGACGAGTTGGAAGCTTGTCTGCCAGAGATGGACAACAAAGATCTCAAATCTCGAGATCTCCTTGCGCAAACACAATATCGAATAGGAGTCTGCTTATGGAATATCGATACGTCAAAAGCAGGGAGAAAGAACCGGTCGGGAGCTTATGCATACTTCCTAGCAGCTTTGAAGAGCAATCTTAACTATGCTCCTGCCTATACTGCGCTTGGAGTATACTATGCCGATTATGCTAAGGACCGAAAAAGATCTCGAAAATGCTTCCAAAAAGCTTTCGAGTTGTCTTCATCAGAAGTGAGTGCTGCGGAGCGGCTGGCCAGGATATTCGCTGAGCAAGGAGATTGGGAATCCGTGGAACTTGTGGCACAGCGTGTCGTTGATTCAGGCAAGGTACGACCAGCTCCAGGATCGAAAAAGAAGGGCACCAGTTGGCCATTTGCAGCACTGGGAGTGGCAGAGTTGAATAAACAGGATTACGCGAAGAGTATCGTCTCCTTTCAGTCAGCATTACGTATCACACCAAATGACTATCATTCATGGGTGGGCCTAGGCGAAAGTTATCATAATTCTGGAAGATACATTGCTGCAACAAAAGCATTCCAGCATGCTGAAAAATTCGAACAAGAGGTCGAGCAGCAGAAAGCTGGCGAAACGTGGTTTGCCAAACACATGCTCTCTAACGTCAAGAGGGAACTGGGCGACTATGACGATGCCATTTTGGGATACAGAGCGGTCCTCGAGTCAAGACCAACAGAATTCGGGCCTTGTATGGCATTGGTTCAGACTCTTGTAGAGAGTGCATGGGACAGTGTTGACAAAGGTCTATTTGGTCAAGCAGCTGAGCGAGCCACAGAAACAATAGTTTCCGCGCTTCTCTTAGCGAAAGAAAGAGCTGAAGCTTTCAATCTGTGGCGAGCTGTTGGCGATGCGTGCTCAGTCTTTGCATGGGTTGAAAGCCGCATTCAACAGTTCCCGCATGCGGAGCTAAAGCAATTGCTTCAAACTGGCGAAGTTAAAGGGGCTTATGATGTGTTTGCAGATATTGATGGAGTAGGTGTCGATGTGGTTTTTGCTCATGGGCTTTATCCCAAGGACGAAGAAGCCGGGCTCAATTTAACAAGATGTCTCCATGCGTCAATATTGGCCCACAAGCGTGCCATTCATTCCGCCGCAAATGATATACATGCTCAAGCTGTGGCCTATTACAATCTGGGTTGGGCAGAGCATCAAGCACATGTATGTCTACATTCTGGGCTGAAGAAGAAGTCGACAAGATATCTCAAGGCTTCTGTTCGCTGCTTCAAGAGAGCCATTGAGCTTGAAGCTGGTAATTCTGAATTTTGGAACTCTCTTGGCGTTGTCACTAGCCAGCTGAATCCCAAGGTCGCTCAGCACTCCTTCGTTCGCAGCTTGTTCCTTAATGAACGAAGCGCACAAGTATGGACCAATCTCGGAGCGTTATATCTCCTTGAGAACGACCACCAACTTGCTAACGAGGCATTTACTCGTGCACAGTCCTCAGATCCAGACTTTGCACATGCCTGGATTGGGCAGGGACTCCTTGCTCTTCTTCTGGGAGATTCAAAGGAAGCCAATCTTCTTTTTACACACGCGATGGATATTGCAGAATCATCCTCACTCATCACGAAGAGGCAATATTCACAGTCTACCTTCGATGCCTTAATAGCTTCTGTCACTGCCTCAAGCACAGTCGACCTTGTTCAGCCACTATTCGCACTAAACCAGCTGCATTCCATGGTGCATGCTGATCTCCCATACCAGCACTTATCCACGCTTTTCTTAGAGAGAATCAATGATGTTTCGTCAGCTGTCGATTCACTTTCCAAGATCTGCGCAACTGTTGAAGCAGACTATGAAGTAACAGAATCACCAGCGTCTCTGTCGAGATTTGCCCTCGCAAAAGCAGATTTGGCACGATCGCAGCTAGCAGCTCTATTATTCGAAGACGCAATTGAGAGTGGGGAAACTGCACTACAGCTGAGTGACGAAGATGCTGGAAACGAACTCACTGCAGAAGCTCGTCAGAAGTGCCGTCTATCTGCACATCTCACTGTAGGATTGGCTCACTACTACAGCCAAAATACCGAAGCCGCGATCGAGTTTTTCCAACCCGCTCTCGACGAGTCCAACGGCAATCCCGATGCAATCTGTCTTTTCGCCCAAGTCCTCTGGGCTAAAGGCGATGAACTGGCTCGTACGAAGGCAAGGGATCATTTATTTGATTGCGTGGAATCTCATCCAGGACACGTACAATCTATTCTCCTTCTCGGCACAATCGCCCTCCTAGACAGCGATGTCGAAAGTCTCGAAGCTGTGACGGCCGAACTTCAATCCCTCCGCACAAGCCCCTCTACGACCAGTTTAGAGCAGTCGCACGTCAGCGAGATTCTCCGTGCCATTGCAGCCTTCTCGGAAGCCGACCCTGAGAGAGAAATCCTAACTGAAGTTCAAACAGACATCTTCTTGTACCCTAACTTACCACATAGCTGGGGTCGCCTTGCTGTTCTTGATGCAGGTCAAAGCAGTGACGACGATTTTGCAGCCGATATGGCGTTGAAAACAGCGCTGAAATCTGTCCCGCCTACTGGCGCCCTCCAGGCTTCTGATCTTGCTGAGGCGTTTGCTGGAACGGGCAAGATTGCGGATACGCAGAGAGCGATCATGGTCGCGCCTTGGCAAAGGGTTGGTTGGGAGGTTCTCGCGCAGATGGTGTAATTAGCGAGTGTTTTGGGATGGCCTATGATAGGTTATCAATAAACGACATTGGTTCATGAATATGAGATGATTTCCATTCTATTACTATGCTATGAGATCCATCCCCTGACATACAAAGTTGCAGTGAGTCAACAGCCCCTGAAATGTTGCCAAAGGGCCAGACATGACTTCTTGCATTAAAATCGATGTCAATAAAGCCATCCCTGCATTCTCAAGCCACTTGTTCTAGACCAATTATTGGCATCAGCCAAATCAGGGCTAGAACCGACGATCACATTTTGCTCTCGAATTTTGCCCTCACGAGAAGCTCCCTAGAGTCTCGAGCGTGCTCAGCGTTCCTTATTCCGGTTCCCAATTTCGAGAAAAACGAGGAAAGGACGACGCCGGGATTAATCAGTCAGCGGTGGGTTCTTCCATGGTGCGTTATTAGCCTTGGATATTAGGTCTGTCCTGATGGTCGTCCTTCGTGACTCCAGCTAGCGCCTGGGGTTGGTGGTTTTGTATTCCTCCAGTGATAAGCTGATCCATTCTTCACAAAAGTTGAACTCCACCGTCCTCGTCATCACTGTCGCTATCATCCTCAGCTTTGAAGCTGCTTGGTCGTTTACCTTCCTCTTGCTCCTGGCTAACTGCACCATTGCCCTGCTCATCAGCTTTGGGAGGACTTTGTGTCTCTGTAAGGAAGAGAATTGGATCCTCATCTCCGAGTTTCTTGGATTCCTCTCCCAGATCGGAGTCAGTGACAATGGCGTTGTCGTGTCGCTCGAGCTCTAAGGACCCTGCAGCTTTGGCCTGGATGGTAGGCTCCGTAACAACGAGAGGCGGAGGAATTGTCGTTTGTTCGGCGGTGGTGCACTGGGTAATAGGATGAGCCGATTTAGCGTCCTTCTCTTGAGTAACAGAAGGGTTTCCAATGGCCGTGCGTTGCGGCTTCGGTTGTTCCGTTTTCTGGTTCGCAGACCTGATTTTGGGTGATGGTGCAGCTTTTCTCCTTGGTTTTGCTGCAGATTGCAACAATGGTTTGTTGAAGGAAGCTGGTGGACTATGTCTTGATTTCTCGTTTCGGTTTTTTGCTGGAGCGGACTTTTTGCTTTGATTTTCGAGAAACTCTTTTGCAAGTGCATGATCCTGCAATCCAGTTGATTTGAGCGTCTCGATATCGTAATAGACACCATCCACATTTACGACCTGGGCGCGCGTGGTGAAAGAGTCATCAACCAGAGGTCTGAGAAGTGTTAGTGTCAAACATCATCATGATTTAAGTTACAGTACTTCTTGCTTGGTAGAACTCTCCTCGTAGCCACCGCTGGTCTTCTCGGCTCAGCCTTACTTGGTTCCAGAGCCGCTGCTTTAGATCTAGCAGTGTCACCTCTGGTTGGTAGGTCTGCAGTTTTTTTCGTCCACCTGTTTACTAATTTATCTATCGATACCTCATTTTTGGTATTGATTTGCTGAATATCGTCAGCGTGTAAAAGATGTTCGGATATCTTGATATTACCTTGGGACCTGAAGCAATGTTCCGTTCCACCTTTTTGGGTGCCACTTGGGTATGCTTCTTCATCACCGAGCTCGGATTTGAGCCAAACAAGGCTGGTGGAATAACAGCATAACATTCAGGCTATGGGATCATTAATTATTTTCCTTGAGGATTTAGTTTTTGATGTGTTAAGGAAACACTCACGGATTCGTCTGGCAGCGATCTCAGCTTGGCCAGAGATTCCATCTCTTTTAGATCGTTCACGTTGCGACTCGGAGCCTTGAAATATGACGGCTCTCGAACAGCTAATGACCTCGCTGGCATTGTGTTATTGAGCGAATGAGTAGCTAGATCTTGCAACGTGGCAGTGGTAGCAATGACTTTTGTCTCACCATCTCCTGGCGGCTCGAGAACGGACGGATTTGCGTTGCGTTTCCCCCATACAATGTCCATAAATTTTCGCTTTATTTGCTCAGCGTCTTCATTCGACTGCTGAGGTTGCGTCGGTGCGATCTGTTTGGGCGATGCACGCTTGACTTCCGGTGTTTCAACCATGATGTCACTATAGGTAGGACTCTGGCTCTGGCCAACATCCACACCCAAAGGAGCTTTTTGGATTTGGGCAGGCTTTGGTACGACGACCTCTTGCATCTGGCCGTCACTCATCCTGCGCTTAATTACCAGAGCTGAACTCTTCTTTGGAGGCAAGACAAAGTGGGGATGAGGCTGAAAGGTGCCGGACCACAGAGGTTTCTCGGAGACAGGCTTTGCCTCCCAAGGAGGCCAATACATGGCGTCAGTTTCCACGATACGAGGGGTATCGTCCATCTTGTCTTGGGCGGCGGTAGAGAAGTGCTCAGCGCGAGCATTCATGGAAGGCATAACCCAACACGACAGCTGAAGGCGATCGCAAGAAGGAGATAGACCTCTGCGACGCGAAACAATAGAAGTTACCGACTGGTCCCGGCGCTAAGGCTGAGCTTCGTGGGCAATTGCCTCGCTGTACAGATGTTATCGCAGAGTAGGTCGGTGAGTATCGTGATGTCCCGGTTTATGGGCTTGAAAGCGGGGCAGGCGACAGCAGCTTCCACAAGGAGATCGCATGGTCTATAAATACGAACAATCAGTCGATTCTGATATCCCCAGAAGCTAAGTTTTCGAAAACGAACAGGGTGAAAGTTAGTGGCACGATAATAAGGAAGATGCCGACTGATTAGGTCGCAGAAAATATAAATTATGTGAGTCACGTGTTGCTGACTAAGATCAATCTGTCGGGCGCGGGCGGACGGGCGTTGGTGCTTCTTTGTAACAGCCCGGTAACCCGTCGTCCTTCATTATTCCGTGCAACTATTGCCTGTTTTTTTTATCGGAGTTCAGCAATCCGCGGGGGTTTTCGGGCGAGATTCTGTTCTAGACTATAGCTAGGACCCCGCGACCAACGCGAGGCATACTATGACCCTACCACAGGATAATCCCCAGTGGGCGGACTGACCGAACTGCCCATCACTCCGGGCCCAACGCCCGTCGACAGTAGTTAGCGATGAGTGGGTGGGCAGTAAGCGCTTGACAACTTGACAGCCCAAGCGGTTGCGCCATTCGAGTGGACAACCCATGTTATCTGCACATAGCCATCACCGTGGAAGTTCACGCCGGCCGATAGCAATGCCCTTGTGTGTGCTTGGGCCTTTGGAAATCCTGAGATCCCGGTTGCGAAAGAATGCGAGCAATAACAGTATTCCTTAAGCGAGCATGCCAGTTGCCGTATATTGCTTTATTGAAACCGAACACAATTCCAACTATCAGACTCATTCCGAAGACCAAATGAGCAACTGAATCTCGAACATGTTTCAACCCTGAATATGCGGCGGAGAGATTATCGAGTCCCTTGTTGCAACCCATGATTAGATGTGCCCGCACCGAAGCTGATACCCAGAAAGGAGGCGGTCAGGCAACGTGGGGTTAGGCGTCCTGTACTGTTGTTACCGGCAAGGATGACAGCTGCTTTATTCATTCCTTGTACCACCACAGATTGAGCATGAGTTGGCATTCGGGAAGGGGCATTACTGTGGGAGACTGGACTGTGGAAGATTGGGAGGTTGATGGGATGCATCGCCCCATTGTCCAACTCGAAATGATATCCTGCAACCTCCCCAGCCTTCGCGTTTCTCACATCTCGCAACATCTAGCTCAGGCTGTGCATCCAAAGTCACTGCCTCCACCGATTCTGGAGAGTGTCCTGTGTGCACGACTTTTCACGCATGATGCCTCCGCCCCTATACGGGCCTGGTAAGTTGCGCAAAGCTTAACTCCTCCCCTGAAGTATGCCTAACACCTTGTAGATCAGCTGGCAAGTGATTCGCGAATCTCCAGCATCGCCGAGGCCTTCTATGATGCAGTAGACCAGCCGCGCGCGACATCTTCCAGCGGGTCGTCTGAGTCGCACAGCACGTCAGCAAGCTCAAACTCTGTCAGCGAAAGGCCAAGTCCTGCGGTGCAATCACGGGCCACATCCAGCTCCCGATTTGCCTCCGAGGAAGCATCGCTGGACGGAGAAGATGAAGGCGATGCAGCTTTCACAGCCCGTGGTGGCACGAAAACGGTCCCAGTGGTTTCGTTTGAAGCGTCGGGCCTAATGTGCCCCAGATCACGCTACAATCTCACCTTCAAGGAAACGACAGGCACTTTCGAGGAGTGGGACCCCCCGCTACCATTGCACACAGAGCGGTTGGCCGTCGAAGCTCTGCTAGAAGCGCACAAGAAGGCACAGGCGCTGAGCTCAACCCATGAAGCTAGTGCATATGATGATTTTATCGAGTTCGAACTCAATGAATTTGCAATCTACCTGCCAGGAAGCAGTGTACACCATCCCTTCGAATTTCGATCCCTTAGTCAGCTGGCAACGGAAAACGGCCATTCTTTATTTCTTTTTGATGGAGTTTTGAGTGTTGGGGAAGAGCGGCGTTATGTACAAGGCGTCCCATTTCTCATCTGCTCCATCGGCAACTATGAGCCCGAGCATGCCTCCGTAGACGGCCACGTTTGGATACAATCGACTCACAATACCAAATCTAATATCTACTACCGTTTGAAAGCCCCCGCATCAGAATATGCCCGATTCCACACCTCGTTTCTTTGGTTGGCAGATTTTGCTAAACACTTCGTCGACTTTTGCCGGAGTAAACGCTCAGACCGGAAGGGCGTATCAATACATGACTTTCGTACCAAATTTTCCAAATGGATGTGGAAGATGCATAAACGCGCTTCTAAATTTCGTGCTTGGTATGCGCAGTATTCGGGACATGATTTCAGGCGCGCTGTGAACCAGAACATTACATTTCTATTCAAAGAGGCGATCGGGGTCGATGCGAGTCTACGTAGGGAGCCAATATGGGCCGAGGTCTTAGACAAAACCTTTATACAACAACATCCGATAAAAGAGGCAAAAACGGTAGTTACACCTTATGTATACGAGTGTTTCAGCCACATGAGGTTCGGAGAGCATCTGCGGAAAGTTGTTCCAACGGTTGAAGCTGAAGTCAGACATAATTTACAAGGACAGGCGCTTCACTTGGCTATTGATAAGGAACTTTTGAGCGACCAACATGGTATAACACAGGACTCGAAGACCAAACATAGAGATCCCCACCGCTTCAGGAATGAGGCAGAAAAACAACTGGCTCGGAGCAAGATGATCCACTCAATCAGGCCTGGCTCAGTCATTAGCGTGGCGATTGATGGAAACGGGTCTGTCTGGAAAGACGAGGTCTCTAGATGGAAAGCAGCAGACGAGTGTTGGTACCTTTTGGTACAAGCCGTGCATACTTCAGGCAAAGGCCATCGGACGTTCGACGGTATATGGCTCTACAGGGCCTCAGACACTATTTGTGCTAAAATGAAATACCCATTTCCAAACGAACTATTCCTCTCCGACCACTGCACTTGTCAACATTCCAGAGAAGAGGAAGAACGTGTTCTTGATATTGTTACGGTGGACTGGAATGGATCTCCTGCATCAACTGCGGATTTCTTTATTCGTCAAACATATATTGAGGGCGAGCAATTCGTAACACTGCGGCAAGAGCACAAGACTTGCAAACACTTGACGCCCGAAATAAATCACCAATCGAAGCTGGCCACCGGAGGGTATAAGCCTGGGACGACTGTTCTGGTTGAGATGAAAAAGGTCCCGCAGCGGCAGTCCAAGCACCTATTAGAACCCTACGAGGTTGTGAAAATGGTCACCCGGGAGCAGAAAGCGTTTGTGGTTGTCAGGCGTCTTCTAAGGAGAGCTGAACTAACAGGGTCTTCCTGTGCGCCAAACGAGTTGGTCTACACGAATACTTTCGACAAAGTCCCCGCGAGCGCGATCGTAGCTGATTGTCTAGTTCGCTTCTACAGCCAAAGAGATATCGATAGAAATCTCGTACCAGTACCGTACTGCAGAGGTGGAACCGGTAATGCATTTTATATCACATCTAGACTGCTTGGCCAGGATACCAGCGAACTTCTCGAGCCTATTTATGCTGATATCCCTTCATCTCTGATAGAAGGCTTCGATCCGGAAAAGCCCCTGCAACGAGAACGACTTTCTGGTCTGGATATGTTCTGTGGCGGCGGAAACTTTGGGCGTGGTCTTGAAGAGGGAGGGGCTGTTCATCACAAATGGGCTATTGATCTTGCGGAACCTGCTATACATACCTATTACGCTAATTTGAAAGATCCCACCAGTACAGAACTCTACTCCGGTTCTGTTGACGATTTCCTTCTCGGCGCTCTCCGTGGCAACAAATTCAGGCCTTTACCGGGCGATGTTGACTTCATCTCAGCAGGTAGCCCGTGCCAAGGGTTCAGTCTGCTGAACCACAACAAAAACAACCACCAAGGCTTAAAGAATCAGTCTCTCGTGGCCTCAGTGGCAGCATACGTGGATTTTTACAGACCAAAGTATGGCGTGCTAGAGAACGTTATGAACATGGCTAAGAAACGGAAAGGGCGAGATGAGGATGTGCTCTCTCAGCTTCTTTGCGCAATCGTTGGAATGGGATACCAGGTTCAGGTCTTTGTCGTTGATTCATGGAGCTGTGGTAGTCCGCAGGCCCGCTCACGGATTTTCGTTTCGTTTACCGCTCCGGGTTACGAGCCTATGCAACACCCAGCTTTGTCTCATTCCCACCCGGATCATGTCAGAGATGTGGGGGTTGGCTTGAAAGCTAATGGCGAATCTTTCGGGCATCGTAAACTTGGTCCAACAGCCTTCGAATTCATATCTGCACGCCAAGCAACAGAAGATCTGCCCAACATTGGAGACGCGAGAACGCTGAACTGTATTCTACAACCGGACCATACTATCAGCCATGTTTATAAATCACAGGAACAAGCACGAATAGCTTGTATTCCCAAATATCCTCGTGGTATGAACTTCCTGAAGACTTGCATGGATCCCGGCGGCATCATAACCAAGGCGGAAAGAGGTCTATTCCCACTACTAGGCAGAAAAGGCAAACTACGTGCAAGCGTTTCAACGGGATCTAGGGCCTGGGGCAGAGTCCATCCAGATGCCCTTTTTAACACCATAGTAGTCCGCGTTTCCGCAGAAGACGCCCGTATGGGCACCTGCATCCACTGGGATCAGAATCGATACATCAGTATTCTGGAAGCACGACGTGCCCAAAGCTTTCCCGACGAAGAAGTAATTATCGGAACTCGCATAGAGCAATGGAAAATTGTTGGAAACAGTGTTGCTCGCACAGTAGCACTGGCTTTTGGGCTGGCTTTGCGTGAGGCCTGGTTAAAGAACCCTGCTGTAAATCAGATCCCGAGTTTCACTCAGAGACGGGGCCTGTTAGGTCACAAGCAGGCTTTTAGTCAAACCAGACTTGTTAGACCCAGCCCATTCACATCAACAAGTCTCGATGAATTAGCATCTATTGCTAATGTCTCTCCTGGTCCTTCTGATGAACCTAAAACCCCTTCAGTCGACCCAGTGGGCTCTTCCGACGACTCTGAGCATTTCAATACAAGTATTCGACGCTATCGACGGTTGGCAGTATCCAATCCTTCGAGTCGGGGCGAAGTGGTACCCTCAACAAGTGCATCGAGCGTCAATTCGTCGAGCACTGGTAATAAGAGACCTTCGAGTGCTCTTACTACGGAGGCAATTGACCTGCCACCTGAAAAATTCATCAAGCTCACGGGGCAGAATGGTGTCGAACGTTCTTCCCCGATGGTGTTTCTACCTGCTAGGCAACCTTTTATGAAAACCTCTCGTCGATTGTTCGATGCTTCTGTAGTCTCTAAGAAGCTAGAGGTAGTCCAGCACAATAACAGCAATGGTTCTGTCTCTGACACAGATGAAAGCAGTGAGGATGAGACTGATGGCTCTATGATACAAATCTCTCCGCAACCTCGAACACTGCAGAAACCAGTAGCGAAGTTTTCAACGGCTCAGGCTCTCAGGACACAAGCCCCCCAGACACTAATAACGGCTAAAAAGCTTACAATAGTCCGTTTGCTTTCAGATAGCGAAGATGATAGAGACGAAACGGGTTAGGAAGGAGGGGGAGTAGGTTCACTAAAGCGAATAGAACTTCTCCATAAGCCGAGTAGCCAATTCAAAAGAAAGGAGGAGTAATAGCTTAATAAGGTAGTCTTACCTATAAGAATACCATAACGATTCCAACGGCCACGTATAATCTCAGCCTATAGATTAGGATAGGAATAATACCCTTTCTCCCCTTGTGGTTTTAGCTCTCTTAGAAACAAGACTTTGTATGCAAAAATCCTTAGCTTAGCACATCCCTATACCCTTCGCGAGATCTATTAAAGGTATAGGCAACTACCCTTAGACGTAAATAAACAACAATAACAACGCATCATCATCATCATCCTCCTCCTCCTCCTCCTCCTCCTTCCCCTAGAAGACACTCTCGGTCGCAATGATAGGGACGGGCGTTATAAAGTCATCGATAAATTTCCGAAGAATAATATCATTGCCGGTCTTGTGCCCCATCACGTAGTTTGCCACTGGAACGACCGCAGACAATAATCAAGACACCATCTAAAGTTCCAGCTGGCTCTGTCCCTGGTGGTATTTGCGTTAGAACCGAGTATGCCATCTTCACCTTTGCGACTTTGACCTTCCATTCTGTGGAGTTGGTCTTGTCTGCTCTAGATCCCTCTGCAGTATCTTGGATTCCCTAGTGTAATCTTGTCTTGCCTTGACTTGTGTAATTCCTTGACGAGCGAGGTACGAGCTCCTGAAAGGAATTCGATACTTATTGAACTAGTGAAGCCTAAAAATCTGATAATAGTCTATTTGCTTTCAGATAACAAAGATGATAGAGACGAAACGAATTAAGGGAGGAGAGTAGGTTCACTAAAGCGAATAGAACTTCTGCATAAGCCGAGTAGCCTATTCAAAAGAAAGGAGGAGTAATAGTTTAATAAGGTAGTCTTAGCTATAAGAATACCATAACGATTCTAGCGGCTAGGCATAAATATAAGAATCGTAAAATATAAAGATATAATCTCCGGTTAGGCCTAGTATAATCTCAGCCTATGGATTAGGATAGGAATAATAGCCTTTCTCCCCTTGTCTCAATCAAAGGTGAGAGGCGAAGAGAACTAGCTGCGCCAGTGAGGTAATGCGCTCGCAGTAAATGCATCGCTAAGTCGAGTACTGCGGGAAGTACTTTAGGTACCTAGTCTTTCTAATTCGGAGCAGACGGCGCCCCTTCCCCAAGTTGTAATGATGGCATATCTTCGTCCCCCCCCCCCAACTTTCCCTTCTCTCCTCTCACCTCTCAAGCTTCAGACTTTGCAGTCTGCCACAGCATGGCTGGTTTGAACATATAACTATCTACAAGTCTCAATTTTTCATCCAGATACACTGCTCGGCCCTTCTTTGAATTCATCATGGCTATTACGCAAGACAAGAGTGCTAAGACTCCAAGCGGTCGACAGCCACTTGTAGACAGTAAGATTCCCATATCTAGGAGAAGTAGGAGTGGGAGGAGGAGGAGTGGTGTGGTACATTGGCGCGCTGTATGGTCACCACCACATTCTCTGCAAATAACCTTATCACATTATGCGAAACTTCGGATCACTTTGGTATTCTTATATATCGAATTCTTTATTCGCTCACGAGTTCCATAGGTTTTATTTCCTCCCCCCTCCCCTCCTCTCTTTGAAAAGCTAGGTGCTCAGGTACGGTATGTACTTTTGTACTTACCAGCGTCGTGCAAGTTCAACGCTGCGACGGGCCCAAGGATCCTGAGAATCCAAGCCCCCGCAAATCCATGCCGGAGGGAATGGGATTTCCACGATTCTTCAGTCTTTGTCGATGGGTGCTATCGTCGCTTGGAGATAGGACGAGGCTCAAGCAGCCTTCTGGAACGACTTGACAGTGTCAACAACCGTATCTTCCAAGGACCGATATTGGATGCCCAAGATCTCCTTGCTCTTCGCATTCCCGATCTGGAAAGTGCCTCCAGCGGGGAAGTCTCCTCCCTCGACCGTAGAATCTGGGAGGACGGCATGGTATTCGGGGAAGTTCTCGCGGATGATGTTCACAATCAACCGGTTGTTATACTGCCCTGCTGAAAACAGGAATCTTTGGTTGGCTGCGGTTGGCAACTCCATGGCGCGGACGTGGCCGAGCGCTACTTCGCGCACGTCAACGAAGCAATAACCGCTATTTCTTCATGTTAGTTGCACTGTGGGAAGAGATTTAGGGGGGAGCACAAACCCAAGGTCGGGAATCTTCTGTTTGGCCATGCCCTTCGTGATGCCGTACATGAGGGCATTGGAGGTGTTCATGCTCTCGAGAGAGTGCAATCCAGGGAACTACGTCCTTAGCGGCAGCTACATCGGAATGGAAACCGTCAGACTTACGATGGGGCCAAAGACCAAGGTTGGCAGGATTGTGGTAAGGGTGAAGGATGGCTTCTCTTTCTGCATGAAATCCCATGCAGCCTTTTCAGCCAGAGCTTTGCTGCCTGTGCAAATTCATAAGCCATCAGCTCTTATCGGAGTATGGCACGTGCAATAGAAGCACAGAATTGGATTTTTAATGTCCCGAGGGCGGATGCTGGGAAGGTAGTGTATCTTACCAGTGTATCCACGCGCAGGATTCGATAACGCATCCTCAACTGTCATGGGGTTCCACTCATCCTCAGTGTAGGTATGCTCAGGCCACGCTCCCTTGGCAAAGTTGCTAACAGCAGCAAAGGAGGAAGTCAGCACAACCGTTTTGACAGTTGGTGCTGATTTTTGAGTTGCCCTCAGGATACTTAGTGTGCCATTCATGGCAGGGTCAAGCAAGTCCTTGGAATTCGTTAGCTGTTTCTTGATTTCTGGGGGACTGGATTCTACCTTCTGAATATCTGTCACGTTGAAGTGAAATGGACTAGCAGTATGAATAATAGCTTCAAACGGAGGGTCTGAGATAACCGCATTATCAAATGCGTTTGGCTGTGCAATGTCCTCAACAATGGTAAAGTCGAGGCGGCCATCATATCCAGGAAATGCCTCCTTGATCTTGTCGGCTTTGCCTTGGCTGCGCACTGTAGTGACAACGGAATGACTACTAAGTATGAGTTTACGATTGATGTGAAAAATGGCACCCAAGGAAGTCAATTAGGAGATCTCACCCTTTCTTCAGCAACGTTTCCAGCACGTGCGCGGCGAGGAAGCCACTGCCACCAGTAAGTAGTACTCTCGTCATTTTGAATTATAGAAACGGATTCGAAAGGTAGCTGGGAAGTAGTGCGATGCAAGTTTTTGGCTACCAAGCATATCGTCTTCAGCAGTTTTATATACAAAACCAATGGATCCGAAGCATTGGTCGTCAAGCAGTGCCGGTGACACCGAGTCATGAAATGTCGCCCGAAGGTTTGCCCAGCCGAGCCGAAAATCCAAATACCTCCGCCGAAAGGCCAATGCATCATCCCGACCCGTAGTTAAAAAAGGACTTAAGGAGGACATAGGACTTAAAGAATCCTGCGCCCAGCTTTCCGCATTTCATGGACGGCGATACAACATTCCGTCGGGCAAATTATGAGGCCTAAGATCAGCTTCTCAATGATCTCGGGATTATGCCATTGCGCTCCACGTTGCTGTTCTAGGCTTCCCGACTTGCGCTACGTGCGTGTTTGAAGGGTGGCCTTTGAGAGAGCTTCCGCGAAATTCTACCGGCGGAGAGATATCGTGCATTTCACTTCAGGATTTGCAATCGACGAAAGCTCTGACGTTACGGTAGGTCTTGTAACATACGGGTTCACTTCGCACCTCTATAGCTCCACAAAGACCGGCTTCAGTTATTCTTCTCCAAGTATCTAAACACGCACACAGACACACAAGTTTTCAGCCCAGCAAGTCTTTCCACATCGTGTCGCTAATGGATTCTGCAGGATCCAGATCGCTGAAAGCATTTAGATAAGGGGCTGTGTCAAATGAAAACTCGAAGGGAGTAACCAGGGGTATAGAGCTCGATATAAGAGACGGGTCTAAATGTCTGTCCAAGACAGCAGTGCCTGGGTGCGACACAGTCCCTTCAACCATATGCTCGGTATCGGGATTTTGCAGAACATTTCTTGGCACGGATGGGTCGAGACTGAAGGGGCTCATGGTGGCGGAGGAATGATTTGAGTATGAAGATGACTCCGAGGTAAGGGTGCTGTGGTCAAGCCCATGAACCAAGCATATCTTCTGGCAGCAGCCCGAAAGAAGCTGTAGACCGGAACGAGCCATTGCGCTTCTATGTTGCATGAGACTGAGCCGCGTCATAGCTTTGGAAAGAGCCATGTAGATGTTCTCGAGGAAAGCTCGTTCGATCGTTTTTTGCTCCAGCACCATTGCAGCTAAGAACATCCCTGCATCGATAGTATAAAAGGAGAGGTTGTAGATTCTATATTGGTGCTCTTTGACGAGGTCAAAAAGGCCTTGCTGTGCTCTGAGACAGGAAAATGCAGCGTCCGTGGCGGCCTTACGACTCGTCTCATGTTGTTTAGTATGTGGCCGATGGAGAGCAATCAAAAATGACTGGGCTGCGTTGGTGATATGTTGGCGCTGCTTCAGAAGGCGTGGATATCGCAAGTCCAAGGATGTATCGGGATTTTCTGGTCGAACCGCTGCTGGTAGATTGTGCAATTCAGTTATGACTTGATCGTGCAGGCTCAAGATGAAATTGTAGTCGGCGAAATGTGGTTTGTTGGCACCTTTCGAGAGTATTTCGTGTATCTTCTGTGCTAGGAAGTAATGAAACAAGTGTGCTGAGTACGTTGATGGCACCTCTGATGCGTGGGCCGGAGTCGGTATGATCTTGCTGGGCTGCTCTGGGATGTTGCAGTCTAGCGGTGTTCTCACCGTGCAATCGAGGATATTGATTGCTCGTGGCCGGCCGAGGACAAACGCCATATGACTTGGGCAGTTAGTATTTGATTCAGGTATGTGTGCATGGGAGTTTACCAACCTATCCCAAACGAACAACGTGATCCAAAGCCTACGCTTGTACTCGTCGTACCATAAGTTGCTCAATGTCTTTTCAAGATCAATTGATTCTGACTGTGGTATGCAAGATTGCAGATGCAGTCCCAAATCCTGAGCTTGCCTGTGAACCAGTCAGATACGTGATGGTTGAAGGTGTAAGAGATTGGGTTCATACTTGATAGCATCTCCTAAAGCATACCAAGACTCTGTTCCTCGACTACGGTTTTTTAACCACAGAGACCGCATCAGATCATGCTGCACAGCCACAACACTCGACTGATGTCTCCCTAGCGCTGACATCAATTCTGCTCCAGCTGCACTATATCTATAGGATAATTGATCAGCAGCCTCTAGGTTCTCGAGACGGAGAGCCTCAGCACATGGTCGATCCAGTGGTAAAAACTGTAGAGATACTGCCAAAACCTGGCACAACAGAGGAGTGAAATGCTGCATTTGAAGTGGCATATGGTTGAGACCTTTGTTCTTCGATTCCGACCAAGTCTCATGAAGCTGATTGAAGTAGAACGTCTCCAAGACTAAGAAATACCAGTTGGCCTCGACGAAATAGTTGCTGACAAGTTCCTTTGTGATCTGCTTCGAGGGAAGTAGGCCAAGCACCTCCCTGAATTTATCCAGTGTCCCGGCATTACGAAGAGGCGGTGATTGCTTCAGCGGAGTCTGGGGAAGCAGAGATGTCTGCAGGTCTATATAGGTGTTGGTACTAGAACTTAGGGAATAACCAGCCTGGCTTGTAAAATCAGGGGAGGCTTGTTCCGGCTGCTCCAACGAGCTCCAACCCAAAGGTTCTCCGTCGTCGTAGATGCACTTCTCCCGCACATTGCGAGCAACACAGTTGCTGCAGGGTTTTGCATGGTCGCATTTCTGCTTCCGACGATGGCACTCCGTGCAGGCTGTCACCACCCGTTTGCGCTTAAGTTGAGGAGGACCATCCATGGGATACGATGATCAAGATGGCAAGCAAACTGACGGAGCAGAGCAGGGCACTTGAGACCGGCGGAATTCGTTAGGAACACGGATTTAATCACGTGCGCGATGGACACTCGTTCAAAATTGAACGGGGAGCGGCCTTTACACTTCTTGGCATCAAACCTACCAGAACATCTAGTGTTCTTCATAGTTCTGTCTTGGCCTGATCTCATCTCGACCGAAGCTGCGCATGTTGTTTGGGCTCCCGATCTTGTATTAGCGAGTAAGCCGGCTGGGGGCCACTTAATAATAGCAGATGATCTAATTCCTCACTTGGGGGTACTTGGAGATCACTCGAGAAGCGCAAGTCTTCTGAGTCCTCCATGATTTTGAGTTATCGAGTCGAGATAGGGTTTCGTCTGGGAGTTTTAGCCCAGCCTTGTCCTGCTGGACTGCGTTCCTGGCGTCGCTGGAACAATGGATGGAGAGAAGGCAGCCGTTCACAGTGCTTGCTGTACCATGACCATGCAGCGGTGGAGTGCAGACCACATAAAGTGATCCGAAATACTCAAGGTATGGGATTTACAAGACCAGCTCGCTCCCCAGACTCGAGGCCCGTCTCCACCAATTCTCTGATCACGCCGTCATCCGTGTGACTATACCCAATGCATTCCAACCTGGCGCCCCCTCTCCCTTCTCCGCAAAGCTTGATCCAACCAACCTTAATCCCTCCACACCTTGGCAACGTCACACTCACTCACTCACACCACATATCCCGCCACCCGTTGTTCTCTTGTACGGACTTCTGCAGTTTGGTACGATAAGCACGGGAGGGAGGATCAGCCACAGATAAGCCTTGGCGTTCATATTGGGCGTGTTTGAGGTAGAACGTTGCGGCCGTCGGCGTGGAGGGAGGGGGTACAAGGTTCATGACGTGATGGGGAGATTGGGGTGGAATGTGGTGCTTGCATGGTGGGTTGGAAGGGCAGCCCAAGACGGGTCGGAGATGAGGTATTGCATCCTGGAGAGATATATACAACCTAGAGCTGGCCGCGCCTTCGGCATTCTCTTCTGTTCCCTTCCTTTCGCAGCCTTCTTCACCTTGTGATTTTTCAAAAAGAAAGAAGAAAGGGTTGTGTTTACGAATCTGTTCGAACCATCTATCCATCAAAGCAATCTACTCAATCTATTCCGCCACTATCCCTTGCCAATCCTCGGTACAGAGTGAGCCGAGAGATAGCACGCGCAAACGCGAAAATGGCCGTGAAGCCCAAGATATCGATTCCCCAAAGTCCATCTTTCGAGGATCTGGTGCCGAAAAGCGCGACGGATCGGAGACAGATACAGCTCCAAAAAGCGAGAGCCATCTCTGCATCTGCCCGAACCCACGAGTCGAAAAGAAAACATGGTAAAGATCAGCAACCAATACGTCAGCGAGTTTCGACGGAGCAGAAGTTGAGTTATGGCATTGGTGGGGCTGGGAATATTCGTGAGTGACTTTTCATGCTGTGTGAAATCGTACATTGTTTTTGGGGCGGCTTTGAGCGCGCCGTCGTGCTTGGAAGGAAGCTGCAGGCAAGAGTAAGTGCGTCTTTGTGTAGAGACCTGATATTGTTGCCCTAGGAAAACCGTCGGAAGTCATCTATCCTATAAGACCTACGCTGAGCAATTCTGGACCTTCAAACTCGACGCCTGAAGAGCACAGGAGAGGAGGTATCATGGCGTTTTTCAGCAAAAGGAGCACAGCAGCGTTAGCTGTCGCCTCATAACAAGAGTTTTAAGTGCGATGCGTTTAGGAGATATAATCACAGCGAGGAAACAGATCTAGGCAGGGTCAATTCAGAATGAAGTGGACGGACGGAAATGCGCATGCATAACGGCGAATGAAGCCAGATCAACGGCGAGGCACTGTGACGAGACCATGAGTAAGAGGTGTAAACAGGGTTTGAATTAAGTTTCGAATAGTTTTTACAAATACACATATACATGGTTGTACAGCATCAGAAATCCGCCGTCTGACTTGCAAGATACTTGCTCTCAGACAGAGCCCGCTGAATCTTTTCACGCCACATCAGGAATTCTTTAGACGCAAATTCCGGCATCGTCCACAAAACTTGCAAGGTACGGCCTTTCTCGCCCTCGCGGACCCCTTCTTGGGTTTCGCAAATGTCGTTGACGATCCGTAGCGTCTCGGCATCGTGGTCTAAACCTGCAGCCTCCATCTCAGCCAGGAGCTGGATGGCACCCGAGTAATTGTCGTATCGGTTGGAGTTGATGCGCAAGAGCTCATTATACAGCGCAGTCGAAGCTCCAAGGACATGTGACATGATACCTAGAGACTTGATCTTCGGTAGAATTGAAAGTGTGAGAGGAGATGGCTTCGCAAATTCGCGATCCAAGAGGCGCAGGCCGAGGAGAAGATAGGAGGGATAGAGAGGGCCAAGCAGGTGCAACTGATAAGCCTCTTCTTCATTTTTTTCAGACGTCTGCTCTTCCTCGCCAGCAGTAACAACTTCCTCTGATTGTTCACCTCTTACAATCTTTGAATTTCTTCCAGGCTTCCTTCCATTCTTCTTTGGCTTCTTAAGTGGCGATACCTCTTCGACCTCTGCTTCTCGAAGGTTCAACTTGTCCACCAACGAGAAGACTTCCTTCTCCAATATAGCCCATAATTCGAAGTCGGACTTCGCTCCTCGCATCAGAGCCTCAACCCTCGCGCGTTCTGGTTCGCGGCGGCTATCTAACGGGTCGACAAATTCGACTTTCTGTTCCACTTCTTGCACGGCATCCTCCAAACCCATTGCCTTAGCTGCAGCCTTTCGCAAGGAAGGCGGAAACTTTTGAACAGCCGCTTCTATCTCAGCTCTGGTCTTCTGTGGTGGCTGGGGTCTCTTTGGCGGGCCAGACATTATCTTATGAAGTCTTTCAGATGAAGACTGCAATGACTCGGATAACGGATCATCTGGAAGGACTGGATCAAGCTTGAACTTCGGAAGCTTGCGATTGATGATGTTTGTAAAGATGTTTTGAAAAGCCCTTCTTTCGCTAGGCGTAATTGTCGTTCCCTGTGCTCTGCTCTCTTCTCTTGATATGCGAGTCAAATCCCCAATCTCTTTCGTGTCCTGTACTCCAGCCCAGTCTCCTTTCTCTGGATAATCGAAGGGTATATCAGTATCGAAAGGTGCTGAGGCCTGATGTCCACTACCAGTTGTGATCCTGTTGATCACAAATCCTCCATCAGCCGACCTGCTTGTACGCGGCTTCCGCCGGGAGGCTGGCGCAGATTCATCTCGAAAGGGGCTGCGAGGAGTGTATGGGATCCGAGAAATTCGTGGGCCGGTTTCCTCTTCGGAATGTCGTGAACTCCTGTGTAAGTATCTGTAATATGAGACTCCAGCTACTCTGTTTCCACGCGGAGGAACTGGTCCCAAGAACCGTGAGCTGGAAAGCGTCCTTGTTTGATACAAGAATGGCATCAAGGTGGTAGAGACACTCGATATGGCAGCTGGCACAGCCTCGAGAGGTTTTTGCGCCATGTTTTGGAACGAGACACGCAAAGTTTGAGCAAAGAAATACAAGGCCTATGAAATGGAGAAAAACAGGGCTAGCAATTGGTAGAAGGCGACTGCGAACCCATCGTTGGAAGTGGTATAGGCCGGTGGAAAGCATTGCCTGCTCGATGTCGACCGGGAGCTAAAAAGTTTTGTGCACAGACCATCACTTTACACGGTCACGACAAGTCGCGCTTCTTCGCGGGTCACCCTGACGCGACTTCGAATGACTTCATGATACTTCGACAGCTATTCATATTCAAATTTGCATATTTTGGCGTGCCAAATTCTACAACTTGTCAAAATTAATTCACATCAAATGGCTCCAGTCAAGAAGGAAAAGCCGGAGATGAGCGCCTTCGAGCGAAAGAGGTTGGAGAATATGGCTGCGAACGCCAAAATGATCAAGGAACTTTCAACAACAGCGGAGAAGATCATCCCGAAGCCAGCTCCCAAGCCAAAGAGCACATCAACACCGCGGAAGAGGTCTGCTCCAGTAAAGAGGGAGGCTCCTCGACCGACTCGTACGAGTTCTCGACTGGCGGGTATTGAGGCAGACAGCGAAACTCTGAAGCGCAAGAATGAGGTCGAAGCCGAGTACGCGGCACTGAACAGTGCAGCGAAAAGACAACGAGTGAGCGGCGATCTCAACTTTAGCGATGTCGTTGTCGAAGGCAAGAAGTGGGCGAAGGGGGACGACTTTCTGTCCGGGATAATGAGAGGTGCACAGCCAAATCTGAGGACCTTCTCCGAAGATGATATCAAGGAGACTACCGACGAAGGACTGAAGGCTTTGCGAGAGAAAATGAGTGGCCTAGAATTGTACGAGGGGTTTGAGCCCAATCGTAGGTTCACCACTGTCCTGACTTTGATATCTATCTAATTATATTTCAACAGAAATTAAGCTAACCCCGGAACGAATTTATGCTCTCGGATTCCACCCGACAACAGAAAAGCCATTGATTTTTGCGGGTGATAAATTGGGTAACTTGGGCTTGTTTGATGCCTCGCAAACACCGCCAGAGGTCAAGGCAGAAGATAACGACGAGGATGAAGAGGATGCAGATATACCTGAGCCAGCCATAACCGCATTCAAAGTCCATTCACGAACTATTTCGTCTTTCGTATTCCCTGCAGATGGCAATTCGATATACTCAGGTTCATATGACTCTGCAATCAGAAAACTTGACTTACAGAAGGGGGTTGCCGTCGAAGTTTATGCGCCAGAGGACAAGGATACGGACCTGCCTATCTCTAGTATTGCTATGCCCTCCACCGATCAAAATTTGCTTTACTTCTCAACTTTGGAAGGGTCCTTTGGTCGGCATGATATCAGAACTCCTTCTGACACTGAAATATGGCAGCTCACAGACAAAAAGATCGGTGGGTTCTCGTTGCACCCACTGCATCCCCATTTAGTCGCAACTGCTTCACTGGACCGGATGCTCAAGATCTGGGACCTACGTAAAATCACAGGCAAAGGCGAGGACCGACGTCCGACTTTGTTAGGAGAACATGAATCACGCTTGTCGGTGTCGCATGCCTCGTGGTCGCCAGCCGGGCACGTCGCTACGGCATCCTACGATGACACCATCAAAATCCATTCTTTCCTCGATGCCAAAAGCTTCAAAATTGGTCATGATCTAGATGCTGATGCGATGGCTCCGACGGCCACTATCAGACATAACAACCAGACGGGACGATGGGTCACAATTTTAAAGCCCCAGTGGCAGGAGAGACCAGACGATGGTATCCAGAAATTCGTGATCGGCAACATGAACAGATTTGTGGATGTGTATACGAGCGAGGGCGAGCAACTTGCTCAACTTGGTGGTGACGGGATCACTGCTGTGCCAGCAGTGGCGCAATTTCACCCTCAAAAATCATGGGTTGCCGGTGGAACAGCTTCCGGGAAGCTGTGCTTGTGGATGTAAAATTCGATCGGAAATTCTGGGGGTTGGAATTTGAGTTCACTTGGAAAGGAGAGGCCCTGGGCTTGGAGATGTAGAAACTGTGAGAATAGTTTGGAGTCGGACGAGGTAGACAAACTGAGGATATCGGAATCCATCTAATCCTTGATAACTGTGGTGATCGCCACCGTCCAGCACAAGAGTCATCGCAGGCCTTCTGGAGTCACTACTTCCCTTGACAGCTGCGATGCTACGTGACTAGAAGCATGGTTGGGGTGCAGGCTGCGGCACGAAGGCCAGCAAAGTGCTTCGATTGGTGCTGTTATGATTCGTCTCCTACGGCGCAAGGACGCTAACGGGTGCCTCACAGCCAAGCGGGCAGTGGTGAGTGTTCAAGATCCACCGAATTTAGGTTCTGAGCCTCCCAAAGCCCAAGAGGCTGCTGCTAGAGCGAGGGTGGACGAGAGGTAGGTGAGACGAGGCAGCTGGAGCTCGTGCAGGTCGTAAGGTGCTTCAAGACCTCGACTCACGCTTCATCGACGCATGAAAGACATTCCACTCGCACAGGTGGCATGTGACAGCTTGACTGGCATCGGCTGTTCTCCGCAAAGGTCCGATTCGAGCTAGCCTTTCCAAACAATTGGACGCTTATCGATGCCCCGATAACAATAACACCCAGCACGCGAGCCCGCTCAGTAGTGTCTTGCCGGCCTTGTCTTGTCCTACGGACTCAACGTGTTTCTTGCTCCAGAAACACCACCCTTTCGACAACCCACGCGATGCCGCCCGAAGATGAGCTCAAGAAGCGCGTTGCACGGAAGCTCACCAAGAGGAGGAAGGAAGGGCATCGGGTTACGATGGAGATTCCCGAGCGCTTTCGAGATGGAGACGATGCCGATGACGACTGCACCGCTGCCACCGGGTCCAACGCCTTCATGAACCAGTCGGTCTTTGGTATGATAGCCGCAGCTGGTTCACAGGTGGACTTCAATGCTAGGTTCGACCAACAGTCCAGCGACGATGACGATGACCCAACCGAACCTTCTACTGCGACCTCCGACTTGCAAGTCAACAAACAACGTCATGAGAAGGCTTCAAGCTCTGCAAAGCCAGAAAGGCATCGGAGGAAGTTCTCAGAGAGCAAACTCATGCGATCGATACCGCGCCTGGGAGCCAGATCAAAATCCGGTCCATCGTCGAAACTCGAGGCCTCACCGGACCCAAAATCCCCCACCGAACCTGAACAACCCGACTCTCCATCGCCTCAGCTCAGCCGAACACCGTCTCGCCATGCACCGATCATGAGTCAAATGCTCGAGGCAAGGGCCGAGTTGTCTTTAAGACCAAGCTTTGAACTTCCACGAACCTCAACAGATGGGACAGGCACAAGTGATACTGAAGAGTCGGGGTCGAGTAGTTTAGCGAAGAGGCTGAAGGAGATATTCAAATTCGAAACTGCAGAAGAAGTGATTGAAGGTCCGTTTGTGCCCTACTTTCCGGGGTTGGAGCTGACAGAAACAGAGTATCCGTGCTGGCTACTAAAGAGTGTGCTACTTCAAGGCTATATGTATATCACAACAAAACATATCTGCTTCTATGCATATCTGCCGAAGAAATCCGTAAGTCCAGTCTAGCTTGTGGCACCAACCTTCTGACATGTTCCAGAATCAAGTTGTAAAGTCCGGATATCTAGCAAAGTCAGGACGGCGTAATCCAAAGTATAGCCGATACTGGTTTCGGCTGAAGGGAGATGTATTGTCATACTACACGGACCCTTCAGACCTGTACTTTCCCAGTGGAAATATCGATCTCAGATATGGTATTTCCGCCAACGTTGCAGACAAGGAGAAGGGCAAAGACGCATCGCACTTCACAGTCACCACACACCAACGCAAGTTTCACTTTAAAGCGGACAGCAACCCTAGTGCAAAGGAATGGGTGAAAGCATTGCAAAAGATCATATTCCGATCACACAACGATGGGGACAGCGTCAAAATTTCCCTGCCCATCGAGAACATTATTGATATTGAGCACAGTCAGATCATTGATTTCGCTGACACGTGCAAAATTCGTGTTATCGATAATGACGAGACCTACGCCATTGATGAGGTATATGAACAAACCACCGAGGACCTGCTGTTGCTGACAACTGGTTTAGTACTTTTTCTCATTTTTTAGTTTCGGCAAAGAGGCTCTGAACGTCTTAAAGATCTTAGTTGAGGACACAACAGCCCAAAAAATACCGGAAGATCTCTTAGCTCTTGCACCTGCACAAGATGGCACCCATAGCCCCAAACCAAGATCTCCTAGGCAATTGACTAGAGCGAAGCCATCAATGCCACCTCCGATTACGACAAATGTTCCACCATTACCCAACAATGTTGGATCAACACTATCGCCCCTTCTGTCTCCTGGCCTCGGCGGTCGAAGCCCTCGAGCAAGTACTGACCTGAGTAGAGGGAGTTCAGATTACAGACAGAGCCTTGAGCTTAATAAGTTTGGCCGTCGAAGCGTGGACTTGAGTAGAAAGAGTAAAGTGGAGCCAGCAATGCGGAGCCTAAGTACCAGCCGACGTAGTCTGAGTAGGAATCGTCTTGGGGACAGACGAGTATCTGAGAAGCAAGGATCATCCGACTCATTCGTTCATTCCATGGAAGAACCTGGCTCATCTGCAGCATTCCAATCAGGTAGCGATGAAACCCAGGCGTCAGCAAGCCAGATTTTACGCGGTAGCGATGTCTTTCTATCACCAACAATCCAACGCTCACCATCAGCAGGCCGGCATCAAGAGACAGGATCTTCTCGAAATGCTGAAGCTGGTCCTGCATCTGCACGAACAGAAGTCGATCATACGGATTCCTTACAGGCACCACATCACGCTGCTACTACAGGCTCTGTAGCTGACTCCAATGCTGGCTCCGTCGACCCCTCTGGCAGTGTTCCCACCTTGCAAAGCTTGGTGAAAGCCGGCTCGTATCCACTTCAACGAGCAGCGGGTTTCGCAGGATACTTGAACAAGCACTCCAAACGTATGAGCACTCTGCTTGCCACAGAGTCCATGGGCTATGCAGAGAAAGTTGCTGGGATGTGGAAAGGAGGCAAAAAACATTACGATGAACAACAAGGTCCAGGAACAGACGACGAGGGTATGGATGATGACGAAAATACGATGTCTGGAGACCGCTTCCGGGAACACTTCGCGCTTCCAGTATCAGAGAAGTTACAAGCATCGTATTTTGGCTACCTCACACGTGTTCTACCGCTTTATGGAAAGGTCTATATCAGTGATCGATCATTCTGCTTCCGCAGCCTTCTACCTGGCACTAGAACAAAACTCATTCTGCCATTGAAGGACATCCTGAATGCCGAGAAAGAGAAAGGATTCCGCTTCGGGTATTCTGGGCTAGTTGTCATCATCAAAGGCCACGAAGAGCTATTCTTCGAGTTTAACAAGACTGAATTGCGAGATGATTGCGCGATCACGTTGCTTCAAAACCTCGAGACGGCAAGATTCCTTCAAGAATCGGGCTTGCTCTCTACAGAAGAGAAGGAAATGGCAGAGAACGCAAGTGCTGAACACAGAGCTCTCCAAGAAGCTAGAGGCGATGGACATACAGATCATGAGGTTAAGATGCCGAAGTCTGTCGAAAGTTCTAGGCATGAATCACCGGCAATACTCTTTGACGACCCACGAGCGTCAATATTGAACTTCAAGCCTACCGAATCACTGCGTATCACTTGTTTGACGATTGGTTCGCGGGGTGACGTACAACCATACATTGCCTTGTGTAAAGGTCTCATCGCGGAGGGCCACAGACCAAAGATTGCTACTCATAATGAGTTTAAGGACTGGGTTGAGAGTCACGGCATAGCTTTTGCACCTGTCGAAGGTGATCCCACCGAGCTAATGCGAATTTGTATCGAGAACGGCATGTTCACTTATTCCTTTCTCAAGGAGGCCTCCAGCAAGTTTAGAGGCTGGATTGATGGCCTACTATCCTCTTCGTGGGTAGCTTGCCAGGATACCGATATTCTGATCGAAAGTCCAAGTGCCATGGCCGGGATACATATTGCCGAGGCCCTCAGCATACCATACTTCCGTGCCTTCTCTATGCCTTGGACGCGTACTCGAGCATATCCGCATGCGTTTGCGGTTCCTGAACATAAAATGGGCGGTGCATACAATTACATCACTTATGTCATGTTCGACAACGTGTTCTGGAAGGGCACGGCTGGACAAATCAACCGATGGAGAAAGAAAGAGCTCGGCTTACAGGCAACGAATCTGGAGAAAATGCAGCCAAATAAGGTGCCATTCCTCTACAGTTTCAGTCCCTCCGTAGTCATCCCCCCTCTCGATTATAGCGATTGGATACGTGTTACGGGCTACTGGTTTCTTGATGAGGGTACCAACTGGTCGCCGCCGCAAGAGCTAACTGACTTCATCGCGAAAGCTCGCGAAGATAAGAAAAAGTTGATCTACATCGGATTTGGCTCCATCGTCGTCTCGGATTCAGCTGCTCTTACAAACACCATCATCAAATCTGTACTGAAGGCTGATGTACGTTGTGTCTTGTCCAAGGGATGGTCAGACCGTCTGGATAAGAAGGACGCAAACGAACTCGAAGCACCTCTTCCGCCAGAGATTCATCAAATCAGATCGGCACCTCATGACTGGCTCTTCTCTCAAATGGATGCAGCTGTTCATCATGGTGGGGCTGGCACAACCGGTGCCAGTCTTCGCGCAGGTATACCTACTATTATCAAGCCGTTCTTTGGTGACCAGTTCTTCTTTGGGTCTCGAGTGGAGGATCTTGGTGTGGGAATTTACCTGAGGAAGCTCAACGTCAGTGTTTTCTCCCGTGCTTTATGGGAAGCATCGCATAGCGAAAGAATGATCATTAAGGCAAGAGTTCTCGGCGAGGAAATTCGCCAGGTATGTTCAGTTCAATCCTCCTTTACCAGTTTGGCCCTCTAACACGCACAGGAAAACGGAGTCAACACCGCAATACAATCTATCTACCGAGATCTGGAATATGCTCGCTCGCTTATCAAGCATAAAGACGGGAAGGTGGTGTCTGATGACGCACTTGAGGCGGGAGACGAAGAGAGTTGGACCTTCATAGGAGATGATAATGACACAGATTTAAGTAAGAGATATCATGACTGGGAGTCAACGGCAGGTAATAGGTCGACCGCATCGTCGGCTGGAAAGAGCATAGGAGCAGCGGGTCCGAGCCGAACTACGACCTTGTAATGGCCGCTGCGATTGAGTTTCGAGGAATTTGGGGTATGATGACCTGATGATAACGTGTTTTGGGCGCTGGGGAGTCATGATGGGATTGCAGAACAGACGTGTAGAGTTGCATCAATAGATAGCATAGGTCGTGAGGTAATGAAGATTATGTTTCAACGACTTCGAGAGGCATCACCTGTCTTCGTTGCACAACCAATGGCCTGCCTCCAAGGAAGACCTGACGAGATGTACCGGCCGTATACCGAGTGTAGCCCGCAGCCGTGACTTTACATTCCAGTCGCTCTCCAACAGCGCTGCAAACGAGAAAGCGAGTCATCACGTGCACGGTATGACTAGGCGGTTCATGCTCGGGTGGGCGAATCAGCAGACAGCAACAGCTCTCCGCCTCCATCGCAGATATTTAAAGAGTCTCCAATTCCCGGCCCAAATCAGTACATCGCCAGCGCGGGAGCCTTTACCGAACGAAACGAATCATCATCTCCAGCTACGCTGCTGTACCTCTACGCGACCTAACATTTCAGGCAAGCACGACTCCATCAAATATAAACCCCATCACATCTTCGCCGCGCCCGGAAAGCCCTTATTGCATAGCATACTATCCTGGAGCGTTGGGCGACTTATCCGACTCTTGCGACCGTATCCGGAGAGTTTCGATTCGGGCTACTGAAAAGGTGAATATCTAGACGTGGGAGGTGACGGCTGTCATGCACAGGATATACAGCGGAGGAGGAACCCCACACGAGACGTCTTTGAGAGCTTTCATGAAGCTCAATTCGAGATCGTAGGTCTTCCAGAAGCTTGTAGATGCCATAAGAAAGTGCACTTGAAGCTCGCGCAAGCTGTTACGATTCTCCCGCAACCGACGTGCACTTTAGACTCTCTTGGGGCATTCGTGACTTCTTGCTGCTGCCGAAAGCCTGTCAAACAAGTCACTTCCCAGAACGCGCGACGTCCTCCCCAATCCTGCTGTGTCCTTTCGCGACATTGACTGACGCGAACCTTGCTCTGCAGACTCGGGATTTTGAAAACCGCATGAACACAAAGTGCGCGACGACGCGATGGAGGATTCAAAGACGGGGAAGCTACTAAGCTTAGGAACACGACTCAAATATCCCATCACCATCAGCAAGCTTCTCAAGAAGCCGGGCGACGAGGTCAAGAAACAAGAGTCGATCTTGCAGTACAAGTTCACCTGGACAGAAACTGTCGGCGATCCGTTTGGTGAAACGTGGGAGAAGGAGCAAACCACCATTGCCGACTGGGACAGTTCGGTCGACGGAACGCTGCAGCAATGGAAGGTCAGGGAAGGGATGGTTGTCGAGAAGGATATGGTCTTCGTTGACATCAAAGAAAGCTGTCCACATTCCATCCAGTTTGCCGGTCTTTGCGGCATGTGCGGAAAGGACATGACGGAGATGTCCTGGGCCAGCAAGGAGGCTGATACAGATCGCGCAACAATCAACATGATTCACGATCAGAACAATCTCACAGTCAGCAAGGCTCAAGCTGCGCGATCGGAAGAAGAGTTACAACGGCGTTTACTAAAGCAAAAGAAGCTCTCCTTGGTAGTCGACTTGGATCAAACGATTATTCATGCTTGCATAGAGCCTACAGTTGGAGAATGGCAACGCGATCCCACTTCACCAAACTACGAGGCTGTCAAGGACGTTAAATCATTCCAGCTCAACGATGATGGCCCCAGAGGTCTCGCCTCCGGTTGTTGGTATTATATCAAGATGCGACCTGGCTTAAAAGAATTTCTAGATCACGTATCGGAACTATACGAGTTACATGTCTACACAATGGGAACACGAGCGTACGCTCTCAATATCGCCAAGATTGTCGATCCCCAGAAGAAGCTGTTCGGAGATCGTATTATCAGTCGTGATGAGAATGGGAATGTCACAGCGAAGAGTTTGGCGCGACTGTTTCCTGTCGATACTAAGATGGTTGTCATCATTGACGATCGAGCAGATGTATGGCCAAACAACCGATCAAATCTCATCAAGGTTGTTCCGTATGATTTCTTCTTGGGAATTGGTGATATCAACTCGAGCTTCTTACCCAAGCGAGAAGAGATTCCCAAAATCAGCGCTGCAGACAAGAAGCGTATTGCTCAGAAGGCGGAGGCGAAGGAGATTGGACTAGCATCGAAGGCGGAAACCGTAGATGGTGAAGAGAAGGATACTACAACCGCAGACGTTAGCATTGAGAGCAAAGTCAGCGCTCTTGAAGAATTAGTCAGCATGGGCGGCGGTAACGATCAGGCACTACGACAAGAGCAGGCTGCCGAGCAGGAGAAATTCTTAGAGAAGCAATTGACCGAGAGGCCGCTGCTCCATATGCAAGAACAGCTCGATAAAGAAGACGGAGACGAGGCTGAGGACACCGAGGAAAACAGGAATGGAGAGACGACTCATGAACCTCATCGGCATAATCTTCTTCGCGACGACGACGAAGAACTTAAGCATCTAGAGCAGCACCTAACGCAACTTCACAAGGCTTTTTACGAAGACTATGAAGGTGCCCTCGTCAGTGCTCAAGGTGGCCGACTCGCACAATTGAAACCTGGTCACAATAAGAAGATTTCAATCAAGGAGAACGGTCCTGATTTGAAGATAGTGCCCGATATCGCGCAAGTTATGCCACGCTTGAAGTATGTCTTATTGAGTGCTGCAACCGATGGTCACTGGCTAACATGATACAGGGCGAAGACGCTTGCTGGCACAACAATTGTGATGTCTGGTCTCGTACCCTTAGGTGTGGACGTGCTAAGGTACATAATTCCGAGATTTACTCCCATCTCATAAACGCATCTACATATTTATCACATACTAACAAAGCAATGACCAGGTCCGAAATCGCTCTCCAAGCAATTAGCTTTGGTGCCAACATCCAAACCAAGGTGTCTCGAAAAGTCACACACGTAGTAGCCTCGACGAGCAGAACACGCACTGCAAAGGTCAGGCAAGCTGCCAAGTACCCTCATATTAAGATCGTCAACCAAGAATGGTTATTGAGGTCAATGAGCAAGTGGAAGATGGAGGACGAGGAACCATACCTTGTAGGTCTGCGAACAAATTAGATGGGCATGAATGCTGACTCAATTAGGTACAAATCCATGATCAAGACCGTATAAAAGACACCGATATTCCTAGCATTCCATCATCTATACATGACTCAGATGAAGAATCTGAGGATAACTCCCTTCATGGCATGTCTTCGGACGATGAAGATGGAGATGTTCTTAACAGTCAAGACGAAGAGCTTGATGACGAAGGAGTCATGCCTGATGAATTGGAAGGTGGAGTATCGCCCATAGAGAACCTGCAAGGCTTTGACTGGGGCGATGTGGATGACGAGCTGAATGACTTTCTTGGGTCAGGTTCAGACGATGATAGTGACGCGGGAAGTGTAGCCAGCGATAGCAGTCGTGGCAGCAAAGCCAGCAACATGAGCAGCAGCCGAAAACGGAAGCACGAAGATACGACCGACGACGATGATAGCGATACAGGAAGCGCAGTCCTGAGGAAAAGAAACAAAGCTAGTAACAGGAGCACAGGACTGAAAACCGTCAAGACACCCAACAGTGCTGGGTCTGAGTCAAGCCTGCCTACGCCCGGTGTAACAGGTGATGAGAATGATGAGGATGTCGAAGGAGAGTGGGATGAGGATGATTTAGAAGCGGATCTGATGGCAGAGTTTGAGCGAGAGGAACAGGAAGCTGCTGCATCCGTCTCGCCACCAACAGCACCTGCGGAAAATACGGGAGACGAAGGTTGAGACTTCAAACTTCACCAATCATCCATTATCTTGTCCCTTGCATATAGTACTGGCGTTTTGAGCGGGCGGGTTAGCATAGCAGGGTAGGAGTATTGCTGGTACGGATCAGCGACGGCATGTTCTTGATTAGCCTGGGTGGAGTTGTAAAGGAAAAGGATGGGAATTGAAATGGGAACCGGGCATTTGTTAAATCTCTCACAACTCTGCCTCTCCTTCCAACCAATTGATTTGCGGCCATTTGAGGTGAACTCCACGTGATCAGCAAAAGCGGTCACCTTATACGGGTCTAGCGCTTGCAGTCGCTCTCCGGGCCCAAACCTCAGTTGAAGCCTCAAGCTCACAATCTCCAGATCTCCCCCGCGCATTCACGCAGCCATACCAAATACACAATGCCTCAAGATCTGCCACCATCTGGTGGCTATGCGCCAGTTCAGTACAAGGTATGCCTCTCTCAATACCCCCACCCTGAGGCACCAATTAGCTCTCGAATGCAACCACGAACCTCCGCCAGAATCCTCGAGGGTTAGGAACGAAGATTGTGGAAGGCGGGTTGGGCGATTGGAATTAAGGGCTCGATGTGCTGACTTTGCTGCGTTTGACAGAGAAATTTGCCAGCTCGGGGTTTCCGTCCATCAATTGTTCTGTTTGGTGTTGCAGGTATTATGACTTATGGGTTCTACAAGGTTGGCACGGGAATCAGGGAACTTAAGTACGTTGCTTTCATCTCTCCGTTCACCCGCAGCTTGGAAACATTGGAGATGTCGGGTTAGGCCCATTGAAGCTGCAAGTTGGGGCAAGGATCGAGCCATTGGGGGAAGATGGGCCGCTGGTATTGGAGGATTGAACTGATTCTGTGTGCAGTGAATATGGTCGCGAAAAGATGTGGTCCCGCATCCATCTCATTCCACTCTTGACTGCTGAGGAGGACCGTGATTTGGTCAGGAGGCATTATGCGGATCTGGCACGCGAGAAGGAGCTTTTGGGCAGCCAGACGAGTGCCTATAACTCCGATAAGTATGCGTTTCCCCCGTCCCTGTACCTTCTCTTGTGATCGTTTCCGAGATTCCTACTAGGTTCTTGTTACTCGATTGAGTAAAATCAATGGATGGATTGCTGACGAATTTTGAATTACACAGATTTGTCCGACCTACATTTGCTGCTACACCTGAGCTGCAGAAGAAGTAGAGACAGAGTCGCAGCTATGATATTGGGGGCGGAGCGGCGAATTGTACATATTCTGGGTCATGTCAATGGGATTTCTAACAATTTACCCTTGTTCTTTGGTGATTGATTGTCATGTGCTTGTCTGGATTGTTGGATGTTACAGAACCGAATTGCGTCTGGCGAGGACATTCATGAGGCGTGTTTCTCGTATGGCATTGATTCACTAGGTCATGACTACACGATGAGGATTCTGACAAGGGCTGACATGCACATGGACTTTTACAGCACAAATCTAGATGTCAGCCTTTTTCTCAAAGAGGTGAGTTTTTATATACCTCCACTGTACAGGTCAAGTTCTACTCCTACAGGCCCCAGAAGTCTAAGTTGAGTTTTCACAAAGTACCGTTTACCAGCCATAACGCCCCCAAACCGCCATGCAATGCCAACCAGAAACGATGCCCGTCGACCATATCATACATACAGCCCACTCCATCACTCAACCACACCTCCCGTCCTTCCATCCCGTCCGCCACCTCTCCTCCCACAAGTTACAATCAAATTCCTTCTTTCCCAATTTCCTATTGACCTCATTATGCGCACCACACAACCAGCGCCCAAACTCATCCCGACTACTAGCCTTAATCTTCTCCCTCTCCATGTACTCCTGGAAATCCTCGGCGCAGACCCAACACGGGTATAGCTTCCCAAACAAGCCCAGGAAGCTCTTCACATCGCTTTGCTCCTGTGCTGTGGGCGCTACCGGGTAGGTAGCAGAGATGGAATGGAGGAGCGTCCAGGAGGAGCGGCCGAGCGCCTCGACGTCTGCTGGGCAGTCTGCTGGGACGCCTGCCGTGGCACTGGCGGACGTTATTGCCGGTGTGGATTTCAGGACTTTGCTTTGCGAGGTGAAATCCGCAAGGGAATTGCAGGTCCGGCACCTATCAAGGGGGCATGTTAGTATGTAAAACTTGGGCAATCTTTGTCTGGGGGGTGGGAGGAAAGCTTACGGCTTGCCATCTTTTCCCATGATCATTCCCTTGGGGAGTTTGGTCTTGGGCAAAGTCGTTGCCGTGGTGCTGGTAGCAGCTGGGCCATCGTCCCGGGCATCGTCTGCCATATTTTCCCTCTAGAAACAAAACCCCAACTCACGACTCGTTAATTCGAGGAGAATAATAGAATTGGAAGAGATGGAGAATGCGGACTTGCCAAAATGTTCTGGAGCTTTGTAATGCGCCGGTAGATCATTCAGCCGCTCCGATGCACCGTCCCTTGTCACTGGTGCACTGCTCGTCATTAAGCTTTTTCCTCGTGCGCTGCTGGATCGCGGAACCCCACATTATTGAAGGAAGCTCCAGTCGAGCTTTCTACCGCTTCACAACTTCCAGTTCCTTTGAATCATGTTACCACGATGACAGCGGATACTACCACAGCCGCCGGTGGCAACAATATCCCAATCCTACTGCTCAAAACAAAATCCACACCCAATGACGGCTACTTGGAGCGCTTTTCGGCCGATGGTACATTCGACCCGGTGTTTGTCCCCGTGCTGGAGCATCAATTTCTTGATGAGGGATTGAATGTGGTTCGCGAGGGGTTGCGCGATCAGATCTTTCGCAAGGACGAGAACTCCCGCTATGGAGGCTTGATTTTCACTTCGCAGCGCGCCGTGGAGGCATTTGCACATTTGGTACAAGAGGGGAAAGGTTGGTTCGATGCTTGCACCACAAGAGGAGGGGAGGAGTATGTACTGAGTTATTGTTTCTAGGAAATGACGCTTCATGGCCCCATCTTCAAGATGTGCCAATCTATACCGTTGGGCCGGCGACCTCCCGTGCTTTACGATCCATCCCCCAGACGCCCCCGTTGAATATTTTCGGCGACGAGACGGGCAACGGCGAGGCGCTGGCACACTACATGCTTGAGCACTACGGGAACTGGTATCCGGACCGGGCCTTAAAGCCCTCGCTACTCTTCCTCGTCGGAGAACAACGGCGCGATATCATCCCTAAAACATTAATGGATCGCTCCTTACCGGAATCTACACGCATCCCGGTGGACGAACTCGTCGTATACGGCACAGGCGTCATGGCAAGCTTCGAGCGGGATTTTGAGGAGAGGTTGATTCAGACGCGCGATCGTCCCGTGCGCTGGGTCGTTGTGTTCTCTCCGACGGGCTGTGATGCCATGCTGAGAGCACTAGGGATGCTGGATCCGAACACGGGAAGGTATAGTGGGGAGAAGGGGGTGAAGAATACATATATCGCTACGATTGGGCCTACCACTAGGGATTATCTCAGGAATACTTTTGGGTACACGCCGCATGTTTGTGCGAGGAAGCCGAGTCCGGAGGGTGTGGAGGAGGGTATAAGAGAGTTCATGGCTAGAGAGACATCATGATTTATTTTTTTGAGAGCTGTAGTACTTATAACCTTTGGACTTACGATTTATCGAGTTTCCTGCTTCCCGCTTTCTTCTGCGGTGATATGTCATAGTCTATTCACAGCTGAGATTGCGACCACGCCACAAACTCTGAATCCTCTGCCCTGACTAGTAAGACGAGACACTGTGCTTGATTAATGCAAAGGAAATATCCAACCCCTTCAATCTCCCTCGAATTCGCCGCCGAAGATCCCACAGAAATAGAAGTACGGGAAGTCCCGCCTAGCAATACTTCAACCAGCAGAATTACAATCATCAACAGCGTAGGTTTGCCCCAAAAAGAGAAGGAAAGTCAGAAGAAAACACCAAACATCTCTGCGTGCGAGATACTGTCTCTCTTTCTCTCTCTTATATAGGAAAGGTTACCTATATAAGAAGATGCAATGTCCTAAGAGAAAATATGAAGTCTAGATTTCTTAGCCAGCTAGGAGGATGATTTCATCTTTGCCATATTGTTTTTCGTTCCAAGTATTAACAATGGAGATAATTTTTTGGGCTTGGATGGGCGATAAAGTAGGAATTGTTTCGATATTATTTTTTTTTCTTTACATCTTGCAGCAGTTTGGGCTAGTGGGGGAGGTGCAAAAGTTGAAGGGGCGTTGATTCGAAAGCGGGGGGGGGGGTAAAAAGATTGTATTCAATTCAAAAGGTGGAAGCCGAGGCAACTATGGGATGAATAGATCTCTGACACGTTCTCTTCAACGTCCACAAAATGGAAATAACTGACTGGTAAGATTTCATCGCAACTAAAGATGGTTAAGGGAGGTGAGCCAAAGATGTCTTGTTTAGTACCATTTGCACAGCAGCTCGCTTAATATTGAAAAACTTGTAAATTCATCACACATCAGTTAGCCGACGAAGAGCCTCCAGCCTGTATCCTCACTGAACGCCAACACCATTACCACAACCCCTAATCCATGATCATATATTTACAAATCCAAGTCATGACATCATTACACCCTCGTCCCACGCAACGATCAAGCAGATGCTTGAACAACTCTAAATCCACCCGAAACCAATTTCGTAATTTCTTCATTCTTATGCTGCAAGAGACTCAGGGCATATGCGACATCGTTCCATTGTCTCTCGCTCTCGCACCTAGCCAATCTAGCAGCGAGTTTATCGGCAAGTTGTTTGGCGTGCTTATCCTAAGTGAGTGTTAGTATATGTGTGTGTATAATAGAAAAGGAAGGATGATTTTACCTTCTCAATAAATCCAGCCAGGAATTTGATGATTCTCCTGAGCGAGTCTTCCTCCAAATCCTTCTCGGCAGACAAAAGACTAAACATATCTACGAAGTGATTGTATACTGCATTGTCCTTGGTGCTCAACTCGGTAAAGAACATGCGGCTGAGATCTGCGATCTTCTTGTCATCATCCTCCAAGCACTTGGCCATCTCTCCTAGTTGACCCTTGACCTTGACTTGACCGGCAAGGATAAGGAAGGTCAGCGTCATCAAGCAGGTGCGCTTGACACTTGCATCTTTGTCGTTTAGGCGTCTGTAGAGGAAGTCGGTGTTTTCATCAATAAGATGATTGAAGCACACAGCCATATCTCCAAGAGCAATTACGACGTTTGAGCGAGTGATTGGGTCCTTGGATCGCTCCAGGATGGTGATGAGAAGTGGAAGGTTAGCCTCGCAGTATTCGGAGCTAACACACATCAACTTTGCCAAGCACAAGGTTGCCGCAGCTTGAAGGTTACGATCCTTGTAGGTCGTGTTGTTTGAGCAAATCTCAGAAACCAGAGGGCCAAAGTTTGCCAGAAGCGAATTCTCGCCGTACAGAAGCTCTCGTTCACGAATGTGATTCATGGCTTCTGTGAAATCATCTTCCGTCGTACCACCAATCATGTCAAGATCGTCTGCCGCTTCCTTCGCGGCCTTGTCCTCAGGCTTCTCAGCGGCTGGCTTGTTTTTCTCGCTGTCAGTCTTGCGGCGCTTGAAATCTAATTCGCAAAGTTCGAGATGGACGATCTGCTTGATCGCAACATGTCCGACAATGAACAACAATTGAGATAGTGCAACAGATCCCTTCTGCTTCGATTCAGGCTCTGCAATAGCCTCAGGTGGGGGTGTAGGTGGAGCTCCCTCGTCTCCCTCAGGTTGCTCCGGCTCGTCAACATCCATCATGTCTGCTTGCGGCTCCTCTTCAACTTTCGCAGTGCGTTGTGAGAAGACATGTCTTGTCTTCCTTCGGAGAACCTCGGAGCACAGAGTGTCTGGATGCTTTGAAAGAGTGTAAATGGCACTGATTGCTTGTTCAGCAACTCCATACCACTCCTTACTGTCAGACTCAATCTCAATCATAGCAGCGAGCCTTCCAAGAACGGCATGATCGTTGGGCAGCTTTGAAGTTGCTGTGTCCTTAGCTTGTCTTCCAGTAGGATTGATTCGACGAAGTGCTATGCAAGTGTACTTGGCAAGTGCTAGATCGGATCGACCAAGAGATCCGAGTCCAATACGCAGCATAGTCTCCATTTCGCCGACGACGATCTCTGGTTTGGCTGTCGCAAGCATACCGAGGACAATGATGGAGCCACGTCGCTGAGTCTTGGAAATCTCTCGCTTCTGCACACCGTACACCTGCCAAAGCTTGGTGACAACAAGATCTGAGACATGTCCAGCGTTCATCATAGTGCTCAGAAGCTGCTCCAAAGATGTGAGCTCGGCTGGTGTAGCACCAAATGTTAGACTGATCATATTTCGAGCAATGTAGTTGGCTGCATCATTGCCAGAGTAAGAATCAGGTGCTTCAAAGAACAGTCGCTTGTAACACTCGATAAGATGAGTTTGAACACCCTTGCCCTCATCGCTGTTGCCTTTGGTCCAGATAAGTCTGAGCATTCTGCGGATACCTAGCTTGTTCTGCTCGATGTTGTAGGCATCACCGATTTCGAAATACTCCATGGCTTCAATTATTTCACTCTTGTTCTTCGAACCGAGCAGCTGGCAAATAGTTGTAGTCGCGCCGTGCAAGACCTCGATGAACTTCAATGCCTCGACATAGTAACGTCTCGTCAAGCTCAGCTTGCTGATGGCTTCCGAGGTCGCAGCATCTTCTTGCGCCTTCTTGATAATTGCAATTTTCTGTTCATCAGTCAATGGCTTCTCCGGAGATTCTGACTCCAATACAGTGGCATCGTCGAGGAGTGCAGCATCAACTTTGGGACCTTCGGCAAGTCCAGGTGTGCCGGCCGGTGGCTTGAGTGCGTTCAATTCGGCATCCACGGCATCAAGTCGAGCATTCCACTCCTTGTAATTCAGCTGAGAGCCGTGCATCATGCCAAATGGATGCGTTTTGATAAGTGCTCCTAAAAGTTTGATGGCATTTCGACGGACATTGCTACTCTTGTCTTCGAGACTTCGAGCGGCAAGTTCAGCCACCTTTTGTCTTCTTTTTGGGAATTTCTGGTCAAGATCGCAGATCTTGACGTAGACTTGAATAGTTCGACATCTACAATATGGGTTGATGTCTAAGAATCGCTCCTCCAAAACATCGAAGAATGCGTTTAGCTGAGATTTGTGGTTGTCACCTCGCTCCTCCTGCTTGCTAAGATCTGCAACTAGGTTGCCACAGACCTCGATAAGTGCACAACGCAAAGCATAAGACTATACTGGTTAGCAAATATTCAGCTGTTCAAAAGGGAGGTAACCCACCTCGCTATCTAATTGCTTTGCTAGCAATGTCATCTGTTTCATGACAAGCCTGGGAGCAAGTTCGGAGATCTTGACAATGAATGCTGAAACGGACTTTGGTCCACGTGTATCATTGCTGTTGAATTCCTTGTTACTTAATTCTCGAAGAACCTCGTCGGCGAGTTGAGGATAATCATATTGCTCTGAAAGAATGTGCAGAAATTCAGCCATAGGCTCTGCTAAATGCTCGAAGTATGTCAAATTTTGCACGATGGAGATTTGCGCAGCTGCAAGTCAAAGTTAGCCCCAGCTGTGATATTCTGACGCAGCTACTCACCATAGCCGTGACCGTGGTGCTTGACAGCTATACAGAGCACCTTGAAACCATGCATTCTAATGGCAGTATTCTTAACTCTCTGCTCGCTTTCCAATACCATGTATACTGGTCTAGTCAGAAGGCCGATAAAAGTGTCTCTCTCTGAGGTTGTCAAGAAGATCTTCGAAAGCTTCAACTTGAGAACTTTGCACATCACATCGAGGGCTGTCTGTAGCTGAGCAGTCGAGTCCCAAGCGCCATCTTTGGCCGAAGCCTTGGACTTTGCAGCTTTTCCTCTTCCACGAGCAGTTGGCACTGTGGTTGGTTTCTCGGCGGCTTTGGTCTCGACCGCAGCGATGGTCCATTGGAGCAGGAAGCCGTACACTTCCAAAAGTTGTTTGTGGTGGGCGATCAGTTCTTGCTCGTCGGATTCGAGATCATTGTGAATGATGTCCGCCTCGGTGGCAAGACCTGAAATGATAAGATCAAAGACCTTACTCAGGGCATGCGTAGGGAGGACTGCGGTATTTCTAGAAAGTTTGAATAGTTCAGCAACTGGCTGGCTTAGGGGTTTCTGGTGGGAAATAAAAGACGTTGGAACACACTTTAAAAGGAACTGAAGAGAATCGAAAGATGAACTCCTGGTAATCGCATCGGGATTTTCTGCAACTGAGTCGACGATGGGGTTCAGGACTGTGTTGATTAGAGAATTTGTTAGTGATTCGGGGTCGTTTTCGCAGTCGACGAGATTTGAGTCGGCTTCTGGGGTCGAGATAGTGGCGGGGTCGCTCATGTAATGCTTGAGCGCATCATTTATGTCGAATTCGATGTTGTCCATGGCGGCGGTGGTGTCGTCGTCGCTGCTGCAACATGCATGTGTGAAGAGTTGTCGAAGAGGCGTTCTGTTCAGTGTGTTAAGAATTGTTGTTTTCTTCGGGGCCTGTGCCTGATAATCGTAGTGGAAATTAGGGTTGTGATTGGCTGACGCGACTGGGTGAACAACAAACCGCGTCTCCAACCGGCAACGATTTCAAAGACCCCACCAGCGGTTCAAAATACTGTACGCTGCAAGGTACCTGGTGGTTGTATATACCACCCAATCCTCGTCAAGTTCACGCGCGTTGGAAGTCCTTGTTGTTTGTTCTGCATTTGCGATTTTTGCGATCGCAAATTCGACCTGGGACCAATTATTCCCCTAATGGCAGCAATTCGAGCGCGCAACGGAAGACAACCGTTCGAGATCCACCATGATGATCAGGGTAGCGAATCCATGGACGAGGAGGATGAGAGGATGATGGAGGAGAGCCAGGCAATCGACGAAGAGGATATGCAAGACGATGGCTACTCAGATTCAGACGACAGTGATCTTGCAGTCGATCCGGTGGTGCAGGAAGATATGGACAAGTTCCAAGAGACGTTCAAGGGTATAAAAAATCGGTTTCGACTTATTAATCGCATTGGAGAGGGTATGAAGATTTCTATTGTTGTGAGATGCCTGGTCTAATATCGTCCGCAGGAACGTTTTCTACTGTCTATAAAGCCGAGGATCTGCTGTACGAGGAATATGACAACGATTGGGATATTGAAGAGAAGGAGAACCCGTCGCATTATATCTCACCGCCAGTGAAGAGACAAAAATTAAGTCACTTTGGACTGCCCGAATACACACAACAAAAACGACGGCCGAAATATGTCGCGATTAAGAAGATTTATGTCACAAGCAGTCCAGCGCGTATACTGAACGAGATCGAGCTTCTCAATGACCTGCGAGGTTGCAGATCAGTATGCCCACTCATTACAGCGTTCCGACATACAGATCAAGTAGTAGCCGTATTACCTTACTTCCGGCATACTGATTTTCGAGAGTACTTCCGCAAGATGACCGTCCCCGACATGCAGATCTACTTCCGGTCACTCTTCACAGCACTGGATGCGGTTCATGACCAGGGTATTCTGCACCGGGATATCAAGCCGACCAATTTTCTGTACGAACCAGACAAGAAGAGAGGTGTGCTTGTTGACTTTGGACTCGCTGAACGAGAAGGCACGGATTGCAAGCCGTGCATATGTATGTTGGATTCGGGAGAGCGACGAAGACGCGTGCACGCGAGCGTCGCAGCCCAGGTCGGACCAGCATCAGGATATCCCAAGAACGACTCACGGCCGTCCCGACGCGCAAATCGGGCAGGCACCAGAGGCTTTCGGGCGCCTGAAGTCCTGTTCAAATGCACTGATCAAACTACCAAGATTGACATCTGGTCGGCCGGAGTCATCCTGCTCACGATCCTGTCAAAGCGGTTCCCGTTCTTCAATTCGACCGATGACATCGAGGCCATGATCGAGATCGCAACCATCTTCGGACAGAAGCGCATGAAGCAGTGCGCTCTCCTACATGGTACAGTCTTCGAGACCTCCATCCCAACCATAGGGCAGGCGGGCTTCACGCTCGAAAAGATCATCCTCTGGTCCACGTGCCGCAACGACGGCGGTGATGGCGAGATACCGCTCACGAGCGAAGAGAAGCTTGCAGTACGGTTTTTGGAGCGCTGTTTTGAGCTGGATCCACACAAGCGCATTAGTGCTAAGGAGGCGCTGGAGCATCCCTTCTTGAAGATTGCTGAAGAGGAGGAAGATTTGGAGGAGGAGGAGATGGACGAGATGCATATGTTGTAACAGAGACGGTGTTCATGCATAAAGGTAGCATAGCGAAACCTGGCGTTTTTTCTCACGCTGCATCATGTTTTATTTTATTTTATAGAAAGCCTGGAGAGGCTTTGGGGTGTCTTTGGGTGGTGTTCTCCGGGTCGGTGGGTTTAAGGAAGGCCGCTTGCTTCTTCTATGGACTTCAATTCCCCTGTACTTATAGACATATCTCCGGCGTTTTGCATTAACCACACATCTGCATTTGGTTCACTGGGGCATATTTCTGTTATTTTGGGGGTGCTTTTATAGGGGAGTATCTTGCTTGTTAGTACACAAGGCACAGGCACAAATAGCATAGCAGCTCCTTCACAAGGAATTAATGATAATCAACCAACACACCAAAGCCAAAGCTCTTCACCAAGGGAACATTATAGATTTTGCACAAGAATTGCGGCCACCACAAAGAGACACGACCATGTATGTAGAAGCCTTTATCATTCATTCAAACTCCCATAGCCATGAGAGCCAATCATAAAGAATCGGGTATGATTGTGTAGTTTTGCTGATGCGCCCCCCAAGCAGAATCCATCCCGGCAATACCGAATTCACACCTTGAACAAGAAGAGAAAAGATTTTTCTTCAATGCTGTGAATAAAAAAATTTCCATTGTTTTCTTGCTGCTTCATTTATGCAACCAACTCGACGACACCACCGGCCTCGGTGATCTTTCGCTCGGCCTCCTTGCTGAACCATCTTGCGCGCACAACCAATGGGACCTCTGGTAATCTACCCTTTCCGAGAACCTTGCTGTATCCGAGTGGGAGGAGATCGAGGACTGGGACGGTGTCCTTCTTGGCGTCCTTGGAGAGGTACTCATCACGCTTCTCAGCGGGGACGAGGGACCAGAGCTGTAGGAGGAGACATTGTTAGCCAATTTCCTTGCTTTGACGCTCGAAGTGTACTCTATGTTTGAGGTACGGCTCTTTTCGAAGCCTTGCTGTGCTCTCTCGAGAGAAAGGTTTTCCAGCTGGTGGGGATACGGATTCAAAAACGTACCTTGTCAAGGTTGATAACTGGCTTCCAGAAGTGGTTGCCTTGCTTGTGGAAATATCTCATTCCGACCTTTCCGAAGTAACCTGGATGGTACTTGTCCATGTTCGTTCTGTGGTGGTGCTGTCCACCAGCGAGACCTCTACCACCTGGATGCTTGCGGTGCTTTCCTACACGACCCTTTCCTGCGGAGACATGACCGCGGCTACAGAAGAAACACAAGTTAGCACACGGTGAACTTTCTCGTCGCCTCAGCTGCGTCAATCCCCAAGTGGCTCGCAGGCAATGCTGCTGCAGTGGCCTCCTCTTGAAATTTCCTCCTTCACCCTCAATCGTTGACCATCTCCAAGTCCAACTTCTCCAAGCTGCCACTGCGCGCCACCAGGGTAATGACAGCAAGACAATGAATGTCCTGATAGGAGCTCGAGATTGGACTGTACGTACTGCTTGCGGGTTTTGCTCAAGTGGGTAGGCATCTTGTCGTTGGGTGTCGAATGCCGTTGGTTGTCGATGCGTTCGATCAGTGATATCGAAATTTGTTGTGGGTGGTTTTGAAAAATTAGCGAGTGCGCTTCTGTCACGTGAAGGGCCAGACACTGCGAAAATTTGAATGGCTGGGGAAGATTGTTACCCCGTTCCGCCTACATGGCCAGAGCTTCTAGTCCTTCAATCTGTTAGAGCACAACATAAGATCATGAGGAGCATTTGGACTTCGCGTATGTGATCCATAATACCATTGGCAATTAATGATCTTTATATCTGCTTCATTCCTAGATCTCCGAGAGTAAACTAACTAGCAAGTGCTTTGAAGAGTTATTCTTCCAATGTACTATTTAAGATGTCGAGACTTAAGTTCTCCACATGTCAGTAGGCAATGAAAATTCACTGAACAGGCGTACATCACTCTCGGCTTGGTGGTTAGTATTCACATGTGATATAAAGTTCAAGTAATTCTATCTCGTATTGGGTATCGTGAAGGAAAAGTCAAGGTCTAGTAAGACCACCGAACACCAGAACGTCCATCTACCGGTTCCTTTTCATGAACCTCCGCAGCACCTTAGCATACATCTCCCATTATAGATGCTCGAGTTTATCTACGATTTTCTCAAATAGTCCGTCCCTATCATCTGAAGAAGAAGGATCCTCTTCCTTCTCTTTCGAAAGATAAGCATCCTCCTCCCAAATCTTAACTTTATCTGAATATTCCCTAATGCGACTCGTGACATTCTCAGCAATCTCGTCACCATGACCGGCCGCAATACGGAGGATCAAATCATTAAGGCTCTGCCTTCCAAGGATATCAACATGGTCACCAGTGTTAGGACCGCCACGCGGGGAGAAGCGATCAGGCTCGTGGGGCATCTCGAGGACTGTAATCTTCACACCGGCAGGGTTGTAGCGATGCATGTTCCAGCCTTTATTACACATATATCCGAGCGAAAGGAGGTTTACAGTGCCATCGCCTTCGCCGAGGATCACGCCATGGTCCACGACCGCGCCGCCATCGGATGGTGGATTGACGGTCGGGCCCTGGGAGAAGGCTGTGTCTATTGTCACGTTGAGACTGGTCAGAGGAGAGGGCTCGTTGCGATAGAAATAAGACCTCTCAGCTGGCTTGCCAAAACCTGAAGTGAAGTTAGTCTTTGAATGTTCAAATTTGCCATGAAGCTTACCGTAAAAGCAGAAAATCTTAAGATTGGGTGCCAGGGGGAGTCGTGTCTCTAAAGGATTGATCCATTTTCGAGGGTCTTTCTCGTTCTCATTCACTTCCTTCGTCGTATGGGCTACTCCTTGGGAATAGCTTCCTTCAATCTGTCTCACATACCAGTCTTCTGTGGTGTTCTTCAGATAGTCCAAACTTTCCTCTACCGTCATGTTTTTATACGAAGTACCGTTGTAAGTCTTGAAGTTGATGAAGGATCCAAACGTGGCATTCGTATCCGGAGGATCGTCAGGTGCCCAAGATCCGTTGCCCCAGACAGCATTTCCACCCATGGGAAGCATGGACGAGATTCCTGGCATAGCCCGAAATAGTTCTGCTCGCTCCTCACGGCTAAGGAATTTCTCAAGTCCATAGACAGCGAAGGCGTTGAGTTGCGCAGTATCCTTCATCTCCCCGCTGAGTACCGCCGGGAGACCTTTCAGCGCACCGAGCATGCACCCACTAACATTGATCCAGGTATCGACATAGTCGTCCACCCAGTTATCTCCACCGTCGCCACCATTAGGTGAAGCAACCCAATGAAAAAAATAGAAAAGTACTTGACTTCCCATACTATGAGAGACTAAAACCGCTTTCTTGCCGGTGACTTTATAGGCCATCTCGATATAGGACTTTAGACGAGTAAAATACTGATCACGAACCTCAAGATTGGCATAGGAAAGACGCCAGTCATAAGCCGCTGTGAAACTGTTTGATGGATCATAGCCAATAGTAGCTAGATTCTCGAGTATCTTGTTCCAGATCCAATACCCGGTAATGAAGAAATCCGCCGCGTCAAACCCCTGAGCGGCTCTGAGTTTGATACCTCCAGGCGGATCGAGACCTGTGTATTTATCCAACATGATATGTTTCTTCCACCCTTCCTTGTCTGACACGAGAGCGCGCATCATAGACCAAGAGCCCCAGAGTCGTTTTCGAAAGTACGGTCTGCTCTTGTTGGAGGTCCCCCAGCTCTCCAGGCCGGTGGAAATCACCCCTGGTATCATGACCACAGGATGATCAGCATGCATGCCTTGCGCAACCAGTTTTAGTCCTACGGAGAAAGAGTCGTAATTGGTAGCTTCTCGCTCTCCGATCTGTCCACGCCATTAGCTTTCACTCGAAGATGACCCCTCAGGTTTCGACTCACAGCCAAATCTCTCGCATCCTTCACCATGCCGGCGGGCAGAGCCTCCATCAAATTAGTGATGCTCAGATCAGCCAACTCAGGAATTTCGATCAGATCATTCCTATTGGCGAAGAAGCCAGCAACAACGATACCAAAGAGGCCGCCGAGGAAGAAGATGAAGCCATTTCGTCGCTTGCGGTGCTTCTGCTTTGGCACAGTTTCCGTCCCGATCTTCGACACCGGGGCCAAACGAACATCCTCTGCCTGGGGTGACGATGGGTCTTCTTGCGAGGGCGTGCTCGAGGATATTTTGTCGCCGAGACGGCGGCGCAGGCTTGACATGATGAGATATCTCTACAATGCTCTTCTAGTAGAACAAAGATCGACGAGTGCTCAAGAGTGCATCATGACTCCGAAGAGAAATATTGGGCGGGCGCCCCTCTCTAATGAATGGTAGTTTACGATCCTGGGGGCTGGTGCCGCAGAATTGACCGCTACGTAATTCCGCACCATCCGTATCAAGACCCGTGCGCACTGCCGGCAGGGCTAGAGTAGAAAATAGGTATTCTGCCGCGACCACGGGGCGCATGTGAAAATACCGCCAGCCGTGCTCGGGAGCCTGGTGTCCGGGTCGGCTCCGACAAACATCACTCTCGTGGCTGGCGGATATATCGCATATGCCTCTACGCGCACCCGTTCGAGAAATGATAGAAAAAAAATATTGGGGCTGCCAATCCGATCACCTTTAGACAGCGAACAGACAGACAGCTGGACTCGGTCTCCTACCATAAATCATGGCGGATTCCAGTGCCCAAAGTGACGTTTCTGGAGCTTTCTCGTCTCTACCCTCCGAATTGCGGTACATCCAGTACTCGCACTCACTCGAGAAGCAGTACCTGCCCGCTATCCGCGCGCTGATATCCAAGGACCTGAGCGAGCCGTACAGCATCTATGTCTATAGGTATTTCCTGTACCAATGGTCAGATCTGTGCTTTATGGTTAGTCCCCACTTGTTCCTGCATATTCTTGGCTGGCGCAAGATTCTAACCAGGAGCTGTTATCTCCAGGCACTTGATCCCACCACATCTGCCTTGATTGGCGTCGTGATCTCCAAGCTCGAAGTACACCAATCCCATTCTCCGCCGACTCTGCGGGGCTATATTGCTATGCTGGCAGTTTCATCAACACATCGGGGCAAGGGGATCGCGACAGAGTTGGTGCGGCGGAGCATTGATAAGATGAAAGAGCGCGGTGCGGATGAGGTAGTTCTGGAGACGGAGGAGGATAACAACGGGGCGATGAAGCTGTATGAGCGCTTGGGATTCGCGAGGAGTAAGAAGCTTTGGAGATATTATCTGAGTGGGAGCGGGGCGTACAGGTTAGTCTTGCATCTGAAAAGAGTGGGTGACTTTTCGGGAGGTGAGATAGCCCAGGAGATGATTTGAACGATGGAATAGAATGGATATAGATGCTCAGTGTTCTGATTCTCTTTCTTGCCTTAATGCTGTGGCTGTGCCAGTATGTCAAATATCTACTTGCAAATGGGTATCGATATAAGCAACGCAACTTCCCAGTATCTGCAACAATCTGACAATATTCCATATCTCATATACCCGAGCTATTTCTCGTAGATATCTTCGACCACGGCAATTAAACAGAATCTGCCGCCTGTCTCTTCAAGTAGCGTTGTTTTTGCCGCTCCGGTTGTATAAAGTCCGTGGACGCGTAAAGGGAAGCCTTAATATTATACGGATTCCTACTGGTTATGCCAAGCAGTGTGTAGGCATCTACCATCATGTTAGCCAGGAACAGGATAAGACATCAGATATGCTGTAATTACCACACTTGTAATAGATTGGTTTTCCCTTCGTCTCTATGAGGCCAAGACTTTTCATCTTCCGCAAAATCTTCTCGACGTCCTCTTTGTCTTGGAAGTTATAGGTGTAGATGCATATCAGCCGTGCTTCCCGAGTCTTCTCGGAATCGGCTGGAGCCACCTTGGCCATAGCGCCCAGTTCATTATCAGCAACTGCTTTGGCTACGACCCGCCAGACGGCATTGACGTCCTCGGGATCGACGAACAACATCCACTGTGAACGGCTTCAGTCAAGAACACTGATCTAGAAAAGCACACCAATACCTTGCCTGTGGTGGTTTTGGTCTCAGCTGCCAACTCATGAATTTTGCGAACAGTCTCTTCTCGATACTTGTTCGTGGCTCTGGTGATTACAGCAGCAACTTTCCCTTTCATCTCGGCCTCAACGTGGCTTCTTTTCTGACTCAATTCGTCCAAGAGCGCTCTCCCAGCAGTTTGGAATCTATGCCGACTTTCCATGTCGCCAGGTGGGTCTTCTCTAGGGGCATCTGTGCTCTTGGCTCTGAGATCGCGGTTGGATGCAGTGTAGGGATTAGCTATCCAGATCCACGGTCGACCAAAAGAAATCCTGGTCGTCCTCGGCGGTAGTCTCTGGAGGAACTCGTCAAGCGATTCCGTGAGTTGTCTGGCGCTAAGGTCCCCTTCAAGTGGGTTGAAAAGCTTAGCAGGCTTGACCTCCTCTTTCATGGAAAGGTTCGTATCGGCGAGTTGTGTCAGGGACAGAGGCATGTTTGCCCACCAGGAAGCCGCATCAAAGTCATCAGCGCGGCCCTCCCATTCTGCCTTGGTTGATGCATCACCTGACGAGTAACTCAGCTATAAGCAAAGCTGTAGGGAGTTCTGAGAGCTACCATAAAATGACGAATCGTCAGAGAGATAAGGTTCGTCTTCAACCTGCTCAACCTTGACGCGCTTTCTGGGTGTCATCTTCCGCTGCCTAGAAATATTTGAAATAAAGATAAATGTGATCAAGATGCGATTTCCTAAGTCTACCAATATTGCTGGGTTTATGGTTGTACAAAATAGCAGAGCTCGTCTGCAGCTGCAGTGTGGCCTCAGATAAGGGTGGAGGTGGTTGAGGACAAAAGTGTCAGAAGGAAAAAGAAAGGTGAATTGAGTTACTCGTATCAAACATCAATGACGCTAGGTCCGTGTACCTGGGCCCGGTTCTTGACGCTACGGCTCGGCTCGACTTTCTCCATCTCCTTTCCGAAACCAAACCCCCTCTCTAGCGACCATTCTACATATTCTGTCGTCATTGCAGAATTGTATGGATTAGAATATTGCGCCCCTGGATTTTCTTTCGTATTTTGTGGTCCGCCCGACAGTGACTTGCCTCACTTGAACGAATAACGTTGCAGTTTCGCAGCTGCGATATACCGTAGATTGGGGGCCAGGGCTAAGCTCTGGGGGCGTACGGGCTACAAAACTTAGGATACGTCGTAACGTGGACAAAAGTCTCGAGTATTAGCTTAGATAGGCAGCGTCCGGCGTTATTGCATAGTCATAGTAACGATAATTACAGAGATCATCTATAATAGATATTACTTCCTTTCTAATTTCCAATTTACTCACTTTTACGGAGCATCTTCGATCATTAGTAATGTACACATATACATGTATACTTGTATCTGTACGCCCTCTTTTCCAGGTTTTATTTAGTCTTTTGATGAACTAGACCAACTAAAGCAATCAGAACAAAGCAACAATACTAGGACAAACACTCAAGCGAAGATCCAGAAGCCGGTCCTATTATACCGCTATTGGAATAGCGGTTCCCGATTGCCGAGTCGTAGAGGCGGTTCCTAATTTACTAGCTATAAGTGCTGCTACATTGGTTGTTATTGCCGCCCCTATGTTACTTGTTGTCGTCGCTACGTTATGGGCTGTTGCCGGGTCTACTATTTGAGAAGGACAGTGTTTTGGGCCACCAGCCGACAACTGGGACCAGAGTGAACTACCGGCCGAAGATGGGCCATAGGAGGAGCACGCCACAGGTGCTTTCTTGAATCTCGAAGGATCACATGTGCCCGAGCCATCGTAGCATAAAGACTTGGCTTGTGCGGCGATATCTTCCTGCAAAAATTGGGAGGATGTTACCGCGCAGCTGCTTATACCATACTGCAACAGGTGGAGCTAGCAAGAATGCAAGAGAGCACACAGGGCAAGGCTGCAACTTTCTAACCTCAGGCCTCGCACAAAAACCAAAGATATAACACCACTTAAGCCGATTTCCAAATAACGAGGAGCCAACAGCCGACGCCTGGTGCAGTGGTGATGCTGCAATGTGAAAGAGTCATGATGGGGGATGCCCTGTTCCAGACATAGACAGCATTGGCGCAAAGTTTACCCCCTTCAAAAACAGCCCCCCGGTTGTTTTCTACGAGATTGCTCAGTTTACAGATCATGTTCCTGTCCAAAGCAATCTCCGAGTTTTTGCTGCGTGGTTTGTTGAGATGTTTTTTTCTTTACTCTTTTTGTTCGTTTTCTTTACTTCGCATGTTGGCATCTCTATCTGAAATTATCCTTTCAGCCTCGCCAACCCCGTTAGCTCAGGGATATACACATTTGAGAAACATCTATCAAGTACAAGCCAAGTCGCTTATTTCACCAGCAGTTGGAGAATGCTTAGGTCGGACCTCTCGTATCAAAAGTGGTTACTCTATAAGGTCTATCATATTTGATGTCAAAGCCCGTTGTATATCGCATGCTTGCATCTTCGACGTAGCATTTACAAATGTAGTCAGCATACAACGTTGGACCACTATTCAGCTTATAGCAATCGACATTTGTTAGTATTCTAACTTCCGCATACTTATTGCTTTTATTTAAGACAAGACCCTATTAGTAAAGGGTTCGCACTACGTGATTTATATTATACCATAATAGTACACTTGTGTGTTATACCACTACAAGACTAAAGGTAGGGACGTTTCGTGTTCGAGCAAAATTCGGCCAGGCCTGATTCTGCCCCCCCCCTTTAGGTACCGAGGGCGTAACATGTAAACTTATTAATCATTTAGATTTAGGATCAAATTCCTCTGACAGCCAATTACATAGCTGTCAAGAGCTCCAAAGCCCGTTTTGCAACTATCTTCACCCATGACCGATTCGACAAACTCCAAGTCGCAACGGAGCAGAGAAAGGATCTCGGTAGTCCACACTAGAGACAGAGAAAGACGCTTTCTCGGATGGGTATTACCCAGGGAGCGGAGTGACTCTTCTTGCCCTCAATTGGCGGGAGATTAAAGTGTGGGGTTGAAGCTCGCGCTTGAATGAGCGAGGAATGGAAGCATCCAGAGACGTTGACCACGTTGACAACGAAGAAGACGAGAGGGCAGCGCGCATGCCGCGAGTTGCGAGACCATATAGATTTAGGCGACGGCAGCTTCACCGCCTTTGCTCGGCTAATGAATGATTTGCCGTGACAGCAAAAGAGAAAGAGAGCAGCAGCAGCAAAGTGAGCGAGGCATCAGAAAAGACCCGTGACAACGCCCGTGATGGCAACCCAGGAGGAAGCCGGGTCCAGTGATCCGATCACCCATCTGTGCTCCACGGTCCTGGATCTCCCTCCAAGCTGTATTGAATTCTCGCCCGAGGCGCCGCAGTATTTTGTCATCGGGACGTATAATCTGCAGCGAGAGGAGCGAGGCGACGAGGGCGAGACTGGGGATGGGGACGAGGATGGTGGCAATGCCCGTGTCGAGAAGAAGCAGCAGTCGAGAGATGGCAGTCTGATTGTCTTCAAGCTGGATGGAGAAACCCTGTAAGGCTGCATCTGCTATGTCCAAACTTCTATTCTGTCTCTTCTGCTCTGTCCCTTCCGTTATGTCTTTCTGCTCTATCTCTTCTGTTTTATGTCGTCATGATTGAATATTTCATCGTTGAAGAGGCAATAATGGCCCTGTCGAAAGGAAGACCATTCCAAATCTGTTCCTGGCACTGGTCCATGTCTGGTCGAGTCTTCATACCTTATTATGTTCAATGTCAATTCACTTGTTGCCGTATCATCAAGCCATTCTTCTCATTAACAAACCTCCAGGTCTCTAATCCAAACCCAATCCGTCCCATCCGCAATCCTCGACCTCCATTTCTCCCCACACGTGCCCTCAACACTATGCATCGTCACCAGCACCGGCACCCTATCGACCTATAGCTTCTCACCACTAGCAGCAACACCCTCCGGGCCTACAACCAGCATCGACCACTCCCTCCAGCACATCTCCACAACCCAACTCTTCACCACCGACACCATCATCACCTCCTTCGTCTTCCACCCATCCGACCCCGAACTCATAGCCGTGACCCTCACCACCGGCGCCGTGCACTTGATCCGGAACCTCGCCCCTCAATCCACCACCACCCCGCCCACCATCTCCGCGCCGGTGATCACGCACTCCCTCGAAGCCTGGCACTGCATATTCACCCCACCACCAAGCCAAACCATCTATTCCGGCGGCGACGACGCCAAGCTCCGGTCCGTGACGTTCGCCTCCCTCCCACAGACAGAGCAAGATGTCGAAGACATCTCCACAGCCATTATAGCAGCATCGCCGCCCAACGGGTACCGCGGCCACGAAGCAGGCGTGACCTTTATCCTACCCGTGCCCTGCACGCAAGGAGAGACGCAGCTGCTTCTCACGGGCTCCTACGACGACCATATCCGGCTGTTCTCGCACGCTCAGAACCGCATGCAAGTGCTCTCCGAGCTCTATCTTGGAGGAGGGGTGTGGCGGTTGAAATTCCTCGATCCCGTGGAACCAGCCGCAGAGGGAAGGAGGTACCGGATCCTAGCGAGCTGTATGCATGCTGGTGCTCGGGTCCTGTCGCTCGCTCAGGGCCCAGACGGGGACTGGGGATTTGAGATTTTGGGAAAGGTGGAGAAGCATAAGAGTATGAATTACGGAAGCGATTTCCAACCAGTCATGGTGGAGGGAGAGGATGGGATGAGGGACCAAAGAGTCATTGTCTCAACCAGCTTTTATGATCGGTTGCTTTGCGTTTGGCGGATTTGAGAAGCAAAAGTGTCGCAAAATGAGGAGTAGGACATAAGTGATGGTACAGTCATAGGATTTTGCTATGCTAGTTTCTTGATCACTATCTCGCGCACGCTTTACTTTCATGGTTAGCTAAAATAAGAGAACTAAATATTGTACAAGTGGTTGTAAACATTCTCTGAATGGGACAGCAAAATGTAACTGTAGAAGCCAAGGCTAGAAGAGCTACTCAGAGCTAGGTAATGCTGACTACTTCTGCCTCTGCTTCCCCTCCTCATGGAAGCTATGCAGTAGGTTAAAAGCGAATAGAAAATCGTTGCACTTTGCAATTTATCCATAACAGATTGTTCATGTAGGAAAATCGGGTTTTGTTGTTGCGTCGTAGTAGGAGACTACTTCAAATCTCCTCAACCTCCTCAATATAGGCCCTAGACGAAGAAGAGGAAAAACAGATCAGCATGACTCTAATCATCAAATCGAAACTCAAGATCAAACACCAGCCGGATACAAAGAATAGTGACTCACTGCTCCCAAATCTGCTCTCGCTCCATAATATACAACAGCTCACCCTCCACCTCCCTAAAACACTTCTTTCTAGCCAGCGCTTTCTTCTGCCAGAACTGCCACTCCTTCTCCAGAGCCCCCATTTGTTCCTTGTCCACCTTCTGGACGTTCCCTTCCGTGAAATCTTTTAGCTTCACTTGCTTGGTTGCGTTGCTAGCTTCCAGTGTCGCTATCATGCTGGAGAGGAGTGGCAAAGTTGGGGAACTGCGAAGAGTTTGGAGTTGTGTTACGAGGGTTTTGGCTTCGATTTTAAGAGCAACAAGAGAGTCACGAAGGGCTTTGATGCCGGTGTCGAGAGCGCTGAGTTCAGAGGGCGTGGTGGCATCTTTGGGGTCCTGTGTTTGTCCAGTTTTATTAGAGGTGGAATTGATTGACGGGTAGATGGGGGACGTACTTGTATACACCAAAAAATCCAGGATTTACCTGCAAGCTTACCCATAATTTTACCCTGGTTGGCCATCTCGACGAGGAGTTTATCAGCGATGGATTTCTTGACCTGTGTGGGTGATGCATATATTAGCCTACACACTCTGTTTGATCTCCATCTAAGTGAAATCCAGTCGAGAGACAAGAACTTTGCAAAGAGAGACATACCTTGCCATGCAGATTCGCAATGATGTCCGTTCCATTGTACGGCCTATTCTGCTCCTCCAGGTAATTCATCAGGCACTGAACCGCAGCATCACCCGTGAGCGATTCGGTCTTCTCTTTCTTTTCTGCAGAACCGGCTGTCTTTGCTTTGGATGTCCTGTCAGTCTTGGTAGGCTTCTCAATTTTGGCCGTGGTCAGTTTTTCAGCCTTTGGTCTGGTCGTCCTGGCCGCAACTTTGGGTTTCTTAATGGGTGCTGAAACCTGAAATGCCCAACCCTCACCCTCCTCTTCTTCTTCATCTGCTGCAGCAACAGTAGAAAATTCCTTATCGTGTTCTGCATCCTGAAAACTAACAAGCGCGGTTGATCTGCTCTCCAGCTTCTCGTGTGCCATATCATCATTAAGAGTATCCTCCTCGTCAATCCCGACTACCTTCCCATGAGACATATCTTTCTCTTTCTTCGGCTTATTTGGAGCCTTTTCATTCTTCTCCCTAGCAACTTTAGCTTTCTTGACAGACGTAGGTTCTACTGTGGAGGGAGCATCACTACTGTCAACGGTAGTAGATGTGACGTCGGAGCTTTTGCGCTTCTGGGTCTTTCTCGGGGCGCGGGCGGTTTTGGCTTGTGGCCTGGTTCGGGATTGGGCGGAAGAGGTCGTGGGTTTGGTATTGGTAGTTAATTCTGCCATAACGAGGGCTCTTGGGACTGAGCTGACCTAGCGTTCGAAGGAGTGCTGCGTGGAGAAACGAGAACAGTGTTTCAATGAGACGTGCGCGATGTAGCAGGTCAAGGTAGAAAGGACGATCGAGCAGCCTTGAATAAAGAGGATGATGCCGACCTAGTCTTATTCCTCTGCTTCAATGTTGTAGCACCAACAGTTCTCTTCAAAGAAGTTCTGCCCAAGAATCCTACGACAAAGTCAAGGTAGAGAACGAGCGCGGAAAGCTTGCAGCTACTCCACCACTTGAGAGATTGAGGTAGAGATCTCAGTTTGAGAATGTAAGGGCGAGAGTAATGAGATGTTTATATTGATCGATTAGTATATGACGCTGCGGCGTGGAAATGATGTGTCTGTATGTATGTGTTATGTGGTGTAGTAATGTTAAGCGTGGAAGAAAGTAACGCGTCCCAGACACGGTGTATAAAGCAGTAGCCAAAGCGAAGCTACAGGCATAACAGCCAACACCGCCAGTAATTATGATTGCATGCGAGCACTTCAATACGTCCCAGGTTGTCTGTAATAAAAAATGGTGAAACTCACCACTCTTTCAAACGGCAGAATCTACTCAATCTTTGTAAAACAACCGCACGATAACCGTGAGGTCAGGAGCGAAAGTCAGAAACATAGAAAATGAAACGAGGTATCATTTTTATCAAGAATCGGCATTAATTCTGAAAAGTCCTTTTTTACCCACCAAGTCAATAAAAACGCCGAAGCACAATATGCAATGTCACCGCTCAAAGTATGCGCTCATCGCTACCAAAATGCTAAACTCATTATGGCGAGAGGCATTTTATACCCTCAGCCCGCAAAGAGTGTCTAGAAATCTTCCACCGTGCTCATTAATCATTACATAACAATCTAAAGGAAAAAGGTTAGCCGATAGTCTTTCCAAAGAAGAACTATGTTTGACTTACACAGTCACCCTCTGTTTTCTGCGCCGGGATGCCCATTTCTTCAAAAGTACTAGGGCCTTTGCTGGCCTTGCTTGCTGTGCTTGTTGTAGTAGAGGTAGTAGCGCTGCTCATGGTGCTTGCTCGTGGATCTTGGCTTGACATTGTTTGCTGTGCAGGTCTTTGACTAGCTCTGCTAGGTTCGGATCTGTGGCTTTGTGCGCTGTCGAATCGAGGCGGTGGATTTTGTAATTGCACAGATGGAACAGACATGGAATCATATCTATCTGGGCGTTGACTGCTCGGAGTAGCGCTGGTTTTACCTTCGTATGGAGCAGGGTTAATCTTCGGTGGAACAGGTGCCTGTCCAGGCACGGGTTTGCGACTTCCCAGTTCGGCACCGTAGCCTGGCTTTGGAGGTTGTGGCTTCATCATGTTGCTTTGTGGCTGTTTCTGAAGCCTTGCTCCAGATGCCGGGGGAGGATTTGGGCTGGCAACAGGTGTTCTGGATGGTGTCTGCACAAAATTTCCTGGCATTTGCGGCTCCCAATTGGGAGATGGAACACGGTTGGCGGTAGGCACACCTCTTCCTGCTGGTAAAGGCATGTTGCCTTGACTGGTTGATGGACGCATTGGTTGTTCCATTGGACGGAGAGTATTAGCCGGATAAGGTGTCGTGTTAGAGTGAGCTGGAGGCCGAACCCCAAATGCAGACGACGGGCGATCTGCCATAGGAGGCCCGATACCCGACGAAGCTCGCAAATTTGGTTTATAGTATGGTGATAATGGGGCATGTCCAGCACTATGTGGATGAACCATATCGTCCTCAGGATATGGTGCAGCGGAAACTGGCCTCTGCACAGGAGGAGCAGCGCTCTGCGGTGGTACATACGAGGTCCTTTGATCGGACGGCATATCTACTCTCTCTTCTGACATCGATGCCATCGGAGCATTTCGCTGTTTAAGGCGGTCCGGTCTTTTCCCACGCATTGAGCCATGTGTTGATTTGATCCTCGAAATTGCAATTTGCTCGTGGTCGGATTTTGACAGCGCCTTGTTTCGCGAAATGCTGTCAATTCTTCCGAGCGCGTCTTTATTACCATGATCAGACGCTTTCTTATACCAGGCCTGGGCTTCCTGCAGATCCGGCTTCACATACATTCCGATTTCATAAAAGTATCCCATGGCGAATTCGGCTGTGGACATCTTCGCTTGTGCTGCTCTCTTTGCATAGGTGAACGCCAACTCCTCGTTCTTTTCAAAAATTCCTTCTTGTCCGCACAAAAACCACTTGCTGATGGCCATGTCTGCTTCTGACTCTCCCTGTCGAGCTGCAAGAGCATTATAATGTAAGGATAGTGCAGCATCAAAATCACAACCCAATTGGCATAGCTCGTATGCCTGAGCCATTTTGGTTTGAGCCTTTGCAAATCCAAGATATGCAGCCTTTTCGATGTACAATTTCGCACCCGTCGTATCGAATGGTAGATAGGCATCCGGAATTGTAATATTAGGGAGCTCTCTTGCAAGCAGCATCCCATAAACATATGCACCTTGCGGAGCATTCTCATCCGCAGTATCCGCAGCGAATCGAATGAGCTTCAGTCCTTCTTCATAGTCTTGAGGCTGATTATGCTGGCCAAGCAATGTCATCATTCCAAGTCTGTAACTTGAGGCGGAATCCTTCAATGATACGCCAATGTTATAGTGCTTGATCGCTTTCACCGGATCGTTCGTACTCTCATATTGCATACCGATACGGTATTCGGCTCGTGCGTAGCCTTTATCCGCAGCTCTTCGATACCCCAAGAATGCCTCCTTTTTGTCCACTCTGTAACCGAATTTGCCGAATTCCAACCACATGGACTTGATGAATTCTGCCCTTGGATGTTGCTGCTCGGCTAGGAATACGACAATGTTGATGGCATCTACTCGCAATTGGTGCTCGACTTTTGGCGTAACAGATCTACTCGACTGCTCTGACTCCGCGAGCCGCAGGTGATTTTGATTTGCGACCTCCACCCACGCCAGGGCATCTTGCGCCCATGCCAACTGCATCTCTGGATCATTTGACTTTAAAACTAGTGACCTGGCCCGTTCCAACACCTCCTCTTTATCCTCATCGGAAAGTGGTACATTTGGCCCGGCATCGCGAGGTTTTGGAAATGGAGAGAAGTTGGGTGATTCTGGAGGATGCTGAGGGATCACATACTGCTTCGACATCCCGTTGAGGTTTTGGTAAGCTGAAGCGTTTGTATGGTCGTAGCTTGCTGTGTATTGGGGTCCGGCTGCTCCCATATTTGATGGCGTACCTCCACGAGGCTGTAAAGGCGCTGGTTCGAGAGTGGATTGCGAAAAGTAGGATGAGGAAGTGGAGGAAACCCGACTTTGCGGATTTCGAGCTTCGAGTTCTAGATTGGCAAGACTCTCCTGCATATTCGACGGAACCTCTGGCATTATCCTAAAGGGCCCTTGGTATTAACATTCGGGGCGTTCGGATGCAAAAAGTCTTGTTCTCGACGCGCGAGCTTACGTACCTCTGGGGAGACGGAGATACCAGTTCTGGCATCTGGAAATCATCGTAGCCTCCAGGATAGAAGGTTGCCCCAAGCTGGGCTTTCTGATATTCGTGGCTGCTCATGTTGTTGTAGTGAGGGGCATATAGTGGAGGCCCGGGCAATTGCTGACGGCTGACGTAGGACGGTTGATCTACGACAGGTACTGCATCAGTAACGGGGGGCTACAAGGGAGAGGTGGAAATTGTATGTCGCAAAAAAACAAGAAAGGAATGAAAAGTGCGAGTCGAATGCCAGAAGTTGCGGTCTTGTGCGACAGAGGCAGCTTGGAGCAGCCCCTGAGTACTAAAGCAACTTTGCAACTCGCATAGACCTGGCGCTGGCTCTGGCATGTGGATATGGAGTCTTCCCTATGCGTTTCGGGGGTCTGTCGTGCCTGAGCTGAAGGATTCGCGAATCTGGGGGCGGTGGCAGTAGAGCGGGCAGGGTCAAGCGTCACTGCCTCATGCGGATTGCTTGGGCTGTACTAACCTGATTGCTCGATGACAGGCAGTGTCGGGTTTCGCTGTAGCGCCGGAGGATAGAAGTCTTGGCTGCTTGCTGCCGCACGAGGAGGCAGCGTTGCCGCTCTCGTGGGATTTCCATAGTGGCGCGCATATCCGTATTGTTGGTGTTGCTGCGCCGTCGGCGCCGGAGGAGGGTGGCTGTGATAGGCCATTGTGGTGGTGGTGTAGCAAGTGACGGTTTAGGTGCTCAGTTCGGCATGGCGGGACAAATGACGGAAGCGGATGGGCAGAGAACGAGTTTGTTCCAGAAGAAAGGAAGAGAGGTCGGATGGAGGAAGGAAGAAGGAAGGAAGGAAAGGAAACAAAACTTAGGATGAACTTGAAGATGTAGGTGAAAAGGGAGGGTGGAGGTGTCAGAAGCAATATCACTGCCAACGTCACACTTTTCCTTCTCTCGTTCTCTCCCATGCTTCACGCCAGCGATTAGTTCTTAAGTCAGTTCACGGCACTCACGGACCAGAGCTGTGCCATGGCACATAGCATGCATTACTTGTTCGTGGGGCTAGGTCAAGTGCGCAAAGCTTCAAAATAGCAACACGGCTGAGTAAATTTGTGGGCAACAATCAATCTGTCCAGTCGTCAGTTCCACATTGTGAAATGACCTCTTGCCCAACAGGGTCAGGCAAACACGCGTCTTGCTGGTATCATCCAGGAAACAGACCAAGTACGGAGTACGAGCAACCGAAACCCCTTTCTCCTCGCATCCCCGGTACGAACATGGTCTCTATCCAAGCACGAGGTCCCAATCGCCAGGGAAGCCGCTGTCGTGATTCGTGAGTGCCTGGATACGGCAATACGGCCACACGGCGACATGGCAAAACAGCACAAGCTTTGATCGACGACCCGATTATTGCTGCATGAGTTGGCGGGAATTGGCGGCGTCTGGACCGAGCAACCGCGCGCTTTCGAGGGCGCAGAGGATCGTCTATTCTGGACGCGCTCAGGTCTTGAGATCTACCCAATGTTGAAGCTTCTGGGCCGAAGGTTGGTTTCTGGAGTACGAGGCTGACTTGCAAGGCTGAGTCGACGAAAACGTCGTCTTTGCTCAGAACAGCCTGCGCAGCGGTTAGCCATTCTTAAACTTCCGCCGCGCTTTTGTTCGCGTCAAAACCTTATTCATTCAGAGCTTAACTTATTTGCGGAGAATAAACACAGCTCACTTCTGGAGACAAATCCAACGTCATGCCGCACTCGGGCCAATCTCAAGCTGACCTGGACGTCGAGCATCATGTGATGGATCCCAAAAAGAATTTCCACCATCCATATACTCCTTATGCGATCCAGGAGACCTTCATGGAAACCGTCTATCAGGTGCTTGAAGAGGGCAATGTCGGCATCCTCGAAAGCCCAACTGGCACGGTGAGTAAGCCCCGGTCTTGTCCTGTGGCCTGTTGGTTGGTTCTTCCTCGGCCTCGACCCTTTTCTTGTTCGTTATATACAAGAGGCTAGCATAAAATTCAGATGCTCACCTGCTTGTAGGGTAAGTCCTTAAGTCTCATTTGTGCTTCCCTTACATGGTTGCGGGACCACAAAGGAAAGGCCTTCCAGCAAGGTCTGGATTGGGGTGAAGATGGTAAGAGACTCTGTTTGGTTGAGGTTCTTAGCTCATGCGAATCAGTGTCCAACGAGCCAGCGTGGATTGTGGACCAGATGAGAGCTAGGAAGAGGAGAGAACTTCTGCGTGATCGCGAAGAGATGGAGTCAAGGCTGGCTGAGATTCGCGCCAAGGAGAAGGCACAGCATGAGAGGTATCTTAGTGGCGCATCTACACAGAAACGGAGGAAGGTTCATGCCCAAAAAGACACCTTCAATGATGAGGAGGATCAATTCGTACTGGAGGACTATGATAGCGATGGCGAACAATCAAATACTTCGACCAGTGGGCTATCTTCTGCCACATTGGCATTGATGGAGAAGCTGGGGATGGTAGGCGGAGCACCCAAAGAGGAGGAAGCCGAAGTGCAGGAGGAAACCAAGGTCGGTAAAATCGTCTCAGAAGTAGGATTACTCTAATACTTCCAGATTTTCTTCTGCTCGCGGACACATTCCCAACTTACGCAATTTATTGGCGAGCTCGGTCGAACCAAGTTCCCTTCCGCAATACCACCCGAGGATCTCAAAAGTGAGCCAGAACCTGAAGATATAAAACACCTCACGCTTGGGTCTCGGAAGAACCTCTGCATAAATCCAGCAGTAAAGAAACTCAATTCTGTATCTTCCATAAATGAACGATGTCAGGAATTACAACAATCAAGCACGGCTAAAGAACACAAGTGCTCTTTTCTGCCTAATCAGGAGAATCAAAGCCTCGTCAATAATTTTCGCGACCATGCTTTGGCCACAATCCGAGACATTGAAGATATGGGTGCATTGGGGAAGGAGATCGGAATATGTCCGTACTACGCATCCAGAGCTGCAATAAAGCCAGCAGAGATAGTCACTTTACCCTATCCGTTACTGCTACAGAAAAGCGCCCGAGAAGCCCTAGGGCTGAGTCTGAAAGGGCACGTAGTGATCATTGATGAAGCACACAATCTGATGGATGCAATTGCCGGCATACACGGCGTTGAGATAAGCCTATTACAGCTGAAAAAAGCAAGATCTCAGCTAGGAGGATATCTTCAGAAGTTCAGAAATAAACTCAAAGGTAAGAATCGGGTCTATATTGCCCAAGTGGTAAGACTCATTGATTCTCTCTCTGGGTACTTGGAAGCCAAAGCTCGTGAGACAGTAAGCCATGCATCCCGTAGTATAGCTATCCGCTGATCCGTTGGTAGCACCCAGATGGAACAGTCAACGAGAAAGACCTACTTGCGGGCAAAGGCGTTGATCAGATCAATCTCTTCAAGCTAGTCAAATACCTCCAAGATAGCAAGCTTGCTCGAAAAGTTGAATCCTATTCGCTGCACATTATCAGCACAAACCCTGAACCCCAACCCACAGCTTCCAGACCGGAAACTGTATCGCCAGTCCTCCATCATGTATCTTCGCTGCTCACGGCCTTGACCCATCCATCCTCAGAAGGTCAACTATTTTATAACAAAACCTCGGAGTCAATAAGTCTTAAATTTCAGCTCTTGGATCCATCACCCTCATTTCAGGAAATTGTTACAGAGGCAAGGGCAGTAGTACTGGCAGGAGGTACAATGTCGCCCATGAGCGACTACACTTCGCATCTTTTCCCATATCTACCACCCACAAAGATAACCACGTTGAGCTGTGGTCACGTAATCCCCTCCGCCAACCTCCTCGCCTGGAATCTAGCCAAAGGACCAAGTGGCACCGATTTCGAATTCACCTATAACAGACGTAACGATACGGCGATGATCGACGATCTAGGCCGCGCCCTCTTGAACATCTGTACCATCGTACCTGACGGCGTGGTGGTATTCTTCCCCTCCTACGCCTACCTCTCCAACATTATCACTCGGTGGTCCATCTCCAGCCCTCCAAATCAAGAATCTATACTCTCACGCCTTCGCACCAAGAAGGCTATGTTCCAAGAATCCAAAGAAGTAACCACAGAATCCGTACTCGCAGAGTATGCACAAGCAATTGACACTGGGCGGGGTGGATTACTGCTCAGTGTTGTTGGAGGCAAGATGTCTGAGGGCATTAACTTTTCCGACCGTCTTGGACGCTGCGTAGTTATCATCGGCTTGCCATTCCCCAACGCCGGGTCTGCGGAATGGAAAGCTAAGCTCTCCTACATCGAATCCTCGTACCTGAAATCTTTATCCTCTGGATCTCCTTCAAATACGAATAGAACGGATAGAGAAAAGGAAGCACGCGCCTCGGCACGCGATTTCTATGAGAATGCGTGTATGCGGGCCGTTAATCAGAGTGTGGGGAGAGCGATCCGGCATAGGAATGATTATGCGGCCATCGTATTGGTGGATAAGAGGTACGGCAGGAGGAACATACTTGAGAAATTACCGAAGTGGATTAAAGAGAATGAGGGGTTGATTGAGGGCTCTGAGAGGGGGTTTGGAATGCTGATGTCGAGTCTGGGCGCATTTTTCAGGGGAAAGAGGGGGAGTTAAGGAGGCGGGGTGAGGAAAGGGGGTGGTGAAAGAGCAACTGTGGAGTTGAATAACGAATGTCTCAGGAACAAGTTGTGAATGTCTCTAAACTTGATAGACATCTAATTAACTTTTATCTCATCTGCAACGTCAGTGCAGCCTCCAATTTTTCTGTCTTATAATTCTCGCCAGCAAGCAAGGCAAAATGCAGGTAATCCAGAACACCAGCCCAAGGAGGGCTGAGAAATCCGAGAGGACGTGGAATTTGAAATTGGTATCATTATATAGGGTGCAGTCGCCATTAATATAACACCTAGAAAGAGCTTGAAAATAAGAATCGAAAAAGTACGAAGAAATCGAAAAAAGAAGGGTTTTCCTAGCCCCCATGCCATGCCATCCTATGCCGACCTAATTCCAGTTCAATATACGAACATGGTGTGATGTTGTCTCTGGCTTTCTCTATACGCTTTCTCATATGCCACTGCCTTGCCCAGCAATACATGACACATACATTCTGCACTGCAGATCCAATCCCCGGCCGTTGCTCACTCACTCTCTCAAATTCCCGATACTCCACAACTCGACGCCAATAATGTCGAACTTGTCCCCCTCCTCACTAAGCGGCTCGTTCCCGAACGTCAGGCAGTGACTGCTGATCCCCTTCTCAAACGAGTCGTCCAGCCACAACCCATATTTCCCGTCACCACCGCCAATACTCAAAAACCCGGTCTCGCAAAGCATGAGATAGTCGTTGACGCCGGAGTAAGGGAAGGCTTTAAAGCGGATGCGCTCTGGTGTTGATGCTCCCGAGGCGAAGGTTGGTGTCTGTGGGGAGAGAAGTGAGGGTACGGAGGGGGCGTATGGATTCGGGTGCATGTTAGTTATTGGCGACAGGGGGGAGGGAGAGCTCGTCGCCCCGAGGGTAGTAGTGCGTTGCGCCTGCGTCGTATCTGCTGAGGGGGGCGGCGGAAGATTTTGCATCATGGCAGAGGGTCTGAGGATGGCAGCGCGCCAGAGAAAACATTCGCCGGTGCCGAAATAATGTGGTGAGGGATGTGGAGCTTCGGTGAGGTAGGCTCCGAATAGCTGTGAATTCCTCACGCGATCAGTTCAAATAACGTCGCCGGGGCGTTTGAGAGAGCAAGGACTTACACCTCCATCTCCATCCTTCACCACTAGCACGAAGCCGTTCCGCAAGCCCCTCAACTCGTCACATTTCTTATACAACGTCGCTAAACTCACGCCGTCCTGGTCGAGGCTATACAACAGATTCCACTCCTCACACAACTGCAGCCGCGGGGGCACTAGTAGTCTGATTTCCTCGGCCAAGGTCTTGCTTAACAGGTGAGCTGACTCTGCCGTGTCAGATTGATAGCCCTTCAGTGTAATCGGATATAAGGGCGGCGGTTGGAATGGGGAGGCTGTCCGTCGTGGAACGTAGACAGTATCATTGGGAAATGTGGGCGAATGGACTGGTGAGTGCGAGGTTTTGGAGGAAGAGGACTGAGTGGGTTCGGTGGAAAAGCGACGAAGTAGCCCCGTTACTGAGTGTGAGATGGCAGACGGTATATAGTAGGAGGAGGACAGCGGGGGCGACGGCTCTGAGGCAGATGACGTAGGATTGTTCTCATGGACGCCTGGTTGAGGCATTTTTCGAGAGGCGTTTTGGTGCATGCAGATACGGAAGTGAGGTCTCCTGGGTTCTGTGAGTCGCGGTGGGGTCTTGAGGGGATTTGTTGTGAATACGGGTTGGTAAGGTGTTGTTTATGATGTCTCTAAATGGGAGGGATTGGGGATGCAAGGTTGCAAGGTAAGCAATCCAGGCAATCAAGCAATCAATCGACAGCTCGTACCTGATTCCCTGACTCCCGCCCGCCTCGCGCTAAGGGAAGCTTAGTTAATCTAGCTTCGAGATTCCACCAATGGTGGCGAGCGGGGCGTCGGATGTTCATAAGGCTGAAGGCTTGTCCAGCCTGCCGCCTTCTTCAGCCTCGCCTGCAGAAGTCGTAGACATATCCAGCATTATTCAAGCCCAGCGCGTCATAAACACAGCAAGGGCTCAATCCTCCATTGGCCAAGAGCTCATCATGTGTGACCCACAATTGCTGCTCAAAGCATTTGTAACAGAAGGCCATCCGTTCGAACCTCATATGGGGTATGCTTTTCGGCCGTCGTCTGCGTTGAGTTAAGCTTGATTCTGCATCCGGGCGGGTGCTGCAGCGGCAATTGAAGCTTCCACTCTACTTTGGCGCGAGGTACCGTGTTTCTCAGCCGGCCCAACTCATTTTCGAGAAATATTCCTGCAGCAAGCCCACATAAGATCAGACATCGAAAGACATTGGCACAAGCGAGCTCAATTTGTCAGTCCAGCTGTGGTATTTTGTTTCTTGCTGGAATCTCTGAAGCCTCCTGACGACCTTGGTCTCCTCAGATCTTGGTTTGCACGTGCTTGAGTGCCTTGCATCTAATTTTGTGGATGCTGGAGATCTCGCTGCCTTCTCTCCCTTTGGTGCGCTACTTGACGAAGGTTGGCATACGCAAAAGAGTTACGGGTAGATGTTGTTTTCAAGACATAGCGTTTTGCGAGCTTGGTATCTAATGGATCAAGGATCAGCCAAATGTGTTGCCTCATAACGGGAGATAATGAACGCAGGGCACCGATGCTGCACTCAAGTCTGCAACGCCATGGATACTTTTTGCCGACTAAGTGACGTTACAGCACACCAGAGACAACGGCCAGCACTTATTTGTTGATCAAACCTCGAGCACCTCCGCTGCAATGAATCGGAGCGATCGTCAGGGAGGCCAGGGGGGACCAGCGGGCCGGGGATATCTCAAATGCGATGTTTAAAGCATGCCATATACCGATACGCCAAAGACACCATCGTTTCTGAGAAGGACTTCATACTCCGGAAGTAAGGGCATGTGGTCAAGAAGTCCGAAAGTCTTTCATACCTTAGTATAGCTCAGGATGCAGAGCGTCTTACCTTATCTTGGCTCCTGTATCTGCGCTCTATGGTACCCATGTCACCTCGTCATTTCGATGTCCGGGAAGGCATCTTAAGGTCACGACCAGCACAGCACAGCCCAGCCCAGCCCAAGGGATTAGAAATCAAGTATCATCTGCATTTCTCAAGAAAACAAGAAAAGAAAGGCGATTCGAGGAATCATGAGGCCGAGGGGTACGCCAAGAGCTCGGACGAATCAACCCAGGTAGGATGGACGGTGGGTATTTCCGGTGCTGACGAAACCCGTCCTGAACGTGCCGACGAGTGCAGATGACAGACCTGGTGGACCTGGAGATCTCCAGGAGATATTTTGGCAGGAATGAGGGAGTGAAGAGGCAAAGCCAATTCAGCCAGGTGTGCCTGGGCAAGAGCAGATGCTGGGTGAGACATATGAAGGGACCGTCTCGTGATGGCCTCCCTTGACGCCCGCCTGGCTCCGAGTTCCGATCAGTTGGACTGATGACTCCCAAGATGTTGCGTTCATTGGCCCATGCGCCGTCGAAGTGAGAAAATCAAATCGTGACTGCAAATACCGGCATGCAAGGCCCCAAGGGTTCCTGTCGAAGCTGAGGACGACGAAGTGTAATGTGTGATGGGACCGACTGGCTGGGAGGCTGCTCAGGAGCCCCGCGCCATGATTCGTCGCATGTAACGATGGCGCAGGTCCTCTCTCGCTCATATCTGCTCATGTCCTACCGCGATGCACTTTCCCATCTCTCCACAAGCCCCTCCTTGCAGAAGATCCTTCACCACGAGAAGAAAGACCCCCAACACCAGAAAAAAAGTGGTCAAAGGCTCATCGAGCGAAAGAGTTTGAGTTAGAAAGGCGATCTCCCGAACAGAATTTTAGCCGCGTCTGGCGCAATACCACCGTCGCATTTTCGTCGACCTTGTCTTGTCTGGTCTTGACTTGACTGACTCGACCCGGCCATCGCTGTCGCATTATTTATTCACGGAGCCAGGAAAGCGGATGGTTGACTGAGCTCTGGCCCGGGTTCAGCATACCTACCCTACTTCGTCCCTGACCGGCACACCTTGCTTCACCAGCCTTAATTCACCGCTCAGAAGTCAAGCAAATCATCGACTCCCGCCGGCCGAGCCTCCACTACGCTGATGCTTCACCGATACACACCGAGACAAGACGAGACGAGTCGCGAAGCAAAGCGCACCCTGCCCCGTCCAGCCAATCGACATCCGCGGGCGCTTTCCGATCCATCTCCTTAAAGAGCCTGATCTGATAGCAGAAGCAGATACCGCCTGCCGCACCACTCACGCACCCATACCGGACCTCAGCACACTACCCTTACCTGTCCCGGCTCTACCCAGCCAGCCTCGACACGCCGTTGTCAACCTGGGCTTGTTCAGACCTCTTCCTCTTACATAACAAGAGCCAAAGGCAGACTTGACTTCTGCCCGAGCATTCCATCCGACCGTCTGCATTGCTTTCTGCTCCGAGTAGCTTTGCCCTCAGGCACACGAGCAAAGACCGCCAGGCGCACCCGCAAACGCGAAATTCAACGCAGCAACCTAAACCCCCACTACCCCGCCGCCGAGATTCGAGCAACGAACCTCCTCCAACCTCTGTAGCCCTCTTGACCTCTCGCGATGCTGAGTAACGGTGCGCCGCCTCTGCACCGAAATAGTAGTATCTCCAGTGATCGCGTGCCCGAGTTCATGGCCTCGCAACGACGAAGTCTCAGCATCCCGAACGGCCTCGCGCCCCAGAACGGCAGCAGCAACGGCAACGGCAACGGCAACGGTGTCGGACAGCCGCAGCAGATGCCCGGTCCTATGGGAGGGCCTCGTTTTGATGGTCCGAGAAGTCCTCCAAATAAGCAGAGTGAGTCGTCTCGGGAGCTCTTTATATCGTGTCTTGCCGCCTACAGTGCTTGGTAATGTGGGGAAGAGGCTGATGTGATATCGCAAGCAGATACGTCTCATGTACCTTGCAAGTTCTTTAGGCAAGGTGCTTGCCAGGCTGGAAAGGCCTGTCCTTTCAGTCATGATCTAGCGAGTACCACAGATAATGTGTGCAAGTACTTTGCAAAGGTTCGTAAATTCCCGTATTCTGGCGTGATTTTCGGCTTATCAAAACACAGGGGAATTGCAAGTTCGGGGGAAAGTGTGCCAATATACATGTGCTTCCAGACGGACGACGAGTGAACTATAATAGAGGCGGACCTATGGGGATCAGTGTTGGTCCTATGCCGGGAGCAGGTCATCTAAATCTGGGCGGACGAGTGCCTCCAGATCCATACCGGGGCCAAGCGTCCAACTTGACCAGCTCCTTCATTGGTGCCAATGGTGTTCCACCGTCAACTTATGGCCAACAGTATTCCCCATTTGCAAATGCAGATGAACCGTTCCGATCCCATCAACAGAGCATAGATATCTCTGTACCGACGATCGATACTAGCTATGTCTCCCATCCAGGCTCTAATTATGGTTCCCCACGAGATGAAGACCTCAGTCGTTTTGGTCTCGGACTGTCTCCCGTTGCTGGGAAGGGCCTCAGCGTTCTTGATGCTCCGTTGCCTGCCTCATTTGACAGCAACGGTGTTTCTTGGATTGCCCGACATGGTCCTATGGCATCCTCTGTTCCAGCTCAATTCGGTATCGAGTCTCCACCGCAATCTTTGGGCGAGGTTAGGGACGGAAGAACATCAGAGGCGTTAAAAAACCTTCATAGTTCAGCTTTCGGAGACGACACGAGAGACCGTTTCAATGGAATTGCGTCCTCGCCACCTGCTGGCCCAGCAGAGGAGTACTTCGGAAAGAGAGTTATGCATTCTCAACGGTATCCACGAGCCAAGATGATGTCGGCTAGTTTACCCAAGGCAGTGGACAAAGACTGGGATGCAGAATTTACATACGAGGAAGACTACCTACCGGAGGCATTGAAGGATTTAATGACAGATCAGGAAAAAGCCCGTCGAGGTTCCAGGACAGCTACCGACGAGGAGGGTCGCCCTATCCACAGTGGCACCGGAACCCCATCTAATGAGACTACATCAAAGTTTGGATCACCCTCAAATGGAAGCGGAAGTCCTTCCAGGTTTCATTCTCTGTTCCAAAAACACCACCAGCAAAGAGAGGAGGAAGAAAGGAGTCGCGTATCTGCATTTGGTCACGTTGGCTCCCCTCTCAGAAATTCATCTTTGACCACCTCTATCACTCCATCTCCCTCTCAAAGGTCGATTTCACGTCCAAATACCTCCGCTTCTGGGGATTCATCGCCTTATGTTGCCTCGCCACCTCGTCAAAACTCCATGTCGATAATTGCGCAGCAATTGCAGCGAACACGATTATCACGAGCAGAGAACAATGCAACTGACCCAGGTCTGCACCCAGTCTCTGCAGTCAGAAATTCGAGTAATCCTATCGGAAGTGGAAGAACTGGAGAGAGACAGCTCAGCTCAAGCAGCATAGGAACTGGAAGATTCACGACCCCAATCGACGAAGAGCAAGGTGACTTTGTGTTCAGCATGGAGGAGGACGAAAACCAGAGCAAGAGAAATAGCGGTGGATGGACATATACTGGTGGCAAAGGGAGCCCAAATCTTGGGCCAATCGGAAATGGAAACAAGGGTGGAACTACTAGCTGAGCTGCCAATGGAAGTTCAACGACAAGACTAGCAAGGGAGCAAAGGGGCATGCTCTTCAAGTATCTCTAAACCTTCCTTCACATCGATAAAACCAGTCAACAAGCATATTCGGGGCCCATATTCGGCGCAGCATACCAAAATTTGTATAGTAGCAACAAAACAAGGTAACGGTTCGCACGTTATCCATTTATTCGGCAGCGCTCATTTATTCACGCATTGGAGGAACTAGGATATGGAGGAAATAAGGCAGTAACACAACCGTCTTTTGTACTTCGTTGGGTAGTCTGGGATCAGGGCGAAATTATTTGTTTCATTTCCAAGGAGTACTACAGCGATTCCTTTTTCTTCTCCGTACATAGAAACGTTAATAGATATGGCCACTGAGATTCACATGCATTTGTTGAGGTGCCCTGTGAACGTGCAAATGTAAGCGGACCGAGACAAGCCAAAGGGACTTCTGTGCATGTCTTGGTGGGTAGCTTTGATTGAGCGCTCAACGACACGTCTGACTGGTGCCTGGGGAACAGTACTTCTCCAGACCCGTCTCCTCCAACGCTCTGGGCTCCGTGCTCTGCACATTTGAAGTATTACAAACCAGAATGACAAGTCCGACACGTGACTGTGCTTGGAACGCGAGGCGACGCCAGTCCATAACCCGATGGCCTATCCTCCCAGGCCACCTCACAACCGCCCGACACTCCCAACAACACGCTCTACCACAACCACTCACCCCCTTACACAGTACCTTCTCAATCCTCAAGATGGCTGACCGCGAGCTCACCGAGATCCTCCGCAAGCTCAAGAGCAGCAAGTCCTACACTGAATCCAACGCCCTGCTCTCCAAAGCCAAGATCAACCTCTTGAAGCTCAAAGCTCTTACGCCCACTCCCACTACCTCACAAGCACATCTCATCGCCGCCCGCGAAGTCTTCGAGACGGGAGCCCTTGTCTCCATCCGCGCCAAGGACCCTGCCGCCTTCACGAAATACGTGCACCAAGTCCGCCCGTTCTATGACGTCCTCGGTGACGGTGGTGAGCGCAAGAAGATCACCGGCTTGTATCTGCTGCTCCTGCTTACCCAGGGTGATTATGCTGGGTTTCATACCGAGTTGGAGGGTCTGCAGCTTTTGAGTGAGGGGGAGAGTGTCGAGGAGGATAGGTTTTTGGGATATCCCATTAAGTTGGAGCGATGGTTGATGGAGGGTGCTTATGATCGTGTCTGGAGAGCTATGGCTAGTCGAGAAGTACCTAGTGAAGAGTACTCTGTCTTCTCTGAGGTACCTACCCCAACACCCCAATGCCTAAATATCCCACTCCTATCCTTGCAACATGCCAGTCAGTATTCAAAACACTAACTACCCTTTTCATAGATCCTTACTACACAAATCCGGTCTGAGATTGCCTCATGCTCCGAAACAGCTTACCCATCACTCCCCATCTCCTCAACCAAGAACCTGCTCTTCCTCGAAAGCGAAGGTGCCGTGATTAGCTTCGCACAGGCCCGCGGTTGGATCATTAAGGACGGCCGGATCTACTTTCCGAACCAAGGCCCACTGGATGGTGGAGAGGGCGAGGAGGAGCGGAGCAGTTTGGCTACGATTGAGAATACGCTGGGCTATGCACGGGAGTTGGAGACGATTGTCTAAGGTGTGGAGGACAGAGGAGAGTGGCGTTCGCTGCTTTTCAGATGGATGGATAGAGAGGTCAGTAATGATGCTTTGAGTTGTGTTGCACGGAAGGGGAAAGTCGCATGATCAGCGTCGAAGCCTAAAAGGGAAAGAAGCATTGGGGATACGTTTTATGGTCGAGGCTTACGAATAATCATCATCATCCTCATCCAACGGATGGATGTGGACACTCTATGTTCTTGTACTTCTACATACCTTTTCCTCGGATCTTCATCCAAAAGCGATCAAGATGAGACACGGCTAGGCGCTCTGGGCGTATGTACGGTATGGGGCGCATGCACACTTTCTATAGAACCCCGAAATGGGAAAGGAAAGATATGAAATAGAGCAAGCAAGCAGCCAAGATCCTTGAAACTTCCGTGACATCACTTTCCTATTTGTATTTTGGTTTGGTTCTTAATTTGGATATGCACAGCGAGTGAATGAATGAGTGAGTGAGTGAGTGAAGAGAGCTTGCTTATGTTTGTTTATCTGTCACAGACAAATGGAGATCTTTGAAGTACATGCATGTGAAAAGAGGTAGGACAGTCATGGCATGCCATAAAGACCAAGATCCTGCCTCTTTAAACGTCAGGTCCCTGGGCTACACCCACAGTAAAAGTTAACAGAATATAGGATATAAAAGAAGCATTTTTCTTTTGTTCGTTCAGCTCTCTTTCTACGTTCCCCCCACATAAAAAGATAAAAACTCCTTCCATTTCGCTTTCATGTAGGTTTGTGAACAAAAACTATATCTTCCTTCTCTCTTTGACTTTCTACCAACCTAGTTCCCAGTAAGACCTACCCTTATGCAACAAGCTTCAGACCACTTCCCATCTTGCCAACCTCACAGACACCACAGACTGCGCACACGGTTCCCTTGTACTTAGATTGGTACTTGCTGCCGTCAAAAGCACAAGACTCGAATGCGCTGCCGTGATAGATGGGGGTGTGTGATGCAGCACAGACGTCGAACTCCGCAAACTGATCATAGTCGATCTCATGTGCGTCGTTGGGGTTACGTTCACACTGAGCCTTGATCTTGCGAGCCTGTAGAATAATAATTAGTGTTCAATCCGAATATCTGGACACTAAACAACTTACGTTATCCAAAATCTTAGCTGCTCCGCCGTTAGCCAGCATGCGGTTGGCAAAGCTCAGTGCGGAGTTGTAGTTCTTGCTGGTGAATGCAAGCTTGAGAGCCGTCTGGAGAGCGAGTTGCCTGTGAGCAACTTCAAGCTTAGGAATGGTGAAGTACGCGGAAAGTTCAAGGCTGCGCTTGAGCTTCTCAGGTGACTTGGTGACCTCGTCATTTGATCCAAGCTTTCTGCGGCTCAGCTCGATGGCCATGGCTACACTGTATTCAGATGCAGATGTAATTAGCTTCTTTGCCTCCTCAACTTCTGCGGATGTTGAGACTGCGTTGACAAGAAGGGCGTGAAGGATGCCTCGGAAAATCTGTTGTGCATCCTCAAGCTTGTTAGCCTTGACAGCTGAGTAACCTGCTTGCAAGTCTCCTGCTGCTAAAGATTCGATGTCGCGAGGAATTATAGGCAGGACCTTGCGAGGATCCGTCTCGTCGAGTGTTCGACGGACATAATTGACCAGTGGAGAAAGGCCAGCAGAGGCTGGCAGGAAAGTCCTTGATGCTTGGTAGATTTCCAAGAATCGTGGCTTGAGTGGCTCGAAGTTGACAGCACCCAGTTGTCGATTCAGGAGCTGCATAGCGGTCTCAAAGGAACCGCCTGCAACGTGATCTGCTGCAAGAGGAGAGTTACGAGCCCAAAGATCCGCCTCACTACTGCCAGCACCGGCTTCGGCGCTGTCGACATTCACAAAGTCACTCTCAACTTCTGGGACAATGTCGTCGCCCATATCCCAACCAGCAGCATCCTCATCATCATCTGCGTCGATGAGATTGCCATTTTGCTTGGCCCCATCTTCAGCTGCGTCGTCAAAGCCGAAACCGTTCGATGCTGCAGCTGGCTCATCATCCAGAGACAGTCCCTCCACTTGTCCAAGCAGGGCTTTCTCGAAGAATGATTGCGAAGTAGCCTTTGTAGGCCAGTTTGCCTTGAATGTCTCTACAACAGGTTTTGGTGGGGTGAGTGGTGATCCCAGAGATGGGAGGGTTATCTCCGCCTCCGTGAGTCCAGTGGCCTCAAGAATCGATTCGCATTCTTCTGTGAGACCATGTGACTTTGCAGTCATGTAGGCAAGAGGATCTATCAATGTCAGCTAGTATACCTTGAGCCCCCAATTCCGAAACTCACATAGATCAATCTCTTTGAACATTTGTATCCTGTCCTCGACATCACCCAAATACAAAGCGTTTTGAAATCGTGCAGTAAAGTCTCCTCGGTGCTCGGCAATCTTGGCCATTCGTGTGAGCTTAGATTCATCTCCAGTGGTCAAATACAAGAATGACAATTTGTCAAATTGTCTCAACTTTTGGTAAGTCATCTCAACGATTTGGTGGTTTCCATGGGCTAGTGCCTCAGTCGTCAGCCTTGACCAGAGCTTTGGTCGGTCCAATTGCTTCGCCATCTCTACCGCAACATCTAGATTGCCGCACTCAATTGCCAACTCGAATCGTGTTTGAGGATCTTGAACAAATTGCAGGGCAATTTCAGGGTATCCCTTCTTTTGCAGGTATGAAATGATGCTTTGGCCAACAAGAGATGAGTTCTTGATGATTTGTAGCATCTCTTCATAGTTTCGCTTGACAAGTGCAAGTTTGAATCTGTATTCGGTAGGGTCGATGTTCAGGATCTTTGGCTTAGCGTTTCGGTCCAGACAGTAAACAGTTCGAGCCTTGACTCGGACAAGGTAGACAGTTTGATCCAGAGTTCTGACAATTCCGTTATCGCCGTTAAGGAGAGTATACTTGATGTGATTTAGAGTGGAATATAGCAAAACACCTGCATCATCCCACGTGGCTGACTTGATACGGATAGTCTCGTGAAGCGTGCTGACCTGCTCCAAAGTCTTTGTGACGATTGTTACATTGTGCTTGCTCAATAACGCAGCGTAGAGACCGTCATTAGACCAGACAACATACTTGACACCAGCAACAGCGAGTTCAGCGGTCGATTTCTTTTGCTGAATGTCGTATAGGTGGACTGCAGTGGGTGTAATCAAGAGAAGATTGCCGGTTCCACCAAAATAGATGTCAGTGGTGCCTGCGGGTGGCTTGATGGTTTTGGTAGTGGAATTCGTCAGGTCCTTGATATCGATCTGCTGGCCAGTCGCATTGAAGACAGCGAAACGGTTTCGTGCCACAAAGACAGCAGAATTGCCCTGTCCTCGCTTCGTATCAGTGCCGTCAACCGACCCAGACCCATCACGAGGCAAGTTGATCAATTCATATGAGCCCCCATCTGCTGGCGAGGTCACCAAAATCGCGCGTTCGGCTGGGTTATACGAAAGTGAGCGAGGTGGTACCCAGGGGCTACCAAGCTTCTTCAAAGTTAACAAGGTTGGACTTTCGAGGTTCTTTTGGAAATCGTATGACCGAACTTGCTTGTCCTTAGTGATAAAGAACAAGTTGTTTTGGTAGAAGGCAGACGCCGGCCTTTCTCGCTCCAATTTGAAAACCATTACACCATTATCGTGACCAGCTGCGAAAAGGTTGATTTCTGGATGTGCTGCAATGACCCAGAATCTGTCGTTCTCGCGCTTGAAGGATTGTACGGACGTGCGCTTATTCAGATCCCAGACCCGAATTGTCTTGTCTTCTCCAACTGAAAGTATTAAATCCTGGTGAGGGTGGAACAAACAACCAGACGCATTCTGGAAGTGACCCCGGCATGTATCCACCTCCCAAGCTTTCGTCTCGCTCATCCGCCACAGCTTTACCAAGCGGTCGTCACCAGCAGAAACAATCAGTGGTAGCGTAGGATGAAAGGCAACCCAGTTTACTCCTCTGTCGTGTCCCTCGAGCACGAATTTGACCACAGCATCGGTATTTCCAAACATATCCGCTTGATTTGAGTTTCCACGAGCCACTTGGTCTTCAAAGGTCATCGATGTCGGAGCTGAGTGCTTCTTACGAAGGCCTGAAATATCCCATACTCGGACGGACTGATCCAGAGAAGCTGAGACTACCAAGTCGTCTTTTGGGTGGAATTGGGCGCACATTGTGTAGTGGTTATGGCCAGTCATTGTGCAGACTACAGTACATCAGTATGCATATGCCTTAGCTAGATCGCTGAACCTACTTAATGATCTGTTCTGCCAGTTCCAGATTCGAATGGTTTGGTCGTCTGAACTGGAAATGATCCAAGGAAGCTCATGATGAAAGAATACTGTGCGAACATAGTCCAAGTGTCCATTTAAAGTAAATAGACATCTGCGGGTCTGGTAGGACCAGACCTTAATCTTATAATCGTCACCTCCAGAAACAAAGAGGGGTTGCGTCTTGTGGAAATCGATGCCTCGAACCGGTCCGTCATGCTCCTCAAATCTGTCAATCAGGGTCCCCATACGATAATCCCATAGTTGAATGGTTGAAGAATGTAACGAGACTAGAATCCATGGTCTGCGAGCTGTGGTCAGCTAGATGCGCGAAGGGATAAAGTAGTTCCAAAAGGACACGAACCTCTTTGGATGGAAAGCAATTCCTTTTGCCCGGGAGGATTTGGACTCGAACTGTGACGGCATGAGTATTTTAAGCAACGAGCGCATCCGGGACCATCAATTGCATGCTCACCTTCGTCAGCATATTGGGGGAAGAGGAAGCCATATTGACCGGCGCTGCAAGTGACGAGCAGCTTAGACTTCGCGCATCAAGAATAGGAGGTGGTTGATATGCAGAATCGCCCGAGGTCTGAGTCCTAAATAATCTGGATCGTCCGGCGCAAGATGACAGTTGGTGATTGTGGGGAGGTGAGGTGTTCAGTGTCTGGAATTTGTGTGAAGCTGGCGCTGGCGCATTGTGGTCACATCGATCGTGTTCTGTGCCTAAGGCACAAACCGCGGGAGCTTGGGCGGGCCAGGGTGAGCTGTGGGACATTTTGGCAAGGTGGCCGTATGGACGGGAGCTTGTGGTAAGGAGCCTTCACACAGGCTGTCTGAGCATTTTCTGGTCCGGCCAATTCGTGTTCCCATTGTAAAAGAAATTCTATCATGCTGTGTTCTTGCTCCCTTTAATTGTGCTTCTGTCCCTTTTACCGCCGGCGGATGTGGTTGCCCTTTCCTGTCCTGTTAAGATCATACATCTATAAAATCTGGGGAACTAGCGACACCTAGTTGCACTCGTCCAGTCCTTGGTAAATACACAGCATCGCCCATCGACAACATGGCAATATTCAAGCTGCCGTGGGGGCTTGCTGGGACCCTTCTGGCATCTACATATCTACATTCATTATGCGCTTCAGCAAGTCCCTCCGTAAATGTCGGGCTGAAAGCGTCGTTTTCTTCCGCGCCATATCTCCTCGAGCTATTGTATGACCCTAGAATCTCCTATTCGACCACCCTCTGACCTTTCTTAGGGAGACTGCTGCCGATGAAAATGCGACTTCCTATTTCCCCCTCCTCGATCGAATTGCTGAGGGCTATTTCTCGAAAGCTTCGACCGATCAAGAGCTTTATAATCAGTTCGTGGAAGTTCTGAAAGAAGATGGACATATGGCAAACGCGGAAACGCTGTCATCATATAAGTTCGCACTATATTTACGATCCTCTGCACCCCGAATAGAAGCACATTACCAGTTCTACCATACGGCTGTGGAGCCGTTCTTGGATGTGGAGGAGAGTACTTCCTGTCCAGCATGGGTACTCTTCGATTCGAAGCAATACTGCTCGCCTACCATGGATGCTGCGCAAGGGAACGTCAAGGGGAATCTGTGAGCGCAGTTTGGACATATATGGACGAAAAATGCTGACTATACCGTAGACAATTACAAGAGTTGCCATTTGACCGAATACTTGGAAATGCAGATGCTCCTGCTTCCATACTATATGCAGATATTACCTCCCCTACATTTGGCTTGTTCCACCAAGTCCTTACTAAAACAGCTCGTGAAGGCAAGACTTCGTATAGACTCCGTCACAAGGCATCTCTGAATGCAGAGCCAAAGCCACTTATTATCCCGGGATACGGAGTCCAACTAGCGCTCAAACGAACAGACTATATTGTCATTGATGACCGCGAAGGTGCTACTGAGCCTGAAATGACTTCTTCTGAGACCCAAGTTAAATTCGAGGATGAAGAATTTGCAGATCTGAAGCCTCTTTCCACATCTGAGCTGGTCGGACTCAGCTTGAAGGCTTCTAGTTACATCATGCAAAGTGAGAAGCCATTTGAGACGTTACTAAAGCTCTCACAAGACTTTCCCAAATATTCAAGCGCAGTGGCTGCCCACAATACTTCAGAGGCTTTCTTACAAGAGCACGCATACAATCGTGCGGAGCTTGTTCCAGCTGGGATGAATGTGTGGTGGATAAATGGTGTGCAAATGATTGAGAGAGAAATTGAGTCCCTTTCATTGCTTGAAAGGCTGCGGAAAGAAAGAAAACTTATTAACGGCGTTCGGGAGCTTGGACTCACTGGACCGGAAGCTATTGAGCTCCTAGGACATGAGGTGGTTGCTGGCGTCAAAGCGAGAGATGAACCACAAAGGTTCGATTGGAGAGACGAATTGGAGGGCGGCCAAGTCATAATCTGGATGAACGATATTGAAAAGGACAAGCGATATGAAGATTGGCCTACGACCTTGCATTCGGTTTGTGCCCTTATCCACAAAATTGTGTTAATTCTACTAACAAGCTCGAAGCTCCTCCAAAGAACATATCCAGGTCAATTGCCCCAAGTCCGCAAGGAAATTTTTGATGTGGTCCTCCCACTGGATTTATCAAACCTTGAAGATGTAAAAGTCATTGTTGAGACCCTTCAAAATTTCGTGAAGCGTAAGATTTCAGTTAGATTTGGATTTGTGCCTTTATCAGAAACCAATGCTGCAGTCGAGCAAGCAAAAGTGGCCTATCACTTGCTCGAAACATACGGACTGTCAGCTGTCATTGCTTACCTTGAAGCTGCGGCGTCAGCGAAGAAGCTGTCAAGCCCAAGTGACACCATTCTCAAGACTGTTGTCGAAGGCCGGAAAATCAGGACAGACAAGACGGCACATTCGCTCGAGAAAATTCTCAACATTGGAACGTACGATGAACGCGTCGAAGCCGCACAGAAATGGGCTTCCAGGCTAGCAATGGATAGCAAAGCTCCCGCTTTCTTTGTCGACGGCGTTGCACTCCCTCGTGATGAGAGTTGGTTGCAGGCAATGAGTGCCAGAGCCAGTAACGACCTGCAAGCTGTTCAAAATGCAGTCTACCAAGAGATTCTCACTGAAGAATGGATTCCCGCATGGTTCCTGTCAGGAGCTGCATCACGAAGAAATCCTTATGTGATCCCTGAAGATGAGAAGACCTTGAGAATCTTTGATGTTAAGAAGCTCCTTGACGAGCACTCTAGTATTTACAACGCTTTGCCACGTCTTCCAGCTGAAGGAACCTCCACGTCAGCAGATTGGACCAATGTCGTTTTGATAGTAGATTTGGTCACAGACGGCGGGTGGAAGTTGCTTCTCAACGCCGTTAAGTGGCGCGAGTTAAATCCGTCTGTGGAGCTCGTAATCTTACACAACTCAGCTCAACCTGGGCATGGTTTTAGTGTTACTGATAACCTTTTCACGCATGTCCGCGATGCTCAGGGGGGAGTCTTTGAAAGTCTGGATCAACTAAAGTCGGTTTTGAGATGGGATGGAATGGTCGAAGACTCGGATATTCGGGAAGTTGCAGGACAGTTCTGGAAAGCTGCTACACCACTGGTCCAAGCCCTCTCGCTCACGCCCGGCCAAAACGGAATACTGGTTAATGGACGTCTCGCCGGACCTCTTCCAGAAACCGCAGCAGCAGAGTTCACCACGGAAGACTTCGATCAGCTTGTGTCATATGAACTTACGAAACGCATTCGGCCGGCTTATGCTGCAATGGAAGCTCTTGGGATCTCTGAAAAAATCACAAATCCTCTGGTTGGAGCTATGATTTCATCGATAGTTGCAATATCGACCATCTCCGATGTACCGGAAGGTATGTTCGAGCAAGCATCTACCCTGAGGATGAACCAATTCAGTATCTTCAAGGCCGAGCACACTGTCATTGAAACTGGTGATAGTTCCACTGCTTCCATCCACCTCGATATTCTCGTGGATCCTGCTAGCGAGCAAGGTCAAAGATGGATACCTATTTTGAAAGCTATCTCAGAGCTTGAAGGAGTCTATATGAAGCTTTTCTTGAATCCTAGAGAACGGCTTCAAGAGCTGCCTGTCAAAAAGTTCTTCAGATACGTCATAGATTCAAAGCCGTCTTTCGATGAATCCGGTGCTCTGAAGGCACCTGGTGCTTCGTTTACTGGTGTTCCTCAAGAGGCATTACTTACTCTTGGCCTCGATATTCCTCCGGCCTGGCTAGTTGCCCCCAAGGTCTCAGCACACGATCTGGATAACATTAAATTGAGTTCCATCAAAACCAATGTTGACGCGCTGTACGAGCTCGAGCATATTCTGATCGAGGGACATTCTCGTGAGGTTGTAAGCGGTTCCGCACCTCGTGGAGCACAACTTGTTTTGGCCACGGAAAGAGATCCCCATTTTGCAGACACAATTATCATGTCCAACTTAGGGTATTTCCAGTTTAAAGCGAACCCTGGACTTTACAAGATCAATCTTAAAGAAGGACGAAGTTCTGAGATTTTTGAAATTGCCAGTCTCGGGTCCAAAGGCTGGAGTCCTAGGCCAAATGACAACACTCAAGAAGTCGTTCTTATGAGCTTCCAGGGAACTACGCTTTATCCCCGACTTGCTAGAAAGGCTGGGATGGAAGCAGAAGACGTTCTAGAAGCGAAGGTGGATTCTACAATGGATTTCGTGTCCCGTGGTCTCAATTTCGCACAAGGAATCTTGTCAGGTAAAGGGAAAGATCTTGAAGAGAAACATGCCGACATCAACATTTTCTCTGTCGCAAGTGGTCACCTTTACGAACGTATGCTGAATATCATGATGGTCAGCGTTATGAAGCACACCAATCACACGGTGAAATTCTGGTTCATTGAGCAGTTCCTCTCACCATCCTTCAAAGATTTCATTCCTTACCTTGCAGCACAGTATGGATTCAAGTACGAGATGGTTACATATAAATGGCCGCATTGGCTTCGGTCTCAGACTGAAAAGCAACGAGAGATTTGGGGTTACAAAATCCTTTTCCTGGATGTACTCTTTCCATTGTCTCTGGATAAAGTCATCTTCGTTGATGCCGATCAAATTGTGCGAACAGATATGATAGAGCTGGTCAATCATGATCTGAAAGGCGCGCCATATGGCTTTACCCCAATGTGTGACAGCCGGACGGAAATGGAAGGTTTCCGTTTCTGGAAACAAGGTTATTGGAAGAACTTCCTGCGTGGGCTGCCATATCACATTAGCGCGCTCTATGTGGTTGACCTGCGCCGTTTCCGCCAAATTGCTGCTGGTGACAGACTACGTCAACAATATCATCAGCTGTCTGCCGATCCTAACAGTTTGTCGAACTTGGACCAAGACCTTCCAAACCATATGCAGAGCGTGCTTCCAATCCACAGCTTACCGCAGGAATGGTTGTGGTGCGAGACCTGGTGCAGTGACGAGAGCCAAGCAGTAGCGAAGACAATTGATCTGTGCAACAACCCACAAACCAAGGAACCAAAGCTGGATAGAGCTCGGAGACAGGTTCCGGAATGGACTGTGTATGATGATGAGATTGCGGCTGTGGACCGCAAGAGAAAGGGCATAAAGGATGAAGTCGTTGTAGAGAAGAACACGAAGAGTAGAGCTTGGGAAGAACCTGTAACGAAGAAGGATGAATTGTAAAATAATCTTGGTTAGACCTAGTTAGAACTGTTCATTCGTTACTGCCCAACCATTTCATTCGAAAATGGCATTTTAAGTGGGTACGCAATACCTTTTCAAAGCGTGATATCTCGTTATCTCGTACCCAGTGTACCAGCAAAGACTCAAATCTACTGCCCTCGTCGCTTGACTTTTTTCTGGCTGCCTCGGAACGGCATTTCTATATCCCGATTAGTACATACGTTAATGTTTGAAGTATCAGTCCCCCAAGTGCGGGCTGATGCATCCAGCAGATAGAAAATACAACCACCCAGTTTACCTGTTTATCTGATCTTCTTCAAACTGAAGTACTCACGTGCAATCAAGCGCTCAGGCCAGCCACTTGAAAGTGTAACAGGAACTCTTCATCACATGGAGTTACATATTACAGCAAAGTTACACCTTAAAGGTATAAGCTTCATCGAAGAATGATGTTTAAGGCTAGAGAACAATATTTTGACGAAGACTACGACAGCAGCTAACAATATCCGTTACTACAACGATTGCTAGATTCGTCTACACCATCAATCTAAAACCATATCTTCTAGGCCCGTTATCCTTATTGCTGGCGGCAATCAAGGGCTTGGCTACGAAACTCCCACAATAGTAGCCAGGACGAAGAAATAGCACCTTGTTGTCGCCGCTCGTTCTCAACAAAAGACCGACGAGACTATCAAGATTGTTTCGTCCCAGACGGACTCGGATCTTGCAGACTTCACCTCCGTGCTTATCAATTTTGAAAACGGCGACCCTCTCTTCGCTGCTGCTAAGATCGTTGAGTAGAAATTCGGATATCTCGACCTTCTAGTCAACAACGCCGGTATCAAAAGCTCTTCTAATAAGAATGTCACTCTCCGTGAGAACTACCAAGCGGTTTAAATAGTAAGGTCTTCGGCATCGCTGTCATGAACGATACATTCCTGCCGCTGATCCGCGCATCGTAAATATCCTCAGCGCCGGATCATCACGGTCATCAGCGGTCTAGGTATGTTCGCGCGTCGCCCTCAGGAAAACTCCCCCTTCCACATCGCGAAATACCCCGTAGGACCCACTTACCGTAGCAGCAAGTCTGCGGTCAACATACCCTTCTGCGCTCGACAATGTCACGCTCCGAGAGGAAAGTATCTCACCCGTTTTGGTCGTGCCGGGATATTGCCGTGCAGCTTTTGGAGGCTTCAACGGAGACAAGGATGCTGGCGAGGGTGGTACAGATATCTCGCGCGTGCTGCCGTTGAGGGCGAGAATAAAGACCTGAGTTTGAAGATTATCGATGATGAAGGCAAATACGCCAAGTTCGGCTGGTGATACGTTTATGCTTTGCCTATAGTAGATATAAAAGAAAGGAAAATAGCCGATGCTACTATAGATGCAGAGGACTATCAATTTGTAAATAAGTAATTCTATTATCTCTTCTGCGATAAGATACAGCTATGACGTCAATTTACAGCCTTATCGCCTAAAGTCCTTATGGCTTGTCTTCGATATGACATATTATGTTATGAAGCCCTCAATGGATTATAAACAAATTATACTTTCCGCTGCTGTTTTCAACAGAGTTTAAAAGGGAGTTAACGCTGGAACAGGTACAGAAGTTGGAATTTTGTTCCCTTGACCTTTAGATATAGCCAAGGTTGCCTTGAAAGCGCATTGCAGATTTACTCCAAAGTTGTCCCAAGGAATCTGAAGTAATCTAGCATAGCCCAAAACAATCCAAACCCATCCAAAACAATCCAAATAAGGCAATGGAACAGTAATATTTACAAAATGAAGTTAAAGAAAAATGACGTGAGGCTTCCAGCTGGCTGAACCTCTTGAACATCAAGTCACTAGTAACTACCGACATGTACAGTCACTTGAAATGGACAGGCAATATGCTAGATGCACGTAAATATATCACTATATCTTCTATAGTACAACTGGTAACGCCTCAATCTTCCATAATACAGAACCAAGCGAATCTGAAGAAATTACGGAGTGGGCCTGGATCATGAGTGGAAGAGAAATGTGAGTTGGGAGCCATGATGACCGGGTGACTATGTTCTCTTTGCTCCAAACTAGTTCGTGGGCAGTATCTTCTATAGCAGCTCTCGCCCGTACCGGTGCACTATTTTAACCACAGATTTATCAAGCTTATATGTTCCATCCACAACTCAAACACGATTAATCAAAAGAAACAAAGATTAACTCCCGGTTCTCATAATTTAAATACGCTCATAGACCTGCTCATAGTTCATCTGAGCAAATGACTGACGCATATCCGCGAGCCCAACGGTTTCACCTAAGAGCGCATACACATCACTTGTCGAAACCATGAAAGACTTCCCCTTTGCCATTTTGGCTCGTATCTCCGGCGGCCCTAGAGCGAGACCACTTGCAGGCATGTTATGCTTCCGCAATGTACTCTCATACAGCGCCTTCACCTCAAGCCACTCGGGTTCCTCGCCGTAACCGTTCTGAAGCCCCATGCTAATCCGGGCATCCAGAGTGCCGAGCCAGACCGAATCGATCTGGTCTCCCACCTCAGTAAGGATAGCATCTAGGTTACGAATCCCCTCTACAGATTCGATCTCGATGACGACTGCCGCTTGGTAGTTGAAGTTCTCCCACAGACTTAAAGAGCTGTCGATGGGAACGTCGGAGATTCCTCGGAGCAAGCGAAAGGGTGGTGCAGAGCGCTTTCCGTTGATCCTGGCGCCGAACTTGGAGGCCGAGACGATATGTTTGGCTTGCTCGACGGTGTCGACTTGTGGTACGATGATGCTTGCGCCGGCATCGAGCACGTGTCCGATCGAGGCGTGGTCATGGCCCGGCACTCTATTCACGGTCAGTATCAAGGAACCTCCGTTCTGGGGCTGAGTTGTAAATACCGGACAAAAGCCATGGACTTTCCCTCGCTGATGAACTGGATATCGTGAACCATCTAGCCCAAAGTCGTCAGATTCCGATCACGCAACCCTTTCTGGCGGACATTTACCTGGGTCATCGTCTCAACATCCGTTGAAGCATGTTCCCAATCGATAAAAACAACATCATAGCCAAGTTGGGCAACGACCTTAGCTACCGGGGGGCAGGAGAGACCACAGAAGAAGCCGACAAGAGGTGGGATCAAGCCTTTATGTGCGTCTTGGATAGCATCACGGGCTCGGTGTGGTTGCAAGAGCGAAGGTGCTCGGTAGACTTGCATTCCTACAGGCTCTGTCGCTTTGTAGGTCCACTTCTCTGACCCGATGTCATTTGTAGCCATTATTCTGATGCTTGCTTCAAAAGAGGTGTTGTTCTTTATACTCTATCTTGACAATTCAAACTTTTCAATGAGGAGGCAGATCACGATACAAGAATGACGGTTGAACTTTTCTAAGGGGATACAAGCTTATTTATACCAAGGGCTCTGCAGTAAGTCTGGCATTGGAAGCATATAAAGCAAGGTAGGAGTGTCACAACTCGCCGATGATAGGACATCAACTGAATAAGAAAAACATCCAACAACAACCGCTGCTTCCCGAACGCGGAGCCTCCATCAGCTTAACACAGGCCGTTCCATTTTATCAGAAGTCAGTATTCAATTGGTCGCAGCACAGACAGTCTACTGCAGCTTACAGCTTACATGGAAAACAACCCCCGTGTCTATCAGTAGAATACCATGGCTTTCATAAGTACAGAGGCAGGTGGACTTGGTTCGTGCCCGAGGCAAAGCCTGGTAGCCTTTGTTGCATGTCCTTGAGATTTCACCAAGTGCTTACTCCAGCGAAATTGCTCTTGTCAGCATACAACGAGTGTTGTGGAATGGACTATTAAGAAGCCCACAGCTGAGGGCCGGCTATTCGTAATGCTTCCAGTGCGCTGCGATCTCTAAGTTTGACCTCCTCCGGCATTTGCATGGCACCGCACTAGAAGCACAAGGTAGGAGTCAACGGCGCTGCACTGTGCAATATGTGAAGTCGGAGATTCATTCTGTCCCACCAGCCAAGTAAACCAAGCCCAAACCAAGCGAGGGGCATCCCCATGCTGTAAGTCAAGTGGAGCCAAGATTCAGATATTGATGCTGAGAACATCCGGCAGAAATAAAACCGCTACGCTAAGAAGCCTGCAAGGAAGCAGGGGGCCGTCGCTATGAGGGCTCTGGAGCAGCTAGGCGTGGTTATCGTCCTCTGGCGCCGCATCCACCCCCCTGGATTCTCGACCAGTGAAAGGCGAGGCCGAGCAATGAGTCGTACCAGGTTCGAGAGCTTTTCCACGAACGAGTCAAAATGAATTTATGGATATATACTTACACACCAGATAGATAGATGATTACTGGGCCATGAGTCGACAGTTCCCATCCAGAATTATCCGTGCTTTTCGCCTGTTGCTGACATGATAGGTCCCACCTCCCTCATCCTCTTTGCAACCACCTACCATGTAGTCGCCACGAACCCCTTTGGGTGTTATAGGCTGCATTGCTTAGAACCGGTAGTAATCAGGCCCATATTAAAAAGGCCCGGTTGTTACAGCGAAGTAATTAGGTCATTCTGCCCCTGAAAGATATCTCGAGCCCTTAGTAGTCAGATTGGACGAAAACACGAACGCGAACGCGAACCCGGTGGGCTTTATCACCAGTTATCAGACTTCCTCAGCACAAACACTGCAGTTTCTTTCATATATATATATAATGGTATATGTTGACCAGAATGCCTGTGAGATCAACAAGAGTTTCTTGCGGTACCAAGGCATTTACCAAGTGGTCTGCATTTTCGTGTACTGCTTGCTGCTCAGTCCAAGATCAGCAAAGACAGGATCGTCACTCTTGAGATGCTCGACACGCTCCATGTCCTCCTCCTCTAACTTCTCCATCTCCTCGGCCGGCTTCTCCTTGCTCTCATCTTTCTGGTCCTTACTCTTCTCTTCGACCGCCTTGGTCATATCACCCAAGCCCTCGCCAATGATCAAGAATTGTGTATGCTCATAATCTAGGAGCTCAGGCTCCAGAGGCATCCAGCGCAAATTCCGAAATTTCTTCTGGATACTTTCGGGGTATTGTGCTGGATTGGAAAGGGTCGCATTAGATGGGCCTGGCGCGGTAGGATTCTTGACCGAGACGACATAGCTGCCGTTCTCATTAAGTCCGAGTTCTTTTTGTAGCTCGCCAATCTCTGGAACTGTGATGTGGTATGCGAGATGTGATTCTCTTCCAGTGGAAGTTATGGCGTAGACTCCCTCAGCGAAGGGAGTTGCAGCTGGCGTATGGCTGGTTCTGGAAACTGTCAATGATTGTGATATTGATTAGCAGCTGGTTAGCTTACCCTTGTGTCTTGGTGGCATATTCAGAATCTCCAAATTGTGCTTTCAAGTCCTTGATGGTAGCCTTTGGCTTCTCCACGAATACTAAGAACCTATCTTTCTTGCTCTTTGGCAGCACTTTCTTAGGTAGAGCCAAGAGCCTAGCATTTCCAAAGTCCTGAAGTGGTCCATCTCCAATCTTTGCCCCAAGTGGGAGAGGGCGGAGGACAATATAACCTAAATTCTGGTTAGTATTTGTCTTTCGAAAATGAAACCGGGCGCTGCGTGTCATGATGAAATGACGAAACTTACTTCGAGCAACGTCCTCAACACCTTGCGGATCCTCAACTCCAACTCTCCCGCGAAAGAAGAAGTAGATGATGCCCTTCTCGAGAATAGAGGACGGCATGGCCCTTGCCCTCTCGGGATCTTCAACGACTGAATCTCCATTTGCCTTGATCTTCGAGTCCATCTCGACCTCTTCCTCCATGGCAGCCTTGGTTACATCATCCGTATCAGCTTTGACCTCGTCAAAAGCATTCTTCTCTTGGGATCCATTGCTATATTGATCTCCGTCCTGGCCGGTCTTCTTTTGATTCTCCTTATCATTTACAGCTTCTTCGCGCTTCTTGACTGCTTCTTCTCGCCTCTCTAGCTCCTTCACCTTCTTTTCGTCGCCATTCTTCTCAGCTCCAGCAATCTGTTCTTCAATTGCATCTTCCTCGTCGACTACATCTTGCGCATTATTGATGGTTTCCTCAATGGTCTTTTGACCCTTAGCTGTCTTGGCTTTCTTGTTTGGGGAGGAAGTGTCTGGTGCAGAGCGCTTCTGGGCTACTTGCGCAGAAGAGCCTTGGGAGGATCGAGTGGTTGGCATGTTGACAGCCTGGGATTGTTCAGGCGCCTCAAGGTCGTTACTTCAAGATTAGAGTTATCAAGATTGGTGCCTCGAGCGTTATGTTTGCAATTGAGTAATTGGGGAGTCAATTGGTGAGAGAATTGGTGTTAAAATCCAAGGGCCAGGACGTACGAAAAAGAAGGAAGAGAGGAAATGGAGAGGGAAACAAAAGAAATGACAGACTATGGTTGGCAAGTCGCGTCCTCCCATACCAAGCACGCGTGACATCATCAATTTGAAAGTCACCAATTCACGTGCGCGGTATTTTGCTCCTCACTCAGCGCATCTGATCTCCAACACACGAATGTGAATTCCCAGCATTGTTGACCAAGACCATCGAATGTGACAATGATTTCCCCAAAGCTCCTCAGTGCCCGTACGGCTGCCATGGCTTCTGTGACACCACGAAGCTTCCACACCAGCATAACCATGCCATTCACCTCCACAAAAGTAAGTATGGACTTCTCGTCCAAACCCCGCCTCTTAACATATTCCCAGCCAAGAGATTCTTCAAGGCAAGAAAAGGCATTGGAGACAGAAACATCTTCGCCTAGCCACAGGCTGCAAAATCAAGGACAGGATAGCACAAAGCAAAGTTCTCCAGCAGCAATGGCCCACAAGAAAACTGTTGCAGAGTTAGACGCCGAGCTCTTGGAAAAGTTGGAGAATCGATCTGGGGAAGGAGGGGTGGCGGGCTTGGAGTATGAGGGCGGGAAAGCGGTGGCGATGAAGAGAGGAGTCAAGGAGAATATGTTCAGGCTAATTTGAACTGCTTTGTCTGACTAGTTTCGGAGATCGAGAAAAGTTGGGAAGACTGATCATGGACAGCAGTGTTGTATGGATATGTCGTGTGAACCGCTTTGACTTTATTACACACATCAAGTACTTTATGTGTTTCTCTGGGTATGGATATGATTCTCCTTTGAGCCTTGTGACGTTTCTCTGCCTCAACCTGGATTGTTCACGGTAAGCTTGTATAAACAAGTCTTCTCGTCACCAAGGTTCCCCCCACACTGCTTGTAGCGTGGGTGTTGTCGACTGCTAAGCAGGAACTCGCTTTTTCGAACTTGTTGCTGTGAATGTTGTTGTCCAACTCCATGAACCCTTCAATCGCCAACGACTTCTTTCCTCTCAGCATACCCTTCCACAAAGCCATTACTGTCCACCTGCCTGTCAAGAGAGATCTTATTCCTGTCAACCCACTCCCTCACTCTGACCTTGTCAATTCGAACCCTTTCCACAGTGCCCTTCCCTCTCCCAGCCTTCTCCACGATGCCCATCTCTCTCAAAACAGCCAGGCAATCATCGGCGGCAATCCACGTCTCCTTGCTAATACTCTCCACGTCCACCATCCCGCGACCTTTCTTTCGGTCCGTTTCCCTGACTTCCAACAACCACCTGGCAATCTCGCCACCCCAGTATCTCTTATATCCCTTCCTGCCCAGATCCGAGATGGGTTTCTCGGGGCCTCCCAAAATTCCTTCTCGACGCGAAATCTCGTAAGAAACGGCCATGAGCAAGGCACCAAGACCTTTCTTTTGCCAGGGCGGAAATATCAGAATGCATGCCAGATTATTGTTGTCCCAAGACATCTTCTCCTTGGAGAAAAAGCCAACAATCTGAGGTTTAGCAGGGTTGGATGGTGGAGTGTAAACGAGGAGAAAGTAGTTGAAGGAATAGACGTCGAAGAAGACAGACTTGTTGTCAAGGAACAGCTTTGCGAACAGGGAAAGATTCTGGCAGAATAACTGTGTATGAATGAGCCAAAAAAGCACATTTCGAAGTACATGCAAAAGCCATGGGGAATACTTACAGTCTCTACACTTCCATCAACCTCCCAAACCGTCCATGCACCTTCTTCTCCATGAGTATAGATCTTCCTACCCCTCGACAGATTCTCCCGCTCACAACAGCGTACATGTTTCCACCATTCGATGACCTCTCTCCCATATGCAAAGCAGCGATTACAGACATAGAGTCGCGGAACCACAATGCCTTTCCCGACCTCGATACTATCACCCTCACCTCTACTCTTGCCGCCCTCCATCAACACGCTGGCAGGATAGTATGAAGGATACCAAGCCTTGAAGGCAATGTTCCCAAAGATGACCTGCTCGATATTGCGCTCGCGCAGCTTCTCCTTCTCGGCATCCAGGGAGCTCTTGCTGGTGTTGGTGGTGGTAGTCATGATGCCGGAAGAGGAGGACGACGTCTTGGACATGCGTCGAGCATGGGCTTGTTGTCTCGACTGTGCCGTTGCTGTAGGGCCAGGCATATTCGCAAGGGCACTCTCGTCCAGGCACGTCAAGGCGCAGATGTGATTCTGCACTCCAGCTCTTTCATCCCTTGCGCGTGGACAGGAAGTTTGCGACTGCAATTACGATGTGACTGGGATTTTTTAGGCTACGACGACAAAGAACCATTCAGAACCAGCGATACGCCAGCTCTCCGCCTCCCTGGTCTACCAGTTGATCTAGAGGGAGGCTGTAGTGGGCTTTCAAGCTGCTGCACTGGTTGTTGGCTCCGGTTGCGATTCTATTCCATTACGGATTTACCCAAATCTGGTTGGTGATGTTCGCGTCGTCTGCGGCGCTCGTGCGCGTCTCTACTGGGCGGCAGGTCCCAGGCTCGTGATCCATGAGGGCATGTTGCGCTTGGTTTGGTGAAGTGCAACGACAAACTCATGATCAGTTCGATGTTATATCTTTATCATATTCTGCACTGCTGAGATTTTATCACAAACCATTTGCGAGTTTTGTCCACAAGGAATGTTGTGAAAACAGGTCAACTCATCATTATCAAGTAAAAGCTGGGCTTTATTTAGTACAAAGGAAGGTCTAATTGATTACTACCTTGCGCAGCATGTCCCCCAGGAGTACATCGACTTCCAATACATGCATGCCATTGCAATTGCGGTGCGGTGCGGGAGAAAAAAGAATAATGTAGCAGAGGTGGACCTCAGGTAAATCCACCGTCAAACACCCCATCCTGCCTGACCGGTCAAACCTCAGATCAAGACCTTAGAAGTAGCAAGACAAGATATGTGAAGCCGCCAAACCGATCCCGAACCCCTCGATGCAATCCCACTTTCTATACACCAAATCTCGATGCTCAGATTGCTTCCAAGCGTGATCTTACATACCCTCAAATTCTCCACCAAGATCATCCTCGTCTAAGTCCCCATCTTGAATTTCCTTTGCCATTTCGCGCTCGCGCTCTCGTGCTTCCTGTGCGTTCTTGAGTTCGAGTCTGTGCTGGTTCATTGGGAATCGCATAGCCTGATTCATATGGTTAGCAGATGTTGTACGCCAGAAGTTATTGTGACGTACCTTGACGCTTTCGTCATGGAGCGAGAGACAGGCTCGAATACGGTCATGGAATGCCTCTCCTGGCTCCCTGGTCGCATAAATATCACCGATTTCCTTGCTCTTCATGAATCCCTTTTCGCGATCCAAGGAAGCCTCTATGACGCCATCTCTGATAGCCTTTGCCACGATGTATTCAGCAGACTCTTCACTTCCCAAGTGCAAGCGTATACAGATGTCTCGGAGGGAGATTCTTGAGTATGACAATGACATCATTCGAATACCAGTCTTGATAACATTTTGTCGGAGACGGAGAATCAAAGTATATGTGCCATCTCGTCGGAATGTTTCGCTGTGTTGCTTGATTGCGGTCTCAAACTCTTCCAAGTTTCCAACCCGCACGGCTTGGACCAGAAGCAAATATGGGGCAAGAGGGCGTTCCAAGCTGGGCAGACGGAAAGTAGCACGATCAGGAATATCACCCATCAATAACTCAACAACCAAAAGCAGCTTTGTCGCAGTCTGCGAGAACCCTGCAGCGCTTGGGCTAGAGGGTGCCTTGCGGGTCGCTGCAGTTAGATGCTCGTGTGCTTCAGTGTATCGTAATTGGATGGCTCGAATTCGTCCAAGATAGTACAGGTATCGAGCAACCTGATTATTCGACGCATTTTCTGGAAACTTCGTATGTGAAATCAGAAGATCGGCTTGTGTGATGTGTGAGGTGGAAAGGTAGTTTCGCAAGAGGAGGACAATAACAGTTGACTGGGTGTCAATATCCTTGCGCAGAACTGCTGTTCGCAGGGCAGAGAGAAGAGCTGGTCTGATTGAGATGACGGGGGAGGCTGGAGATGGTGGTAATGGTGCCGTTTGCTCAGCAAACAGTGAGAAGTAGAAGTACACCCGGGCAGATAGCGAATCCAAGGTTCGTCGATTGAGAGAGTGTATCCTTTCAGCAAGATGTGCTGAGAAGACTGCTCCTTTCTGCACGATCTTGTTGTCAAGATAGTAGATTTGGACAAGAATTCCCAAGAAAATGTCGATCTCGGGGATGATTTCCTTGGGCTCCTTCTTTCCAGCCTTGGTCACCTTCTCACCGTCAATTTCCATCTCCGATCCTGCCTTTGTAAATGACGCATTCTCTCGACCGATGGCTACAAGCAGAGATTGTGCTGCAGGGTTTGTTGAAGGATATGTCTCCGTGATGGCTTGTGCGAGGATGTCAGGTGTGAGGCGTTTGCGAATAGAGGAAATAGATCTGAGGGCTCGAAGAGAGAATCTGGCATCAAACAACGCAACAGCTTTCTCTAATAATGGAAAATTGCCTTTGATATCTGCGATGGAGTTAGCCTCTTCACGGTTTAAGTCGTGTGTTGTGTTGGTTGCATACCGGCTACTGCCTTAGCAACAGGATCAATCTTGACGGCAAGATCATCCTCCTCGGCATTTGCAGATCCATCCATGATAAGGTCACCATCAGTGTCCTTTGGAGGAGGAGCTGAAAGCTTTGAGCCCTTTGAAGGTGGGACGACAACAGTCATCTCCTCGTCGCCTTCCTTAACCTTCTTTCCCTTTCCGGCCTTCAAAGTAGACTGCGCATCATCCTTCATCTCAACATCCTTGGTGCCATTAATCCCATTCTCTACCGGCTCTTTGCCATTCGTATGAGGAGTCTTGCTAGGCATATCGTTGTCGTGTCCGGGACTGGAGGCGCCCTGCCGTGACGTAAACTGTACTTCCGGTTGAGGTGATCGCGTCAACGCGGACAGAGGCTGGCAACCGTTTTGAGTGGCAGGCAGATCTGAGATTGAGGAGATTGGGGTATCCTTCGTTGATGGGGTAGGCTCGTGATGGGGAGTTTGTTGAGAGTTGTTGATTCTAAATGCACGTTTGAGGTGGTCTATTATCCAAGCCCATACAGCTCTGGCTTGAAGCTTAACGGATCTGTACGGGAGCCGAGTTCCCCGAAAAGGCATGGACGCGAGTCAGCGAGTGCCTGATTCCTAAGAACCAGCACGACAAACTGCACCGAGTAGCAATGATATAAACGTTGACTAGTATGATTAAATTAAAAAGTTTACTTCAGGAACTATTCAAAATCAACGAGGGATTACGGATGGCCTCTTGTGTCTCATAGCTACTTGTGTGTAGGTCTCAAATGATTTGCTGAAGGCCTCACGAGACCACTATTTGATAATACATCACGTGGAAAATAGACCAATACACGAGTGCAAAGTGGCTGCTGCCATTTGTCTTGCAGCAAATTATTGCTACGCCAGCAGAAGGTACATATATGACTTATCGTCTCCGCGATGAACGCCCTGCCCTGCCCAATAGCATCCCTCCCAGTGTGTTGTCCAGTAACTCCGACTTCAAATTAATCGACTGCCTGGATATCTGCGGTGTTTTGTCTCAGTACTAGGCTGTGATGGTGTTGATGTTGCGAGCAAGGTGCGAACAGAAGCCGTCTTGCTGCATTCCCTATAAAGGTGATTCGTCCTCAAACATCATCCTTGCGGGTAACCTTGGCTGCCTGGACTGCACTCATTTTCGAGATCCAGTTGGGAGCTGGTTGGATTTTACGGACGGTTCTGATCTCGTCACTAGCATATCCTGGAATACGGATGTTGTATTGACGCTCAAGAGTAAGTTGGATGTCGCGAATCTCCAGCATGTTGGAGCCGCGCTCTTTAGCATTCTTGCAAGCAGATTGCAAGACTTGGTCAACAAACGAGTCTGCAACATTGAGGATTGACTAGAGCATGTTAGAACGTCTTGACAGAGGCAAAGTATAAATAAGTAATCACAAGAACATACCTCTTCAGTTTCGGCAGTTAAGCCTTCTCCAGAGCCCAGAATATCCCCGCCTCCAGTGATCTGTTTGACAAGCTCATCCAATTTCTTCTTGTTCAAGACTCGATCACCATCGCCATCAAGCTGGAAACCCGGGGGTTTGGTAAGAACCGGTTGGCCCATGACTCCGTTGCCTACGTTGCTTGGACCTCCAGAGTATGACGGACGTGGTTGAGGCATGGAGACTGGTTGAGGTGGCGCGGTCGCGTTGGGTGGTAGATGTTTTGGGATGGGCATTTTATTTGTGATGGTATTTGGAGTCTCCCTTCCAGGACCTGCTGGATGGGCATGGGTACCCATTCCCATCACGTTCGGAGTGCCGGTTGTTTGACCGCTCGAATAAGAGCGAGCAGCTTGCGACAATGCAGCCTGATGCGTTAAAGGCCTTGGTGGCCCTTGAGATGTTCCTGATTGCGGCCCAGCAGATTGGGGGATAGCAGACTGGGGAGAGTTGTTCTGCAAAGGAGTACTTCTTTGTTGTGCAGCTACCTGTGCCACCGCAGTGTTAATGGGAGCAGGTATGCCAGCTTCAGTCTTTATATGTGGTGCTGGTCCTCCTTGCGGCATATTTGGCATGGAAGGAGCAGCCTGAGGTTGATTTTGGGTAGGGCCTGGTGCTTGACCTTGAGTCTGAGCCTGACCTTGAACTGGATTCTGGCTTGGCTGACCATTTGGTGCTTGCATTTGGGGTCGACCACCACCCATCTGCTGGTTCCTTGCAGCTTCTATAGCCGCATTCACAGTCTGGCCAATGCTATTCTGCTGTTGCAGGTTCATCTGAGGACGCTGCGCCCCAGCGCCAGCTTGTATGGCATTGCTTTGTGCTCCAGCATTTGGCGCTGCTTGTGAAGGTTGTGCAGGGTTCGCATTTGTATTTGCGCCTGCACTCGCATTTGCCTGCTGCTGGGCTGAGTTTGAAGCCTGTGATGCTGCTTGCTGTTGTTTCCGAAACCCTTCCACAAATTGTTGCGCTTCATTATAGCTCTTTTGAGCACTTTCTTTCTTTTCTCTCCATTCCTTTTCTTCGTCTGCGTTAAGTGGGTTGCCCTCGTTGTTCCGCTTCTCCAGTGCAGCATCCAGGCCCGCCATTCGGCTTTTGGAGGTTTCCATCTGTAGCAATCCCTTCAAGTATCTCGACTTTGTTTCCTGAATCCATTTTGCTGCCTCAGGGGAGCCTTGTGCATATTGCGAAGGAGGCTGGTATGGGAACGAATTGATGTGGTCCATAACCTTCTGCGAGATCTTCGGCCCTTGAGCTCTGGCAGCCTCCACGCCTTGCATAGCTGTACCACCACCCTGCTGCTGTAGTCTAGCTGCATGCTGGGTCCGGAATTGCTGGATCTTCTGTGTCAGGGTCTTTGAAAACTCGTACAGCTTGCGCTTCGCATCTTGATGGGCTTGAGTCTCAGGTCCGTTTTTCTCTACCGTTCCCCAGAGGACTCTCAACCCTTGTTCCCATTTTTGTTTTTCAGCTGCCGAGAACTGCTCTGGCAGTGTCCTCATATTCTCAGGTTTGTATAGCTGCACACGATGCTGCTGCGGCTGTCCTTGTCCTTGTTGCGGTTGTGCCCCAGATTGCTGGCCTTGGCCAGGCTGGCCCTGGGCACCATTCATGACGGCGCTCGCTCAGTCCACGGGTTATATTAGGATACGATGGATTTTACGGTTCGGAGGTTCATTTATTGCAGTCCGAGGTGTGAGGCAGGGTTGTTGAGCGATATGGGCACTTAACAGTACGTTCAGTGAAGCTTCGGCCACGATCGGACTTAGCCGCATGCCTGAAATTGTGGGCAACTTCAGCCTCACAGCCTTTTGTGGGGTTAATGAGCTCGTGTGAGAGCTCCTGATGATCATGTCGCCGTGCAAATAGCTAAAATGATCACTGAAAAGTACTCCCCAGAAAACATTATCTCAATTGAATTACGTTTGATGAATTTCAGAAGACAAATTCGAAAAGCAACAAAATATTGGATTTGGTATCATGCCATGCTAACAATTTCTGCAGATTTACCAGGCTAATCTCAAAATGCAAAGTGCTGTAGTTGTAATGTAACACGCTGTGAACTTGCCTCCCAGTCGTTCAGTCATTCATTAGTCATATCCGTCGTAAATCAATCCACGCCAGAATCCACATCCATTTCTTGGATGTAGTAAGGCAAATTCTTATCAACCCCCTGACCTTCAGTATCGTCATCATGAAGTTCAACCAGTTCCTCACAAGATTCTGGTTCTTCCTCCTCCTCGATCCTTGGCGGCGGATCATCGAAGATCAAGCTGGATCGATCCGTCTTTCTTCGTAGTCTCCGAGCACTAGATCCAGCTTCGCCAGCATCCAACTGAGGAGCAAACATATCATCTTCGTCGGTTCCACTTCCAACGCTCTCTCCATGCGTCCTTTTCACACTTCCCGAGCTCCTGCGCTTCCGTCTTTTCTCTCTCCTCATAGCCTCTATCTGCGCCAGATGGTCATCCATGTCCGAGTCCGGATCATCACAGTCCAAATGTCGTAGCGCAGACACAACGTGGGAGTCCAACTCGCTAGCTGCCTTCCACGAGCGATGGTGATCAGACTCGGCATCCTCATAGTGATAAGGCCTAATAATATCCTCGTCATCGCTGTTCATATCTTCAATATCACTTTCAGTGATCTCTTCCACTGTGAAATTCGCTTTCTGGGTATAATTTGGTGGCGGTGAGCTCCTTCCCTGCTCACTCGGCTCAGGACTTGCTGATCTTGCAGAGCTAAGAGATCTAGGTGGGCTGCCACTGCCAGAAGATTCGGATGAGGGTGAGGAAGATCGTGGGGACAGATCTTCGAGCCTCGAAAAACGATTGTGACTGAAGTGGTACCCGTCCCGATGAGCTCTTAGCGTATCATCCAGTGTGCGCGATATATGCGCAAAACTCTGGATGCCATGCCGCCTCTGTCTTCCAATGTTGAACGTAGGTGAAGTAGGTGTTTCTGGTGGGGAAGACGGCGCTGTCGGCTGGGTGAAACTCATCTCTGGCGTCTGCGGCCTCATGGTGGTGGATGGTCTTGGGAATGGAGTTTTGCGTGGTTTCTATATAAATAGGAAATGTATGTTCCGGTCAAGGCGTCAACGCCCTTGGTAAATATCTCCAACGTGGAGAGAGAAGTCGAAGAGCTTTGCAGGTCATGATAAGCGGGAATCGATACGTGAGCTTGGGCACTTTAGGGGCCTCGAAACTTCAAGCAAATCGTGAAGTGATCCGGGTCGCCTCGTGAAGCTCTGTCCTTTCGTTGACAAAGGGGTGATTTGGTGTCGGGATCCTGGACCTGCTTATTTGCAACTTGCGGGAGGGCAAGGATGTGCTGCTATAGTTCAGCGGCGTGAGGCAGCCAATTGCTGAATGCGGTTCTGGTATAGCAGAGGAATATCGACTGGCGTTGCTTGCACAGTAGAAGAAAGGAGGAACTGTTTCGAAGAGAAGACAGCAAGAGTTGAACGGGTTAGGAGTCCGAGTTGCAAGACCTGGGATGAATGAAGTGGAAACCTGCGGCAAACCGAACCTCTTATACTCGACCCTATCCACCGCCGAGAATAGAAGGGAACGCCCGCGACCGCTGCGAGACAATGCACGCGGGAACGGGCAGCCGGGAACTCCAAGAAACTTGGGGAGCGTCAAGAGCAGAAGCCGGGATGAAGGTCGAGTTGGGCAGCAATGCCGGCGCTCGTCGGGTTTCCTCTGCTAATGGCGAGCGAGACTTTTCGTCGATACGGATTCCCTACTTGGGCGCGCGAGCGGCTCTGTGCGTGGCAGAAGCATCTTCCCACAAGTCCGGAGTATGAAGAACAGGAAGGAGGGAGTGATGCGTTGTCATGGAAAAGTAAAAGTAAATTTCGGATGAAATCGAGAAGCCACATGGAGTCATGCACCAGTTGGCTGAGAACCTACCGCTCTACCAATGAAGGTCGGAAATGCATGAAATCATGGTGGACGAAGCGTGCGGGAGCATGCGCGTTGTGATTCGTGAGGTGCACTGAGATGCAGTAGCAGCGATGGTCGATTCCATCGGGGGGTCCATATGGGATGGCATGGGATGGGATGAGCGGAGCGGATGGCGATGCACACAAGTGGGAGGAAGAAGTCGGTGAGGAGACACTACGGGGTGGAGGACTCCACGCCTCCGTTTATTGTGAGATGGGGGCTCAGGCACGAAAGATGTCGGTCGCATCATGGCTGCCTCGTTCTGCTGCTGCTGCTGCTGGGCTGGGCTGGCTGGTCAGCCGGGTGGCGCCTGAGGCCGCCAGCTCGTGTGCCTGCACGTGCCATGGCGCTCCTAGCAACTTGCGTAAGTTACGGAGGGAGTATTGACATCGCGTAACCTGCTCTGCCCCTTCACCTCAAGCACGCGTCGGGATCTGCTACAGCTCTGCCAGGTACCGCCATGTCTTTACTCTCAAAGCATCTTGAGCAGATTGCTTTCTCGTCCGAGTCGATTGCCACCCTGCCGCACGTCTTTCCACCCCCAGCTTTGGCGCTTTCACTGACGACCCCTCCAGCTTTCCCCCGCCCAAAATCTTCACAAATGCGCTGCTCTCGACCAGTGACATTACCTCTTTGATTCGCGACACTGAACCGCATGAGCGCGCTCTCTTTTCTGTCCCTCCACCTTTGCCGCCATCCACTGCTCAAAACCCAGATCCGCAAGCCAGCAGCAATCGGCGGCACACCGTCTTCAACGTTGCTTCGGGAGAAGTTGTTCCATCCAATGGGCCTTCGGCAAGGGCGCCGCGCAAAAATACAGCCGTCGCTGCTGTCCTTGGTGGGGAGCTGCATTCTCAGATCAAGAAGAATGAACAGGGCAAAGGAGAATTCGATATTGAGGTTTTGCTCAGAGGCGCTGAAAAACTGAACGATGTCCACCCAACTTCAGGTGTCTCTGAGAGAATACAAAGCATTCGCACTAGATACGCACAATTGAATACAAGCTTGCGGCATTACGAGGCCAAGGTTGCTAGACAGACGAGGGAGTTGGAGAGAATGCATCGTGGCGTAGACGCGGACAGCGAAGAAGAGGACGGCGAGAGCATGCCAGGCGAGGATAACCAAGAGGACCAGGAGATGGAGATTGAAGTTACCGATGAGGATTTGAGAAGGGAAGAGGAGGAGATTAGGGAGTTGGAGAGGAAGAAGAAGGCCTTGGAAGACCGGGTTAGTGGCATGGAGCGAGATCTCGGAGGATTGCTCAGGTGACAGCATGTAGTTTGTGGTGTTGGTTCTATTTGATACCCGGAATGACAACTGAAATGATTAATGACATACAACAATTCTATTCAGAACCCTTACTTACTGTACTCGGTCCTGAGAGTATTACAGAGAGGCACTCATGCAACCCGAGTGCAAGTATGTTCGTTGTATGCGCGGCAGCAGCCTGCAAGACTATGATTTTCAGGTCCCGAATGCTGTAAGAAGCCGGAAAGTATTGCGCCTACCATGTCAGGAACTGTATTCCATTGGACGACGTTTCTAGAGAACTCACGGCCAACATACAACATAAACCACTTCATACCACGAAATAAAAGGTCCCCCAAAAGATATATTAATAGAATTTCTAGTATCCGTGTCAGATTCGACTTGAACATATTGTAAGTTGCGAGATAGCTCAAAAAGTTAACCACTGACTTGAGAATCCCGATACGAGATTTTTGTATGGGTAATTCTCTAATAAGTTTTATGTTTGTATTCCACAAACTAAAACCTTAGGAAACACGAAAGAGCAGCGACGGGAAGCTGTACAGTCTCAGAGGTCAATATCATGAACAAAATACTACAATCGTTATGATTTTTGTTGATGCCATCGTTTCACCTCTATATCTGCAAATACAGAAGAGTGCTAGGAAACACTTAGGTGAGTAGATATTATCACAATCGCCGGGGAAAACACTGCAGAAGAAACGTTACGTTTGGTAGACTAATATGTTCAGTTTTGTACCGTATACTTCCCTTTGTCTAACGCAAACAGGGGAGTTTCCGCGAATGAAAGTCTACATATCGATTTGGCTTCGGATCAATCCATGTCATAGTCACCGCTTCGAAATCTGCATTTCTTGGTTAGAATGTGTTCTCCCCGCGTTCACGTCCGCCGCCAGTACTCGTAGTCCAGTAACTACATATAGGCTTCCCAAACCTGGAAAATTAAGTATGAAGCCGCCTGATAAATATAAAACAAATAGCAGCATCTACCAAGATTTGACTACAAAGAGGTAGATAGGGCTATATTAGCGATATTAGATTGAATACGGTACGACAAGATGATTTTCAGCGTAGACAAAGTAGAAGATATAATCATCTTCGGCTTCTCAGTATACCACGGACTATTCCTACGATGAGTAAGCGTACCTCAAATGTAATCAAATTCTTGGGCAAGCTAGGCAAGTCCCGATCTAGTAGTGTAGTACTACTAGAAGAAAAGTTAACCTCGAACTAAGGTTTATTATATTCGACTTCGACTTAGCCGTACTTCAAAAACTTATATAATTCCATACCAGGACAGAATTCATTGCCTACATAGCTATCACACTCCAAATTCCCAAACACAAAACCACAAATCGATTATCCTCTGAGTCTCTATGATTTGAACCCTTCCTTACTCAATACCCACAAAACCATAAATCAATTCTCCTCTAAGTCTCTATGATTTCGACTCTACCTTACTCAACACCCACGACAGATGCGTCCAATTCTTCAATAGTGGCGCTCCCTGACGCCAATGAGCAGAGACTTATTCGTAATAGACGTGTCACTGAATACGGGGTTGTTCATCTTGAATTGTCTGTTGTACCGCAAGCTGACGAGAGAGAATATATCGATTAAGAAGCCTTCCGACTCGGAATAATAGCTATACTTATGTCCGTCTTGGGGAAAGTATGCTTTTCCTATTAGATATGATAGGACTTGTGTTATAGAAGGGGACGTTTGTGGGGTTGAAACTCGTTTCCCTAGCGCATTGTGGTCACAATCAGTGCTTTAAGACAAACTAAATACATACTCGACACCAGGATATCTTATTATAAGTACTTTCTAGCCGCACATACCTTTTATAGAATACGCGCATCACTCAAATGCGTTGTGCGGGCACCATAGAAGTATGGCGAGCCTTTACCTTCAGATCGCGTCTTGAATGCTTGCGAATTCAATCAAGTACCATAGATGTGTGGGAATTGTTACCTTCAGATCGAACGCTTATTGATTCAACGAGTGTGGGCGCTTCAACAGCTACCTCCATTCTTTCTGGATGTTAACGCATCCATTCCAACCTCTAATTGAAAGTCAGCAGTACCAAATTGCAAAATGGAGCTGGCCTGCAACAATACTGGCGCTTCACATGGGACCCGTCTCAACTCTGTTAACTTCTCGAACTGTGTCGTTGCAGTTATGGCGTTGGCCAGAATGGCGATGGACTTGGCTCGTGTGGAAAGTTATATGAGGTTCTAAAATGACATATCAAATGCGTATTAGACCAGACTGTGTCGGACAAATGAAATAAGACAGATTCTTGCTACGAAGGAAAAGGAGACAAAAGCTCACCCAGCTTGTCGTTGTCCTAGCCTGATAGCAACAGATCCGCAACTGCGATCCCCACTAACCTACACAGCCATCTAATCCTCCTTAATCCCTACTTTCCCAATCTTCCGCAATCCAAGCCCAATAATGGCCAAGGCTAAGATATTCCCACCAAAGCAAATCCAAAACGTGACGCGATAACCATCCATCAACATCTCCGCTTCGCTCTTCTTGTTGCCCTGCTTGGATAATGTAACACTTGCAGCGATCACCGCCGTTATCGCTAACCCAAAACTATTTCCGATATTGCTAAGCGTGTTGAAGACACCACCTGCGAGACCGTGAGTCTTGTGTGGGAAGACCGTTGTGATTACTAGATTAGCGACTGTGAAGAGAACGTCGATGCAGATTGGCGCACAAGAGACGGCGAAAAATGCGCAGGTCCAATATGACCATTCGGGATTCACAATCGCTAGAAGGAGCGGCGAGATGGATGTCACGAGCGTCGCTCCTAGCAAGAGGATATCTGCTCGCGTACGCTTCACGAGCCAACCCGTGAGAAAATTTGTGATAGTACCGGTTACGACCATGGGTAGGAACCTAATGGACGTCTGGAGCCCGTCAAGCCCTTGGACCGATTGGAAGAATAGGGTTAGGAAGTACTGGATCGCGTTGAAAGAACCCCACATGATAAAGACCGTCACACAAAGAGATGTGAACACTCGGCTATTCCAGATCGAAGGAGGGATCACAACAATGCGTCCGAGTTTTTCTTGTCGTAGGCTATAGTATGCGTACATTGGCAAGAGAACCACGGCAATCGAGAAGATTGCCAAAGATGCTGGAGTCGGAAAATTCGAGGCGCCACCTGCTAATACGGAGAGGATGTACGAAAACATCCCAAGCGATGTACTTAAGAGCCCGATTCCAATCCAATCAATCTCGGACTTCAGCCGCTTCATAATCGTGGAATACGATTGCGGAGGAGTGTTCTGGGTCTTAGGAACCCCAAAAATGGAGATCACCACCACCGCACCATTCAGGATGGCGCCAATGTAGTAACCGTATCGCCACCCAATGTTCTCTACAAACACTCCGCCCATGACGAGGCCGACTGAAAAGCCTACTGGTTGGGCAGCTCCTAGACAAGCAAATGCGGTATTCCTCCCTGAGCCGACGGGAATATTTCTAGTGATCAAGATGACAGAAGAAGGCAGCGTCAACGAGAGAGCAATGCCTTGAGCTGCCCGAAATAGAATTAATTCAATTCCAGTTCGGCTCAGCCCTGAAGCAACCGTTGTGAGAGTCATCAAGGATGCACCAGTGAGATAGACTTTCCTTGCATCAATGACATCGGCCACCGATCCTGAGAGCAAAAGCGCGCAACCACATGCCAAGGCATTGACCGAAGAGGGCCAAAGGAGCAAGCTCTCACTAAGTCCAATATCAGTCGCCATGGTCGGAAGAGCGACGATCAGAAGACCTCCTAGCAAGCTAGAAATCATACTCACTGACGCTACGGTGCCGATGATGATAGCCATTTGCCATTTTGAAATGGGGGAGGCGGCACTGCCGGCGAGTGTCTCTGGTGAGTGATCTGGATAGTGCTGTGGTTCGAGATCCTCAAGTGGCTTTTGGTTAACCCTTGATGTAGGTGGTGGTTTAGGGTATTCGATTGGCTCCAGCTTGATGGCGGTGAGCGTCGATGCTGCTACCGCAGCAATGGTCGTTGTAGACATCAAGATATTTGCTTGGGGAAATAGATAAATGAGCGGGTTTTGTTGCAGCCTAAAGTGATGAGCGCGGTGTGGTAAGGACCAAATAATTTGGTAGTAAGGATTGGCGGCGTACAGATTCCCACAAGGTTATCCTACCTCCATCAAAGGAAAGAGACATAACAGCAGGGACGAGCTCGAGATATATATGCCTGGTTGATTGGAAATATTCGGCCGAGAGAAGTCAAAGTAACAAGTTGTAATACTTCCTCTTCGGGAATGAAGCTGCGGCCGCTAGCAAGCATCGAGGAGTCATCACTGTAATCATCCGATATCCCTGCAGATTCTTTGCGTGGGATACTGCTCAATTCTAATGTTAGGAATCATTTGAAGGTCTCTGTGCAGTGACTTCTTTCTTGTTCCCGTCAGTTGTTCAAATACGATCGCCAGCTCTGGTTGCATACACTCGGGAGCCCGACCGGTTATCGCGGGAGCATGTAGCCGTCTTTTAACCATGGCGGCATCAGCTTCTCCACTGCCTCGGCGAAGAATGTCCACGGAGTATTATAGAAGGGGACATTTGTGGTGTTTAAAGTCGTTTCACTAGCACACCATTGCGGTCACAATCAGTACTGTAAGACAAATGAAATACATACTCAACACTAGGATATTTTATTATAAGTAAAGATTATGCATTTCACTTTTTCTACTAAGCAGCACTCCTACTATGGTTATAGCGCAACTTTTTATGGTAATTGTGCCGTCAAAAGTATCATGTTCAACATGTCTGTCAAGGTCACAGAAAACCCATCATGGATTTCAAAAAAAGAGTATGTCATGAACGTATCCAAATGTTTACCTGACAGGCGATCTTGTGGGGCGTCTCCAAACGAAGCCTGTCTCTTTGATCCTCGACAGGGAAGTCTATATCATTCATCTCAGTCTCCGAAGGGGCCATGATGTCAATGCCTACTATTGCCAGGTGGAACCATAATCGACAGTGACGCGTTCCTTCAGCTGAATATATCATACTAACTTCGTGCTCGAAATGCACTGACAGTTAGTCAGTTCGCACTTATGTATTATTACTCGATCTTCTTTGCAATTATTTCATTATCAAGTATCAGGAAGTTAGCCGTTTTGAAAGGTATCCGCTGAATTCATTTGTCAGGATCGTAATGGATGTTATTGGAAGATCCTGGAGATGTAGAAGGCGGGAGAAGCGATGCCATCTCTTGTTATTTTGATGTATATATGGACTCGGTAGCTTTGTAGATTTAACGATGTTGGCAAGGCGAAATCTGGTGGTAGAATTATCGCTGTATCTGATGGGGACGGCGGTAGTGGTAAAGCTGGGTTCTCATTAGACTGAACGGCACCAGTCTGACTCTCGGCGACGGTTATCCAAAGTACAAAGTAGGACAGCGTCCGCAACGGTCTCCAGTGATGAAGCTATTTCTTTCGCACAAAGATCTCCCCATTAAAATTTGTATCTTTCCTCTCCAACACTATTCAATGGGGAGGTTGTGTCTTTCCTATACCATGGGGAGGTTTGTGCCTTTCGTCTCCGATGGTGGGTACTGTGCCTTCCGTCTCCAACACTCTCCAATTGGGAGGTTTGTGCCTTTCGTCTCTGGTAGCGGGTACTCTGTCTTTTGTCTCCAACGCTCTCCGATGGGGAGGTTGTGTCTTGTAATCAGAACAGTATAAACGAAACTGGCCGACCTGTTGAATATTAGTGGTACCAGCGTAAGTATCACGACCGGATGTTAGATAGTTGCGTGAGGAAAGTGGTTGGAAGGCTAATACCAGCGTGTTATTATTGATGTTAGAAAGTTCAGGTGGTTTAGGGATAGCTCTGGATTTGTCCAAGCCACTCTCTTCCGGCTTCAATTGTTCTCGTTTTGCGCAAAGTGAATATATGAAAGAGCAGCCACCCCAGAGTCCAGAATACGATCTTCATCGCCGCCCTCCAGCCCAGCGTCAAGCGCATGATGATCCAGATACTGGAAAATGCAAGAAACAATGCGATATTTACAGCTTGGAAAGTCGACTGTAGTTGACCTACCGAAAGCTTCAGATGGGAAAACCACCCCAGTTGCACGATTTTGTTGTCAAAAGACTGCATGGCATCAAGATGAAAGAAAACTAAACATCTAGGCTAAGATTTGCGCAAATTCAAGCGATCGCTTAGGTTTGACACACCCTCAACGTCAGCTATTCAAGACATGCTTCGATATGACTTCTACTCGCCTTCTTAACTCTACAGCAGATAAGCAGGTAACAGTTTCATATGATATTTATGGTGGGGTTTGATTATGGGCAGCTATTCAAAGTGTGATTCTGCTTTACCATATGGTCCTAACCAAATTCTGTCCGAATCGGTGCTTCACCCGGTCCTCGATTTCTTTTGATTTATGCTTGGATGTAAGTCTTTCTGATGGTGGAAATGCTATTTCCTATTCGGCGTTAAAACTGCTGTGTGATATAAGGAGATATCGAAGAATCAGACTCGAAATGTCTTGTCGCAGAGGTGTTGTTGCATGTCCAAAGTTTGAAGTGCCAGCTTAGACTTCCCTGGCGCCATCCAAAATACACGTCAGCTTTTCCAACTTTATATACCTACATACTAAAATTTCCTCACAAGTAACCAAATTCCATACGCCTAGTGTAGTGGTAAAATACTACAGTGTGAAATAGAACGATGGTTGCGCTCAAGGAGCGCAATTATTCTAGACATTAACGGCTTTGGCGAAGATCCTCCTTCAAAACTCCTTAAGCATTAGTGTGCACAAGGATTTTCTACGAGATGCCAGGGTATTTACCACCCTCACCTGAAGTTTCAGGTCGGCATCATCTGAGTTTTTGCCTTTTTGATCTTTGGTTATGTGTTCCCTTTTTGTGGCAGTTGACGCGCCTTGCCTTATTTTGTTTTGGTGTTGCGTGTAGGACTCAGGCACCAAGAACGCCTTTGGTTACTCCAGAAGCCTATGGGAAGCCTTCTACCAAATGGTTTGGTTCGAATTCTGGCAATTATCGAACCATGGCAGGTATTCTTCTTTTGCCTGTTGACCTGAGCCCATAGACTCGAATCAACTTTGCCTCTCTGGCTCTTTGCTTTCAAGACATTCTTGCACATAGGACACCCACTTAGATTCCCATGTAATCCTTTTACAAGCAGTCGCATGCCAGAAATGAGGACAATTTACTAGCTAAAGTATGCCAACTGCAATCAACGAATACATCCAGCCACAGTTCACCTTCAGAATCGTGGAAAGACAAGATCCAAAATGGCACATTTGTCTGCGTTCCTACAAAGGGGTTACGTAGCTTTCTATGAATGATAATAGTTCTAACCTCGTTAAACGCTGTTTAGCTGTGGAAGGTAAACTCTTGGATAGCTGGGAATCTGGTGTTGATGCGTTGAGAGCACGCGATGGGACTAGGATACTAGCATTCTGAATTTAGGAGTACCAGATGTAAGTGGGAATTATCCAGCTCAGGGCAAGTCCTTTGGAATGCACATATTTACAAGAGCTGCTGCAATCAAATGTCTATGATCGTATAATCATACATTTATGACTATCTACAGATTCCTCAAGAGCCTAGGACTTGCTAAGCCAAGGAGTGACAGAGAGTGCAAGACACTATCCCCATCTTACTTTTGGGAGAAAAGCGAGTCTGTACATGCTCCAGGAGACGTGGCACAAAAAAAGATGCTTCCTGACATCCAACAAAGAACAATGACCAGCCACCAATGCGACGACGTCAAAATATCCACAAAAAAAGCCTTCATCACTCATAAACCTGAACGTAGGAGTGCCATCTAATTGAACCCAGACGTCTTCATCCGCCCATTCGTCTTGTTATTCAAGGCCTTGGGAAGCTTAACAGCTGGAATACTGCTATCACTACCCGAATCGGTGTCACCCGCGGCCTGGTCAAGCACAAAAGAGCGCTTAGCATTATTCCTAGCATTGTTGGACTGGAGTCGATCTCCATTCACGGTTTTCTTGGTATGTGGTTGGAAGGAGTTCCAGATCTCCTGAGCTTCGGAGACGTTAACTCGCTTCTTCCTTTTAACCCGCCTTTCGCTCTCATCATCTTCATGGAGCAGGCCCTTCCGTTTATTCTTCTCCTTTCGGCGTGGCTCAAGTAGCTCAGACTGACTTGACTGTGTCTCTTCTACTACCTCTTCTTCTAAGGCGGCGGCAAAACGCTTGCGTGGCTTGTTTTCCTTACTGGCTGGGAATGCCTCTAGTATTTGAGAGCTCTCACGGATTTCGCGAGGTGTGCCTTGTAGCTCAGGACTTGCTTCGAGCTGGGTATTGAGATGAGATCTGGGGAGGCCGAATGTGGTGATCTCCCGTTCTTCAAGGACATGGCTTGCCGTACTATCCTCAGCTGAATCTTCTGAATCGTCTTCTACAGCTTCATAGCCGACAGTATCGTTTACCACCGCCTTATCGTGAGTAAAACTTACAGCATCTTGGGCATCGTCATCGATCTCATCACGGTCAGAAGAACTTGTAGCATCAGACTGGTCCTGATTGTGGTCCTCGGCATGGTGACTGTCAACAGAAGCTGAAGATCTATTGAGTTGATGATATTCTTTGGAACCTTCGATGGGATCTTCGAGAGGGTCTGGGGTCGCCACTTCTTCCTCTTCTTCTTGTTCCGGTTCATAGCGAGGAATCATATTTGCAGACATCCTACGCCAGTCTTCTCCGTCCTCAGCAATTTCTTCCAGGTCGTCCTCTTGGTTTTCCTCGTGCTCCTCTGAGAGTTGTTCGGTTTCTTCCGGCGTCTCATCTTCAATGGCTTCGTCGGGGTATGCTGCTGTAGTGCTGTTTCTTTCCACTGGCGGATCTGTACTGCGATCCTCGATGGCTGGTGAAGCCTGGATGTTGACTACGTTGTCTGAGGTAGGTATCGCTTCATTATTATCGGCCTGTTTAAGACTCTCTCGCTGCTGCTTGCCCCTTCTATTCTTTTTCACCATCGCATTCAGATCGACTGATACTTCACTCTCCTGGTCAACCTGCTCTTGCTCTTGAGACAGCTTCTCTGAGATCATTGTGGCTTTTTTCTCCTTCTTGCTCTTCTTCTTCTTTTCTTTTGCTGAAGCAGAGACTGTTGACTCCTTTAAAGTCGGTGCCTCTGTTGGCTTATCTTCCGGGGATCGTTGCAAAAGGATCGAATCTTTGGCCGTTCCATCAATATCAGCTGCAGGCAGGGCTTTAGATTTCTTGGCCTTCTTGGCACCTTTGCTCTTTTCCACCAAGTAACTGGATTCCTGTTCGTAATCCATAGGATCCTCCTTAGCCACAATCTTCTCTCTCTTCTTCGATGATTTCTTATGCGAGCTTTTGATCCCTTCAAAGATTCCAGCAATGTCCTCATCAGCATCATCGTTGCTATCATCTGCTACGGTTTCCTGACTCTCCCCAATCTTCTTCATGCGGCGTCTCATGCTTGATGACGGCTCAAGCTCATCTTCGCTTGTTAGATTAGCCTCGTCGTCGGACATTATCACGTTCCTGCTCAGTTTATAGCCCTCCGCTCTCGGCCTTCGCTGACGCTTAGGTATGCCCAATCTATCGTACTCGATAGCAAGTGACGTATTTGAATGCAGCATTTTAAGAAGCTCGGAGATCTTGTCCTGCATCGACGGAAAATCATCATCAGATAATGTGTTTAAGGCCGCGCGAAGGAAGACCCTATAAGTGAGAACGTTGCCTTCTTGAGCCTTCCTCATGGTAAAAACTTTCCAAGGGATCTTGCCTTCAGTAGCTGCACCACTGGTAGAGATATAAGAGAGAATCGCAATTTTTTCATCTTTACTTAGACTCCTGGCTTGATCCAGTGCCTGGACAGCTCGCCAGGGAGTGGATGTGACTGGTGCTTCAGCAATAGGATCATGGCTTTCCTTTTCTCGCTGCTGAATGTTCATCCATTTGTTGTAGCAGGACAGACGAGTCCGGGTGCCGTCCATCATCTTGGCAACAATAGACCAGTTGGGTTCCACTTCAGCGAGAACAAGGCTTCCTTTACCAGCAGCACGGTTTGCTTCGACAGAAAGTCCTTTGCAATGCTCGACAATCTTTCTCAACCTTTCTTCCTCCTCCTGAGACCAAAGGCCAGTCTTTCGGTTTTTGCACGTGCTATATGTTCGCCATCGGTCCCGGCAGTCCTCGGCATAACGATTGAGGGCAGTTTGAATCTCCAACCAGAGCTTTTGTCCTGTTCTGTTTTCAATAGCACGATTGTAGACTCTTTCCAGGTCCTCGTCTTCTTGCTCTGTCCAAGGACCCTTCTGAAAGTTATGGTAGCTGCGTCTAACGAACGCCAGGACTTTACGGCGATTCAGATGGGATACGGCCTCCCCGATATGATTCCAAAGCTGCTTCTGCTTATTGGCATCGTCATGCACCATGGTAATCAGTTCATCGTGCGTCAGATTATACATGCCTTCATAAGTGGCCACGGCATTGCTCAGGAGCTCAACGTCGTGAGGCGTCATTTTACTATGAACATTGCCGGAAAATGGGGCTTTGATTGTCTTGGAAGCCTTTGTCTTTTGCTCTGCCTGCAGTTTTACAGCTTCTTCTTCGGTGTCATCTGTGGGAAGACGACGTTTTTGACGAGATGCTGACTTGGGAGGCGAGGGTTCTCCGTTTTCCAATTGTGGCTCAGACTCGATGTTCTTATGGCTCTTCTTTCTCGCAATTTTTCCAGGGTGGGGATTAATTTCTTTTCCACCATCTAGTTCTTGGCTCTGAGTCACATTCACTTCTTGAGCCCGGCTTGCTTTTTTATGAGCGCGCTTTGGTGGCGGTTTTGGTTGAGATGTAGGTTCAGCGTTGAATCCAGACTCAGTAACTGGGACACCTTCCTGTTCCTCCTCTCCTACTTCTGGGGTCTGCTGAGGATTGACAGGCGTAAACCCATTCTTAACCTTGCGTGTCTTGGGGGTCTTTTGAGAAGATGATGTTTCATGTCTAGTAGATGCGCTCATACTCGGTAGAACGACCACAACTCTACTACTGGATGGAGAAACAAGACCACCTTGCTTGAACTCTTCGTGGGTTTCTTTTTCAAACTGGCCGAGTACTTTAGCTACTTGTTGAGAAGAAAGCATGGCTTTGATATCACTCTTGCCAGTCTCTGATACCTTTGTCCGCTTCGACTTGGGAATTGTCTCGGCTTGTGACTCTGAGATAGAAAGGCTGCGCTTCTTTTTTTTCTGCTTCTTTCCCAGCGGCTTCAAAGATACATTGGGCTCAGGTTGATCAAGCCGATCGTCCATAACAGTATCTGAAATAATAGGCGAGAGAGTTTCTGGTGCCTGCTGCTGTTTAGCAGGACTTAATTGGTTGTGTAGGAGAGCTTCGTAGTCATCGTCATTGCTTTCCTGGACTTTCGCCGGCGTGGCAATTGGTGCCCGTGATCGGTTTGATATCTCAGAGTTTATTGGCGACTCAGGAACCTGTCGACTTTCCTTGGCAACGGCATCACCTTCGTCGCCTACCAGTTCTCGTTGATGATTTTCTTTCAAGACTTTCAGATCACTCTTACTCAACGAGCCTTTCGAGCGGCGCGCCTTCTTTGCACCTGTCGAAGAGCCTACTTCCAACGCTGTCGTAATATCTCCTACTTTGCCCATATGTGCCGGAAGATCCGTATCATCCGCTGCTACCTCCTGCATTTCCGTATCTTGGGTCGTCTCCAATTCTGGCACAGTTTTTGCAGTTCTCTTCTTTCCCTTCTTGCCCTTTTTCTCTTTCCTCTTCTTGGCAACAGATACAGGCGTGCTTAAGGGAGCATCCGCATGATCGTCTTCGATCTGGGTGTATTCTATGGCATCCTGATAGCTCGGAGATCGCTCGCCATTCTGCTCATCTGCGCAACCCACCAATTAGCATAGTGCTTGCCACTAATATGCTCGCATCCAACTCAAAGTCCCGCACAGAAAATAAGCAGAAAAAGTGTTCAGAAGAGCTCACCAGGATCTCCATTTTGCTCACGTCCATCTACTTGCGTAAGGGGAATCTCAGGGCTTGAGGGTTTGGCCTCTGGAGCAGAAGAAGAGAACCATTTCAAGACGCCAGAAAGTCGAGCCGCCATCTTTTTCTCCGGCGCCGTGCTCGCCCTGAAGAAATTGGTGTCTTAGATCAGCGCAAAGAGCAGACGCGTGCCAGTCTCAAGGGCTGCGAGGGGCGCGTTTTTTCGTGAGTGCACAGGCCCACCACACCCTTTTGGCGATTCTTGATTCTTCGCGGTGCCAGAGAACATCAAATACAAAGAACGATGTGACGGAGTCGATCCGAAATAGAAAAAGGGTTGTAAAGATGGTCGTTATACAGGCCAGTCTGCAATGATCGTATGACTAGGTCTCTAAGATGGAGGAGGATGTGCAATTATCGCATTGGATGGGTGGAAAATGGACGGGTCAGTACCATGTGAGTTCCAATTTTTAAAAAGAAACGTGAAAAGCTGAGCAGGGCGCTCGTCTATCGAGGGGCAAGGCTACGATAGCGCGCGCAACAAACTCCTCGATAGCAACAAATCAATGAAGAGAATAGTGAAATGTTCAACAAATATTATGGGTATTTCTACGAGTTACCAAACGATTCAAGGTCTCATCTACCTAATGGCCCAATAACACTTGCAACCATGACCGCAACCTCTCTCTCCCAGGTGTTTTCTCCCTTGCCACCAGCAATGCCCGTCCCAGCAGGTCCCTGACTACCCTTGATGACGCATCCTCTAACGGCGTCCCTGACACTGTTCTTATTACTCCTCAGCGTTCTTGCAGAAACTCCGCCTTTGTTCATGATCTCTTGTACCTTGGTACCCAACCCACCAGCCAATGTACGCCAGAAGTAAGATGGCAAGGACCCAGTTTCCAGTGAGGCCAGCAAGGGGGCAAGAAAGTTGCTCGGCACGCTTTGGTCAGTTGGTAGGAATGGATGTGCTGGCGGTGGTGTAGATACGAGGAGGTTCTCCAAGGCCAAGATGTTCTGACAACGCGCTGAGACTTCCAGAAGAGCTCGGTCGAGGTTTGGCAACGTGGCGAGTGCGCGTGCCAGGGATGCCAACGAACTTGTCAAAGCTGTACGGAGATAGTCTTGAAGTGTTTGTATGCACAGCTCGGGTTCCCACTGCTGTTTTCTTGCAGATCTAGGCATTGGAGACAAGAGGTAGAGGGCGCCGAGTGCGGATGCTGTCCTGGCTTTGGTATCAGTGGTTTGGCTATATGTTGCATTGTTGCTGTTCCCCGTCGACAGATTGCTGATGGAAAACTCTCGAATAATTTGCTGTGATTTAGAGAGAACATTTCGTTCCGCAGGACTGACAATGGTCGATTGCAGCGTCCGCACAGCATCAACTCTTTCCAAACCATGACCTTCCTCACCCGGACCATTCTTCGCGAAAAGATCTCTGAGGTTCAATAAGGTATTTGAACATCTCACGAGCGCTCGATGATCTTCCTTCTGCGCCTGCGCCTTTACTGCCGTAATCATGCCACTTAGCTCGGACAGCTGTATTTCCAATTGGCGACCCAGTTGAAGACACCTTCCAACAGACCGACCAAGCTTGACCGTCTCCCACAATCGTGCCGTGACTGCTCTCACTTCCTCAGCCGTCTCATATCGCACCAACACCTCCTTCTCGAGTCTCTTGTATCCCTCATTCAAGCTTTCAACTTGCGCGTCGACCTCTTTTACAATTCTTGCGCTCGAAGCTGCTTGTCCTTGTGTGTGCGACAGGAGTGGCAAGGCATTCTTGGAGGTAACGGTGTTGATATGCGTATTGATCTCTTGCGAGTCAAAAAGTACACGAGAGAGGGGAGTGCTGAGGTCAAGAGGTGTATCAGTAGGATTATTCGTCCCTAGTACTAAGGAATTGGCGAAAGTCGACGGGGAGAAAGATGGGGAGAGGAAAGTTTCATAGTCAATGTAGGAATTATCCTCTTCTGTAGTCGCCATGATGCTTCTCGGAGCCTGACGACCTTCTGCCACAAGGGAAGGAAGCAGGCAGGATTTGGGGCTGGTTTAACTGGAATATGGTCGAGGCGTGGAACTGGTTCAATAAGCTTCAGGGCATACATAGGTGTAGCTTTAGCGCACAGACCAGTCAGCCTTGCTACCACACACGTGATTCAGCCTCGAACTCGTAGCTTTTAGGTTGCACGAGGCTGAGATGTTATATGAAAATATCCGAAATAAAAACGAAAGAACGGGTGCAAACCTTTCAGCCTTCTTGGCTCGGCGTGATGTCATTATGTCCAAGGTTCTTCACTGTACAATACTCTTGGGATAAACAAACCCCTGCCTGGTCTTTCGCTTCAAGGGAATTTGGCCAATAAGGTGATGAGCATCGTACACAGTGGGTGGAACTACTTCGTACAGGGCAAGGGTTTGTTTATCCCAAGAGTATTGTATGTCGCTCTCCCTTTTACCTCGGCATAATCGGATCGCTGCAATTGTACATTATTAGAATATGTGGGTATTGACAACATTGGTAAGCTGACTATATTTATAAGATATATAAAAGACAAGGTACTTCCTGAAGTCCATGCCACCATTTCTGTTTCTATTCCAAACCAGACAAGTAGAACAAGAATCTATTCAAAATCAGTCATGAGCTCAGAAATCCACGTCGTAGCTATCATCACACCTGTAGCAGGGAAAGAACCTCGTGTACGGTCCATTCCTCCCCTCAACCCAGTCTTAGTTTATCTAATAAGATACACGTAGCTCCGAGAAGTCCTTCAAAGCCTTGCCGAGAATGTTCAGAAGAACGAGCCTGGCGTGGTACGTTTTGTCTCTATTTGTTGTGGTTAAAATGCCTCGAAACGAGAAGGCTTGTTCTTAAAGCCGATGCCAAGTCCGAAAAATACTGACTCGAGCTCGGCCGTAATAGTTGAAGTACCATTTTTTTGAACAATACAATTCAGCAAGCGGTACCAACGTCTTCGTTGTTGAGGAAATGTGTAAGACTCAAATACCTCTGCTCTTATGAGCTATGATCAAAAGCTAACGGTGGTGAAATTAGACAAGGATGAAGAGGCAGCAGCTGCTCATGGCTCGTCAGACCATTTCGTAGAGGCCAAGAAAGTTCTCGGCGGTGAGGGTTTATTAGCCGCGCCGTTGGATGTCAAGATGATCAAGCCGGTCTTCGGCTTCTCCTCAAGATAGATAGCGTCCCGACAACAGACGATAAGTCACTCAAACCACTGCCAGCTTGGATGCATATGTATATATGAATTCACGGACATCCATTATCCTCTTCTCCTACCTAAGAGCGTGCTTTTTATGCGAATCGAGTATGAGATTGATTTGTTAAAAGTCACCACTGATACTCTATCTTACGTGGTTTCTGAGGCGTTGGAAGCCTCACAAGCTCCGAGATGTGTAGAACGTAAAATACAATACCTTCAGGTGACCTCACAGCCACCTCACTTTGTGTCACAGGTAGGTAGTGTTGCACTCATGGAATTCTGTCCTAAATTGATGCACCCAAGCACCACAGCATCTTAGAAAATTTTCATGAGTATCTTATTGCTTCTTGTCGCCTTTGTTTTATATACTAGACACCCAAGGCAGCTCTAACAAGTTATGCAAACTCATTACTATTAGAGGTACATTCTATCAATTCAAACGTATACGGCACTAAAGTAAATCCACACCCATCACACCAGAGTCCAAAATCTACCTGATGAGCTTGGAACCGTGGTATGGGAAGTCCTCGGTTTCTGCAGTACTCTTGACAGCAGATCTCTTGGGGAAGCCATCGAAGGATAGAGCATAGGTTGCGACAGAGTGAGCAACAAGCTGGGAAACGTTAGTACACTTTCAACATGAGGAGGAGATAACTTACCTTGGTATTAATCTCCCATGCCTCGAGATCTAAGTTGTCCACAGTATCGCAGAGTTGATGGTAGCAAGGATCAAACCAGTCGCCCGCCTTGCCACCAAACATCTCTTGCTCCTTTTTCGTCTTGACCCCTTCGGCACCAGTAGCGATTCCACCTCCTGGAATACCGTGTTTGATAAATGCATCGTAATCACTTCGCCCATCAAATGGAATAAAGGTGTAGTTGAGCTTGTTGGTCTTGTAGAAGTCGACATACAGATCCCTGAGTTCCTCAGAACCAGTGGGGTTTGCCGCATTTGTAGCATTGTAAACTTGGTAAGCGTAGTTGGGGGAGGCAAGCATATCGTAGTCCATAAAAAGGCGGATCTTCGAGTTCTCTTCCTCCGAGAGCTGGTCAACATACCAGTCTGAGCCTAAAAGACCCTCCTCTTCACCTGCCCACCAAGCGAAGCGAACACAGTTCTTAACCTTATATTTGGTTAATTGAGTTGCGACCTCTAACAGAGTTAGAGTTCCTGTTCCATCATCGTTGATACCAGGTCCTTCAGCAACACTGTCGCTGTGGCCCCCAAGCATAACGCAGTTCTCCGCATCTCCTTCCTTCGTCTGGGCAACGATGTTTGTAGTTGCAATTCTCTCGACAATGGCATCGATATAAGCTGACGAGTTTATAGTCGCCCCTCCCTCCAGTTTTTCAATCAGAGGCTTCGCCTCTTCAGAAGAAATCCCAAAGGTAGCAACATGGTCAGGGGTTGGGTCACCTAAGGTACCCTGAAGGCTGCCCTTATCATTGTTGTAAACCACGGCAGCAATAGCTCCACTCTTTCCAGCCAGAGCAGATTTGTCACCAAAACCGCAGATGCCACGCTTGATGAAAGCAATAGCGCCAGAGACGTTGGCCGGATAATCAGAAGCGTCGCAACCTTCATTTGCAACCAAGACCAGAGGTCCAAAGACTGGCTCTCGATCCTTGGTTGGTGGGGTCAGACCCATTGGCAATGCGGATTTAGGGACTGAATCGCCCAGGACAAGTCGAGATTCGAATACATTTCCAGAAACTGCAGGGAATGACTGGTTCGAGATTGTGTAGTAGTCGCCGAGCTTGGCGATGGTGGAGTAGATGTAGTCAATGGTTGCAAGATGCCCTACATTTGACTCATTAGCGATATGCCAATTCTGCGGAAAGACAAGTAAATACCGTCGCTGCCGATAACACGCGTAGGATGATTGTACTCCTTCTCTCCAAGCTTCGCTATCTCGAAGAGAGACTTTGCCCGCTTCAAGAGATTCTCGGAGAAAATGTCATCCTGCAAGGCACTGGAGCTCACCAGCTTCCTGGTGCTGGTATCTAGAGCTTGGGACTCTGCGACAAGAGGTCGTTGGATAGCGGAGGCACCAACAAGAGGCACAACAGCTGCAGATAAAAGAGTGAGATGCATATTGAAGAGTACGGTATAGCAGAAGGAAAGAAATCGAAGGAATGTTGTTGTAGATGGCAACTCCGAAGCTGCAGGAACCGGAAATGGGGACCTGTACCTGTACCTTAGCTGCTGATAAGAGAGCACGCGCTCAGAGCTCGACAAAGAAGGCTGGGGACTGCGATCTCGGAAACCGAAGGGCCGGTTGAGCTAGACCTGATCGGTACGCCGCCTCAGGCTAACCATTTCGGTTCGGAAACATCTTCAAAGCTTCAATTCCTCCCCAATCGAGAGATAAGCAGCTGAGCGACAGCGTCATAATGTGCCACACAAGTTCTTTTCCGTCAATGAGGTGCCGGTGTTCCATGAAAATGCCACGTCACCAGCATAACCTAGTCTTCTAGTCTTCCCTGAAATCGGGTCATTCTGTTGTCTTGAATTGAATATAAAGTAGACTTAGACAGTCTTATTTGTGTTTCTCCTTCACGATCCACTACGCCCTTCCCTTGTAAATCACAGATTCCCTCAATCGTTCTCGAAAGCATTGTGAGTCTTAACTTCTGATGTGTAGTCGCTATGATTGATCACTTTCTTACTTGTGCAAGACCTGAATACGACAACTAGTTCTCTTATTGTTAGCCAGACTACTAACGATGTCGATCTCGGAGTCTCACATTATTTCCGATTCTCTAAACAACGCTGGTCACGTGCAAGTCCAGCGAACCGGATCCGTTGTTGTTTCTCAAGGTGACGATCGACAACAACCACTACCACAGAGTGCCTATGAGTCGCAATTCCAAGTCCAGCTCGAACAGCCAAATCCAGCTAGCGAGAAAAGCTTCGACGCTGCTGTGCCCTCCGGGCCTCTGCGTATAGATGATTATCATGTGCAATCGAGTTTACTCGAGCAAGAGAATCGAAAGAGGACAGAAGTGGCAGAGCAAGAGCATGGGGCTCCTGACCAGCGATTCGCAAGTAGTGCTGTAAACCAGGCCCAGCTAGGCAACACTATAAATGTGGAAACGCATTGTGCTGTCCTCAAAAACGGGAAATCTTGTTCCAGGTCTCTCGACTGCAAACTCCATTCGATGAGTTCCAAAAGAGCTGTTGCAGGTCGTTCTCAACCATTTGATATGCTTCTTGCATCGTACAAGAAGAATGGCGCAGCTGTATCTGATCAAGCTTGAGCCACTATTCTTTGAATCTGGTGGTAATATCCTTACATTCAATACTACCATCTTAGATAGCGCGACTGCAGCACCAAGTATGGAATAGCAGATTTGTACTACTGCCGTATGTAACTAAGAGCGAGAGAATCAGTAGCTTGTCACGAACTTCTTATCTCCTTGGTTGGATCGTATTTCCTTTCCTCATGATGGGATGTGGATGTGTCTGTTTAGACACTCTTTCTCGCCGGCCTGGTCCCTTTTTTCGCAGTGGATTGTCCTCCTATGGAGTATGCAATTTTGGTGTTTATAGTAATGATTGAAATCATTCATTTGTAGCCGTCTGTTCATCCGCTTAGAAGACAGCTGTCTGTATCATAAGTCTATGTGACCATCGACAAGAAATGCTCGTGTCGTAATAACCGCTTTATGTGAACATCTTGGAGCCTCAGTGGGCTCAAGGATCCAAAAGCCATACTGTTAATAGCACAATAATAGCTCGGGATGGACGAGATTACTTCTGATCTCGTCGTGAATATTGCATCTCTAGTGATACGTCAACGTGGAGTTGGGGTTGCTGTGCCTACTGATATATGAGTATCTTTCGTGACGAAGGATACAGCAGAACTGCAATACTTTCAGGCACCAGCAACTCTCTTTCACGAGCTGCTCAATCGAGAGTTGGGCATATTCCACCACCAGGACAGTCGTCGAACACCACCTCCACCATCACCACAACAACAACAACAACCACCACCTCCACCATCATCCCCACCACCACAACCACAACTGCAATCATAACCACAAACAAACAACAACAACAGACTCTTACAGATGCTGTAAATGCTGCTTTGAAGATGGAACGAAGCCGTGATACACAACTCAAGCAGATGATGCTAGATCTGCAAGAAGGACAGCCTGGTGATAGCACCAAGACTGCCGAGCCCGAAGATCAACTTCAAGGTCTCCAAGCTGAGAATACCCAAACCTTAACCCAAGAATGTCTGGAGGATGGCAAAAGCACACGAGAAGAGCGAGATGAGACTCCAGCTTCTCTGGAAGCCGCTTGCAGAAGCATGAGCCAAGATCCTCAACGCGACAACCACCCTGCGGCAACAGATGAGCTACGTGATCAAGCCAAAGACATCACAACTGAGTATGACATGGAAGCTTCCACGTGCAACGAATCAACGGAAGATCGTGACCTTTTGTCAGGAGGAAAACGCCTGTACGCCGAAAGCGTGGCACGTCTTCGAAGCGATATCCAACAAGCGAGACAGATGCACGAGCGAACATCCCCGGATCTCTGGATGACCCGCTACAAGGCGCTGGAACTTGAATATGAGAAGCTGCAACATAGAGACCGTGAAAATTCGGCCAACATGGGCATGTTTCTTCTTCGCTTGGATGATATTGAAGTCAAATTGGCCGGGATTGTGCAGAATCCTGCTGCTCTCGAGCAACTCCTAGGACGTGCCAGTCAGGCAGGAGATAATGACGCTTCTTCTTCCACTTCTGAGGCACATCGTCTTGCCCCTGAAGATGTCGGCTCCGCTCTGGCAAGCATGCAGAGAAGATTGCCATTGAAACTCAACCGAATGTCGAAGATCTTTGGGCTTGACGAAAGGGGTGATGCGGTGGATGTCAGCGACGACGACGCCAATAATCTTGACAATGTAAATCATTCTCCGCTCCCGAAGACTCCGCCTCCAGGACCAAGTCTTCCTAAAGCTGGTCTCCTAGCCCCAGGATCTCAAGGACCCCTCTCCACACTACCTCTCTTCGAAGGTCCCAAACCCACCATGGCATACGCCACAGATGAAGCAGGTGAAAATCAACCACAGATCATGGAGCAACTAGCGTCGCCACCACCACCCCCACCCGGAGAAGACCCCCCAAAACCGGAGACTTGCAATGAAAAATGCGCGAGATTTGAAGCTCAGCTTGACCGGGCCCTTAAGCAAAGAGACTTTCTCTACGCCCAGGTTATTCATCTCGCAGACGTGGAGAATCAAGCCGCTGACCTTGAGGTACGAATGGAGCAGTTGGAAGCCGAAGAAGCATCTCGACAACTGATCATTGATGAATATGAGGAAGATCTCGATAATGTGACTCGTGATCTGATTATTGCGAGGCAGGCGGTAGCTAGGCTCGAGCATGAGCGGAACAGCTTGCGTCTCCAGCTCGACCAGGCCATTGAAGGCGGCGGTGACTTCCAGCAAGGTCCTGCCCAGACACAAACCAATACTGTGGGTGACTTTTATGACTCTGAGTTTGCTCGGGACGGATGGTTCTATGCAACGCGTACCCGACGGGAACTGGAGGTGTTGGATGGACAGGTTCAACTATTGATGGCGGATAACGATAATATGACTGATGAGATTGAGCGGCTGCAGAATGCTCTCGATGAATACAAGAAGAAAGGTGGTGCTCAGAAGCAGGATGATATCCCAGGAGATCATGGTGGAGATGGCGAGAGTTCCTGAGCCAAGCATGGCCTACAGGCTGACGGCGAGTTTGGAGACGAATGATGAGACCAGCAATGATGGTGGGAAATAGTCTAGGGTGCACAACGGATGCAAAGGATACAAAAGCCAGCGGCAGCGTGCTCAACAAAAGAAAAACAAAAAAAAAAAGGAAAGATGGCGAAGGCAATAGTCATGGAGGAAAGTCGACGACAGCAAAGTCGACGAGAGGAAAGTCGACGAGAGGAAAGTCGACGAGAGGAATGGTCTAAGAGCAAGTTTCTACACTACTGTTGTGCTTTGGTATGACAGCTTGGTGCGGATTTCGTTGTCATAACATTAGGCTATTCCTAGAATTGGCATGACGATGAGGTTATTCAGAAGACCGAATGTACCAGACATTAGATCAATAGTGTCGACAGATAACTCAAGAGGCATTTACAAGCTGTGCTTTTACGTGAAAATCCTTTGCTGTTCAAGTGTTACGGACGTAAGTGACTACCAGGCTGAATCTAGACAATGGGCGATATCAATATATCCTCAAGACTTGCATTCTCTACTAGATTGGCTAAAGTGTTGCTTTTATTAAGAGATGCACATTCTTCTCATGAAAAGAGATCAAACATTGTAATAAGTGCTGTTACAACCTACTAAGTGCATCTATGGCATTGCAGCTCGCTTGTGTCTTGGCTAAGCGTGACCTGCATTCAACCAAGCGAGCAAGACTGCATGCTCTCCAAAAGGCTGCTTCTGGAATCCTACCCCAGCACGCTTTTGACAATACAACGCTGACATCAGATAAGCTTCCCCGTCTTGACTATCAAGATTTCCTCCTTCCCCATTTTCTTAATCTCCCCTCCTCCCACTGTTGTCTTCCTCTTCCATGAACTTCTACTTTGGCTCAACCTTCAACTCTGCGAACAGCTAACGTGAGTTATCAACGGTTGCCTTCAAGCGTAGCGACAAGTATCTCGACATCTCCGAGTCAACATCCTCGGTCGTCTTTCGGCAGTAGATAAGATGACTTCCCTTATCGAGCCAGAGCGGAGTGGGTTCAAGACCGTTGCAGAAGCCCATCCTAGCGAGATGGTTGACGGTGGAGTAAGTTCTCACCTATTCTTTTGAAGATGAAACTCACATAGGCAAGGCGGTTAACGGTGAGGTTGGCATAAAAGAACTGCGCGAAGCGATACCTACTCATTGCTTTACACCTTCGTTGCTCTGGTCTTTCTTCTATCTTTTCCGAGATCTCGTCTATTCGGGCATCCTGCTCTATCTCTTCTCCAAGCTTCAACACTTGAGGGCTGAAGGGCTTGACCCGGTTGTCTACTATTCGCTCGTCTCCCTCTATGGATTTGCTCAAGGCATCGTCTGGACGGGACTCTGGATTATCGCGCACGAATGTGGCCATAGCGCATTCTCAACCAGCAGCATCCTCAACGACACTGTCGGCTGGACTCTGCACTCGTTCCTACTTGCACCGTACTTCTCGTGGAAATCAACACATCGCCGCCACCATATCTATGCGAACCATGTAGAGAAGGATCTGGTGTATGTTCCGCACCGACGCGACACCTATGCAGCCTTGCTAGGTCTCGCTCCTGGACAGCTCGATGAAATAGGCGAAGATGCACCGATAGTGCTCTTCTTGCGGATCATCTTGCAACAAGCCATCGGCTGGAACTGGTACATCTTGTCGAATATCACCTGTCCTCCGGGCGGTGTTGTCAAGAAGGGTATGTCGGCATGGAGACAGAGTCACTTTGATCCCTGGGGTTCTTTGTTCCGCTCGTCGGAGACCCTGTCAATTCTGCTGTCTGACGTTGGCTGCGCTCTTACAATTGCCGGACTATACTTCCTGCATAAGCGACTAGGATCATTCGAGCAGGTTTTCTGGCTCTATATTGTCCCTTGGACATGGGTTAATCATTGGATTGGTGAGCTGTGCCACTCGAACGTACCGCCGTACGGCCTGGATGATAGCCCATACTGACATGCGTCCCTCCTCATAGTCATGATCACTTACTTGCATCACACCCACCCGACCATCCCGAAGTACGACCAATCAAATTGGACCTTCACGCTCGGCGCAACTGCAACCATGGATCGCGATTTTGGGATCATCGGGACTCACTTCTTTCACCATATCTCTTCGGATCACGTTGTTCACCACCTCTTTTCTAAGATCCCTCACTACTATGCCCGCGAAGCTACCGAGGCGATTGTCCCTCTCCTCGGCAAGCAATACCATGGACGTGGCTCCTTTGGCTGGGCTGATCTCAAGCTGGCCTTCACCAAGTGCCAATGGGTTGAGCAGGATACAGTGAAGGACCAGGCCTACTTCAGGAACAGAGGCAAAGGAGCTCCCTTTAAGAGTGCGCTGTGGTATCGCGGTGGTCGCAGTCCCCCTCCAGAGTTTAGGATGCGGATGACCTGAGTCGAGCCTACGAGGTTCGGATGACAAGTGACGATCCTGTCTCTTGAAGTCTTGCAAGCTTGAGACATCGGACCTGCCATACGAGCCTATATATTGGAAGTTGTCTCTGGGCATAGCAAAGATGGGATGATTCCAACCACATGTGCGACATCTTGTACCTTAATCACAAATTCTTGCTTGTTCTCCTCTCTAGACCTCATCCACCTCATTTCCTTCATGTCTCTCGCTTGCTCTCGAAGGATTTTCTGCAGGTGATTATTTACATAAGACCCTGGCGATTTGGGTTGTCAGGTAACGGCTTTGAGGCTCACTTCATGCCTCTGAGACTTCATCCTAGCACCGTAGTCGTCTATTACTTCCCCTTGTGGGAAAAATAAAAACAAGATAAAACAAAACATCTAGACTGTTGCATCACGGGGGAGGGACATTGATGGCTCTGATTAAAAATTGCAGACGCTCAAGCCGGCTTGGTGATAGCAAATGGAGTTATCAGATGAAATCCATCATCTCTTCATCTAGAATGTCTTGGTGGTTACAACCGAGGCCCTGTCAGATGCGAGGACAAGTGGAAGCGACAAGGTCTTACCCTTTCGTAATCGGGTCATATAGATGCACACTCAATACTTCACAAACCATTCCGCAAGACACGCCCAGTGAGCAAGTGGCACTTTCGTCAACAGATCATTCTGGAAATGAAATGAAATGAAAGGGAAATGGTCTGAGCGGATTGATCTCCGCAACAGAGGGCGCTGCTAGTTGTGTTTCGCCAGAAGAACTAGCAGTAGGACGACTGACTACTCACTCTTTACCGACGCCCTCTGGCGGGCAGCAAGACAGGTGGACTCGAGAAGCAAAGGAGGAGTCAACCCCAACAGAATCCGTGCCGTGTCCATTAGACAAATGGAGTCTCGAATTCGCCATCCTCGTATTTGATCCCCTCGTCCAGCAGGTAGCCCCATATGGATGTCATGATGGCTGTTCAGAGGAAGCGTAGCTGCATTATCTCTGGAATGCAGGCCTGTGGCTCGGGAGTTTACAGAGAAGTGCTTCTCCCGCCAGCCCCTCGCATCGCAGCCTCCCCCAAGCAGGACGATGTATCTGACATGCATGGCCCAGGAATGTTGGATGGCACGGTGAGACTTTGCATCGGGCTCTTATCGGCCGCCCACGTTCCCGCACCACGCTTCTCTCCATGCTGTACTGTATGTGCCCCTCCAATCTTGCCCGGTGGTTTCACCTGTCACTGCCCTTTCTCTCCGGCGGCCACCCTTTCGCGACCGACAGCCACAGCTGCGTCCAAGAATAGCAGGGCGCTCGACTGCAACGGTGTAACTTCATTAAGGCTCTGGAAAGGAGTCGACGAGGGAGGTAGGGGATCGGATACTGCACCACACTTGCTTGCTTATCGTCGGCGGCGATGCTGTGCTCACACTGCTCTCGCTTGGATGCTCAGGACGGCAGAGCGCTGCAAACCGTTGTGCGGTGGGCAACGGAGGTCTTAGTCCATCATCTATTGTCTTGCATCCGCAAGATGCTGTTCTGTCAACCTGATCTACTCCCGCAAAAGTTCTGTGCTGCCCAAAAGCAACCACGTCCAGCGAGGACCGCAGCGTCGTCGCTCCCGGGCAGGGCGGCAGCGTACCTGCTGCTCGAGCTCAAAGCCCTTGTCGTCGGGCTCGTATAGTGGGCACGACGACACCATCACAGCTCGTGGCCCAGCGACTATCGAAGGTTGCCATCAGCTCCTCCAGGCCCTTACTGTCGAGTAGCAGGCGAAGGCTAAAAGTCATGCTTAATGCTCGCTAGCTGCCGTGTTAGCAGGCCATAGACTTTCGGGTTTGCGTCAATATCTCACGATTTAGATTCAGCCTCTGGCCTCCCGTGCCGCTAGAGCTTCGATAACACTTGCTATGCGAGCCACCTTGCTTGTAAACTGCCTTGCAGCTGTCTCAGCCCCGGCCACTTAGGTCGGACGACGATGGAGAGGGCCTCCAGACACCGTCGTATCGCAGACTCAAGGGCTCAGGAGCTGCCGCCCCGCTGTCATATACTTCCAGTCCGGTCGTCTGCGGCCAGTCATCCGTTGCATGCGGTCCCAGCGACGGCCCTATGCTTCGGGGCGCATGCAGGGCGGAAAGGCCGGTGAAGCTCGTCCCCTGCTCGCTGGATAGCTCGAGCTCTTGAAGACATGCCCGGGCCAGACAGACTTGCCTCTTACGGCGTTCGGATGGCTTTTGTGATGCCCTTGGGCGGTGCGCCGAGTGCTCCCCGGACATGGGTGCCGAATAGTCCACGGTCTTCTTCCTACCGCGACATTCCACTGTTTTCCGTTCCTTGTAGTCTTGGAAGCAGGTGTGCAGAACGACCTAGAGGTCGGGATGGTGTCTCATTGAGTATAGACTACATATTTCAAGTCAAGACTGAGCAAGGAGACTCTGCAGAAGGAAGATATAATATGGATGTGCTTTCTTTGCCGGACGGGTGTTTGAATCATCATCACCTTCGTTCACGACCACAAAGAGGCTGCTCGTAACGCACTCTTGGGCATTCTTACATTCGTTTTCGTCTGATCACGAAAGGCCATTGCTTTATATATACCGAGTCACGTTGCTATGACGCTGCTCCGGACCCTCGTTGCTGTGTCCAGCTTGTTTGTGCTTGCAGCTGCCGACAACTGTGACCATAATGCGTGAGTTGCCCGGTGGATTTTCACATGAGTAGAGCTTACCATCTTGAATAGCTGTTACAGCGCTTTTGACTCCCTCCCGTCGACGGGGCGTGAGTTCTGCTCGTCGTTCATGACTGGAATCACCACCACAACGACGGGCCTACCTGCGTTTGCATCCATATGTACTGGAGATATGACGGGAAGCATGATATATCGTATCAGCTCTGCATGTTCTTGCGCCAACTTCTCGCCGGCCCCTCAAAGTGCCGCCTCTACAACCAATTCTGGTGGCCCGTCATCATCAATATCTCCGTCAGGTCCCTTTGCCAATACTACCTCGCCGACATCAAGCCTCTTCACACCCACACCGACTCCCTTCCCGAACTCAACAACAAGTGCCACATTTAATACTTCTATCACAACTCCGTTCTTGAATACAACAGCCGTGCCAACATCAACTCCATTCCTGAACTCGACAGCAAGTGCCACACTTAATACTTCTATCACAACTCCGTTCTTGAATACAACAGCTGTGCCAACGTCAACCCCGTTCTTGAACTCGACAACAAGTGCCACACTTAATACTTCCATCACAACTCCGTTCTTGAATACAACAGCCGTGCCAACGTCAACCCCATTCCTGAACTCGACAGCAAGTGCCACACTTAATACTTCCATCACAACTCCGTTCTTGAATACAACAGCCGTGCCAACGTCAACACCGTTCTTGAACTCGACAACAAGTGCCACACTTAATACTTCTACCACAACTCCGTTCTTGAATACAACAGCTGTGCCAACGTCAACACCGTTCTTAAACTCGACAGCACTGCCCACGAATATAACAGCCGTGCCAACGTCGACCCCGTTCTTAAACTCGACAGCAGTGCCCACGAACACAACGTCCATGTCAATTACATATGGGTTCTTTAATACGACAACTGTGCCCACATCAACCCCGTTCATGAACACAAGTGCTGTGCTGGTTAATACTTCTACGCCCATCTCAACTCCATTCTTGAACACTACGGCAGTGCCAACTACAACTCCATTCTTGAATACGACCTCAGTGCCAACGTCAACTCCCTTCTTGAACACCACATCAGTGCCCACTTCAACTCCGCTCTTGAACACAACATCCGTGCCCACTTCAACTCCATTCTTGAATACAACAACCTCAAGTGCCGTGCTGCTTAATACTTCCAGCACGGAAGTGCCAACCTCGACACCATTCTTGAACACGACGACTAGTATCCCTAGCAGCACAGTGACACCGTTTATTAATTCGACAACAAGCGCACCGACAACTGCTCTAAACACATCTGTGCCAGAGACTTCCATCTCCACACCGTTCCTGAATTCGACAACTTCTAGCACGGCACCAACTATCACCCCAACGACACTTCTCAACTCAACAAGCTCAAGCGTGTCATCTACTGAAAGTTCATCCAGCAGCAGCAGTAGTAGTAGTAGCACATCTTCTAGCTCGGAAAAGCCCACTCCAACGATAATCCCATATATCAGACACTATGACCACCAAGGATGTTACATCGATGGCGAAGACGGTGCGGCACCTAAAGCTCGCGGATTGCCAGTCCTGGCACACAGAAGGAACGACAACACAATTGAGAGCTGTCTTACGGCGTGCAGATCCCTTGGCTTCAAGTACTTCGGTGTCGAGTATGGATCCGAATGTAAGTGTTTCTCTCGACAATTCCCCGACCTAACATAGAAAATCCCCACGCTGACTTACCCTTCTAGGCTGGTGCGGAAACCGAATCAAACGATCCTCCATCCTTGCAGCGGACCAGAGTTCTTGCAACTACCCATGTCCGGGCAACCCTTCAGAGTTGTGCGGTGGAGGATGGCGCCTCAACGTTTACAAGTACGCGTAAGAGATCCGTAGAAATGAGAAGGAGGGGTGAAGGAAGACTTCTTCGGGGGAAAAGAAAAAAAAAGGAAACCGTAGAAGGGGATTTTCTTTTTTTCTTTCTTCTTTTCTTTTGTCCGTCAGCGATGGCTAAGCAACGGTATATGGATATGAGATTTGCTTCGATGGGATTTACATTTTTTAACGACGGCGACGACGACGATGATGAGGAGAGTTGTTTATTTTCTGCTGCGAATATCATTAGATGGTTTAAAGCAATCGACGCATCATTCCACCAATTCCCAGCCCCCCTCCCCCTCTCCTTAGGTGATCCCCCGCCTCGCCTCCTCCCCCTTTCCTTGCTTCCCTTCCCTCACTTTACTTCGAGCGAGAGCACCTGCACCCAGCCGACAGCTCGTGTAATATTCTCGTAATCCTCAGCCGCCACGATCTCCTCCCCCTCCCCCCCCTCCTTCAAGACCGACGTCAGAATTTCGAGGGCGGTTTAGCTTTAGCACCCAACTCTTCACCCGGCGAGAGATATAAATTTTTCTTCTCCTTTTTTTACTTTCTTGGAAAAAATCTCCCCCCCCCCGCCAAGTCTGTGGACACGACGAGGATGCCAAGAGGTTCGGGACGCGGGCTTACCTCTGCTTGTAGCTGGTGGTGATGGTGGTGGCGGTGGCAATGGAGGGGGTAGGAGTCAGTAAAAAGCCAAAGAGTGGCAGGAAAAGGCGTGGGGCCAACGATTGGGAAACCCGAGGCTGTTGTTCCTTAGGGAAACTACGGGAGAGAAAGAAGCGATGATGGGAAGGCAAAATGGTTTGAACAGAGAGCTTGGTAGAAAGTTTTTTTATAATAGTCCTATCTAGACCATCTGCGTACCAATGACAGAATACAGAGAAGCCTCGCAGTGTTTGAAGATGTTTTGATCCTTGGGAATATCTGACCTGTAATTAATCTACCGGATTATCTGTTTCTGTTCCGTGCTGTACTGACTGTCGAACTTCGTGACAAAAAGGCTAAAGGTATCTTGGACTGCCAAAAAACGCACACCTGATCCTCCCAATCCCAAAAACCCATCTTGATACATAAATCCATAATAGACCATTCTCCATCCCGGTTTCTGCTGATCAAGTTTCCATCGTACATCATAAATCATAATATTTTCCGCCATCAAACAGCCGTTAAAATAAAAAGAAAGGGAAAGGAAATCTTAACATGTCTCTCGTTCTCGATATCACCCCACACGAACCTCCGCCACCTCCTCGTTTCGAACTGTAACTTTCGACCCAGCGCGCTGTCTTCTCAATTTCTCATCAATATCCATAATCGTTGGCGTCTGTGGAAAGATCAACGTCGTCATTGGTGCAACAAACACCCCGTCCCCAACCATCTTGCCTCTTATAGGGATATCCGTCGCCGATCTACCGGTCATAGCATCTATCGACGCCCTTCCTGCTGGAATATCAGTCGCATTCCGACCCCCGGGAACGTGTGGTGCCGAGCGTGGGTTCTCGAATTCATGAGGCCGGAAAAGGTGGGCTTGCGATACGCGACCATGCAGAGAGTCTTCGGACTCAATGTGATGAGTTTGAGGTTTTGAAGCGTGGTGTTGCAGTTCAGTAGGAAATGGTTCGGCGATATCGGAACTCGTAATGAAGGATGCCCTGTGGCGTAATTTGTTGGACGACGAGACCTTCTTTAACCTGACTGGTGATTTGAGTGCTAAGCTTGGGTTGGAGGCCATTTTGCGCAACGTCGAAGAATTCTCTTGACTTGTTGAGGAAGGCTTGAAGGATGAGCTTTGTAGATTCAGCGGTGCCGGACCGGGCATCTCGCGTTTGGCGAAGATACTGAGTTTCTTCTTCTTTGTCGCTTCATTGCCTACTCCTTTGTACGAGCCGCGGGAATCGTTGCTGGATCTCGTGTCCGATGAAGGACTTTTGGGGGGCAGTTTCTGTTGTGCTGCAAACGTGGAAACGTCGGTCGTGCTCGGACTTAGTCGTTCAAAGAAATCACGCGTCACTCCTAGCGATGGCGTACCCAAAAAGAAATTACCCTCTCCCTTTGAGTACTTTGTTCCGAGAGTTGATATGGAGCTTTTTCCTCTCAGGAAAAAGCTTGGGGCGCTTACTTTCTTCTTCAATTTTGGTGGCTTGCCGGCTTCCATCTCATCATATGGACGAGCTAGGAATTCGAGGTTGTCGGATTGAAGAGCGTGTGGCGCTGGGAATGGAAGAATTTTGGGATTTGGCTGGGGCGCTCCTGGAGAGGGATGATGTCGGCTATGAGAAGTCGAGGGTCGACGAGGCACAGATGCAGAACGTCTTCCAGCTTCACTGCCATGTCTGGAGTCTGGCGTTTCAGATCTTAAGAAACTCCTGCTTCTGCGATTATCCGTTGGAGGTCCTGATGGAGCTTGCGAGGCCCCAGTCTCTGTGCCTTCCATTGAAGGTCCTCGAGAAACTGCAGTTTGTGGTCTCTCACGTGTCGTAGATGTAGATGTTTCTGATCGATCGAGTGTTCTGATAGACGTTGCCGAGCTGGGATGATCATGAGGTTGATGACTCTCAGTCGGAATGCTCATCTTGCGACGGCCATGTACTTTGGATCTAGTGGTGCCCTCAAAAGAATTACTTGGAGTCCTCGGCGTGGGCGGTGTCGAATGCATCCCATCAAAGCTTGAGTTGGCACTACTTCCCGTCATCGGTCGGCCACTGAAGTTGGAGCTTGTCCTACTATTCTCCCGAGAATGAGTAGAGAGAGCTGAGTGAGCTCGGAAAAAGCCAATACCGTCCACTGCAGATGCCTCCTCTATCATCATGCTTGCAAGCTTCAGATATTCTTCTATCTGATGCCTGGTACCAAGCCAGCTTTGAACTCTACCAGGTTGTTGCATCTTGACGATGAAGCTGTCGAGAACACAGGAGCCAGTTGTCTCTATGGCTGCAATGTATTTGAGAAATGCCTTCCTATATCTCCGAAGCACTGCTGGGTTGATCCGGTCATTTGGAAGTTCCTGAATACTGGGTGGAAACAATGTGTTGAGCATAGCGATAGCGCTGGGTTTGTAAAACGGCTCGATCTGTAGATCGTTGATCATAGTCTGTAACAATTAGTGTCCTGCAAGTTATTTCCAGTGCCAAAGAAACGTACCCAAACCCTCAAGTTTACAAATAGAATCGCATACTGCTCCTCAATTGCCAACTCCTGCTTCTGCACTTCCTCGACCCATTTCTTGGCAACAGGATCATCAGACAACACCTCTTTCCAGTTATCTTTGTCCATTCCTAGTCGTACAGCTGCCTCCCGTAATGCTGTCCGTCTCGTACACTCGAGGTCCCTCAGATAGTCAATTCCGACCAGAGCTTGGTTGAAGTCCACCGCGTTGTAGTCGGCAAGAAAGACTTTGTTCAAGCAGAACTTCTTTATGAATTCCTTTGGTATACCCTGGCTCATCCTTCTATCTTCAGTAGGTGACTTTGGGAGCATTGAGATATCGAATTTAAAATCATTCCTGGCAGGTATCGTCACTTCTGCCGTTTCAGTTGAACCGAAGCTTTTGCCTGGCGGTGCAGAAATCGGGGTAAGGATGTCGGGTGGAGGGTGCGCAGCTGTCGAAGATGATGAATTCTTTTGCATTGCCGTGAGAAACTCGATGATGAGCTTCCCTCTGGGTTCATGTTGCCACCATTTGTGCGCTTCTTGTACGGTTGGAAGTCTTTGTCCTAAACAACCAAAATCAGACCTATGTATATGTGTTTTTTGTCGAACGACTTACCAGCGTTGAAAGAGAACATGATCCGCAGTGGCAATTCGCTTGACAGCTCACACTCGAGGATGTGGTGCAAAATCCACGGAAGTGTGGTATTGTGCTTGTACTCTGGTACGGGCTCGATATTTAGCAGTGAGCTCATGTTGGAAAATGTCGAGGTTGCACTGCTGGTTGAAGCACTCGATGTGTGCGAGGGGGCTTGTGGTGGCATCGAGTCTCTCCAGTTGGTATACATGATGCTAGTCTGAGGGAATCAGGTCATCTAAAAGTTCACTGCTGTTTCGGATGATCTTCTTGCTTCTTGTCGATAGAGCAACGACCGGACCCGGGTTCAGAGGAAAAGGAAAGGCTCTCCTGTAATTCGTTTGTCCAAGTAGCTCGCTGTAAGTCTGGAACCAAGCGGGCACCGAATAAATTTTGGAGACGCTGGGGAACCTCGGTGGAGATCAAAGCCTGGACCGCGTCTACCCACCAGAGTTACGTCGTAGCAACAACAATATGTCTGGTTCGCTCTAGGTGTTGTGTGCAAACAAGCAATGATATATCCGTTTTGATATCAGCTCGCGCGAGAGCTATGATATGATCCGCGATATATGGGAAGGTGGATCAACAAACAATCCTCATTCCTTGGAAAACTCGATGGTGCAAGTAGCCGGAGACATCTGTTAATCATACAAACGCATAAGAGAGAAGACCCGAACAGGAAAAGCAAGCTTGTCGAGAGGAAGGAAAGAAAGGAGTATACGAAGAACAAAATTTCGCATCTGGCGGACGAGTGCCATGGCTTTCCAACCTTGTGGGCCTAATTTGGATTATATGTGTGTGTATCTGCCAGGTACATATTTGCTACAGTATGCATATGGTAGTTGCACAGAGGTGGTCGTCTGGTCCCACGCCGGACCTTGTCCGGGTCGACTGGGGAAGATCGTGATAGGGCAAGAAGGATCGTCCCTCTTCCTGGACAATGCATTACCATCATGCACTATGATTGCTCAATATTTATCGACCGGCCCGCCTTTTCTTGCTTTTTTAGGGAGGATCCGTGGAAGCAGATTCGCTGGTGGTGTGCGGGCAACGTTGAGGACTCGAGTGGTCCTGGGTTGCTGGATTCATGCAGGGAATCATGACCAATACCAGCCGCCGCCAGGATGCGATGGCTGGATCCGCAAAGTAAGGTACGGCAGCCAGGTATCCTCGTCGTGGGATCACCACCAACCCAGCCCATTCATGCACCACAGCTGCGGTAATGCTGAATGAAGGGTTGCAAGTGACATGGCCTTAGGGCTTCAGTTCATGTTGGAAACCCCCATCGCTAGCTTTCTGCGGCAACTCGCGCAGATAGTGATGTTTTGGGCGTCGGTAGGGCTATTGTCTGAGCGCAAAATCAAACATCCAGATACAAATCTGTCACCCTTAGCCTCGACTTGTTTGCTTCCTCGACCCCGTCGGGCCAGCGCATCGTCTCGAATCTCCTTCCTTTGCTCATCCTCGTCATACGGGAGTGGATTCGGGATGGAGTACCCGACCGTTGGCGATGTGTGTGCGCAAGCCTTATGGCTGAGCTCAGACGAGGGGGACCCATCCGGAGGCAAAGTCACGGAGGGTTGCCAGCAGCGACCACGAATCGATGATGCGATCTCCCTCTTGCTCTGGCGCGGTGGGCCATTCTGTCTTCCCCTGCTAGTGAGCCGAGCAGACTTTGAGCGGCGCTGGACCTGTCTCGAGTCGCCCTGCTTGCACCAGCATGCGTCGGTCTCTTTTGATCCTTTGGCGTTCTTCAGCAGTTGGCTCGAGTGGATTAGCTTTCCAGGCGATTGAATGAGGGAAGGATGCGATAGCAAATGACCTGTCTAGATTCTTGCTCGGCACGAAAACGTCATCGGGTAGAGTATTAACGACCAGCATTAAAATGACAAACCTCCCAAGGATACTGAATTCCTGCGCAGGAAGGGGGCAGTTTCTGAACTGCTCGGAATCGCTCAATTTGCTCCGCCAGGATGCACCCGGGAGGCTGAGTGAGTGTTCCTAATAGAGTGGTGGTAACGAGGGGTTGGGTAAATTGGCCAGGGGACGTCGGGGGATCCTCAGGCAGAGGGAGAGCAGGAACAGGAAACACTGAGCTCGCGCAACTCGGTACCTGGATTTCCAGTTTGCACGGTGGTAATTATAGCTGAGGCTATACATAGAGGTTGATCATACGCTCGACCATGCAGCGTCTCCGCCGGCCATTTGCCTTGGCCTTCCACGTTAGAGGGCACAAATCGCCCGGTCCGAAGCATAATAATGCAAGACGAAAAGAAAGACCTTCTAGAATAGGGGCCAGGGACATGCCATCTGTTCTGTGCAAGCCGAACTCAAATCGGCCATCCTCTGCTCATGTTCGTCGCGGTGTTATCGTAAGGATGTATTTGCAATTGATTCGATGCGGCCATGCAAGAACCATGCAAGACATGCATGTCGCAGCCGTTGGGAAAAGCATGTTAGAGAGAAGTCTTGTGTATCCAAATGCTGCAACTCAGATAGATGACCTTTATCGATATAACAGCCAGCATCCCGCTGCCATCGGATCGCAATATCGGACTGCTACGTCGAAGGGTTTTTTGGACGAGTGGTTGCTTTGTGTCAAACGGCCTTTCAGTCAGTCCCTTTGCCCGGCAAGGAGGTCACGGCCCCCAGCTGGTTTGACCGTGTCGTTCGTTGGAGCGTTCCGCGCGAAGGAGGCAAAGAAAAGCTACTTTGACAAGCTGTGTTCGGGATCCTGACCTCTCGACAGAATAGGCATTCGATTAGCAAGACCCGTTCCTGCGCGGACGGCTTGGTGTTTGCATGCCGTGGCCGTCGGCTTCGCATGACACCCCCTATCTCGAACAGCAGCCATACCACACCATCGTCTGATATAGACGGACGGGGAACCAGGGAAAAAAGGAAGGAGTAATGATTATAATATCCGATTCAGGTATGATAGCGAGCGCAAACTATGATAATATGAAGTTCCTGAAGATCAAGTTCGTCCAGAATCTAGAGTCCTGCAGTGCCGGCGTCTCTTGTTCGTCCATGGTGATTCCTCTTGCTGGTGTCCTCGTTTCGCGCAAGCTGAGACGTGACTCGCCAGCAGCGTCAGCTTGCTCTCAGCACACATGCCCCTCCACAATGAAAAAAAGTGACGCCCAAGCCCAACCCTCCAAGTGAACACATCATCCTCGCGCAACGGGAGAACAGCAGACCAACAACCACACGCGTATCTCCAGCCCCTAGCACACTGCTGCTTGCTTTGGAAATGAGAGCAGTTCTTGCGCACCCTGGCCACCACATACTTTATCGACTGTCAACGTCACGCGCTGCGACGCGCCTTCATTGGCCCCAGCGCGCACTGCATAACAGGAACAGGACTGCCACCAGATGGCTGGGAACGGCGAGAAATGCCGGAGACGATGGAGTTGATGGTGAGTTGCTTCTCTCGTCTATGCATCATGCACACATCCTCCAGCTACGATGCTATCCATATGATGCGCTGCTGTTGCTTTTTGCTCCAGCTTCGCTTTTCGGAACATGACTGCAGAGGTGCTTATTCTTGGAATGCAAGGAGCTCGAACGAGTGTGGGTCTAGGACCTCCTGAATGTTAACTTCGCAGCTGGACCAGAGCGAATCACTTTGGCCATGCTTTATATTTTGTATATCCTCACTATCGGCGCTTCGCGTATTGGCCACGTGACCTTTTGTATCTGTCTTCTTGCACCCTTCACTGTCGCGATAAGATATCGATGGACCTTCCACTGACCGCCTGAAGCCTTATCAAAACCAGCTGAAGAATCGAGATCAGGATCGCGGCACGATCGGAGCCAATCCTCCCAAAATGACAGCCCGTCATTGTCCTCCAAGATGGTCGAAGCTGCAGTTACAGCTCTAGCCTCAATTGTTGTCGTCGGGACTGGCTTTGCCACGGGCGGCTATCTCTACCACCGTTTCTATAAATGGCTCGTGATACATAAGATGGAGAAGGCCTTCCAGCCAGGCGACCCAGTTCTGGATCTTGCATCCATGGGTAAAGACATGCCCGCGACGACCATGCATAGAGAGCGTGCGAATGAAGACGTCGTATCCGACGAGACGCACTGGGTGTTGCGACACGAGCAGCGGAAGATTGACGCTATCATCAATGGCGACGATAAAGGCCACTATCATCTGCTGATTGGCGAGAAGGGAACCGGCAAGTCGAGCATGCTGCTGGATGCCATGCAAAAAATCGATGGTGAAGGATGCAGTATGTTTGAGGCGCATGCGGACTTGGAGATCTTTCGTGTCCGACTCGGCAAAGCATTGAACTTTGAGTTCCACGAGGACTACATTGGCTCGTATTTCAGCGAAAGGGGTCCCCGAGACTCGACCGCTCTACTGGATATCGAGCGTGCATTCAATAAGCTCGAGAAGGTGGCAATGAATCGTCGACATCGTGTTGGTCGACCTTTGATCTTGATCATTAACTCGGTTCATCTGTTGCGCGATAACGAAGACGGTAGAGATCTGCTGGAGCTGATGCAGCAGCGCGCCGAGCAGTGGGCTGCTGCAAACCTCGTAACCGTGGTGTTCAACAGCGATGACTATTGGGTATACGAGCGTCTGAAGCAACTCGCCACCCGCATGGAAGTCACCAGCATCACCGATCTGCCCAAGGCACAAGCCATCTCAGCACTCCAACGCTACCGCCAAAAATACTTCAGCGAGCAGCCCAGTTCTGCCGTCCTTGACGAGGTGTACAAACGAGTTGGCGGACGCCTGACCTTTTTGAACCGCGTCGCACGGAGTCGAGACATGCTTAAGACGTGCGACATGATAAAGGATACCGAAAAGCGCTGGTTCCTCAATCAATGCTGGATCCTTGGCACGGAGATGGACGACGACGTGATGGACCAGCAGAAGTACGCTTCGGCGGCTATGGTCATGGCCAACGCCTTGGTACAAGCCGAAGAGGAGATGGACTCCATCTACGACATTGAAACTGGGCACATCCTACCCGCTATCCCTCTTCATCTTGCACGACAAGTCATGACGCGAGCCGACTTCATCAAAGAATACGATCATGTCAATCTCTTCACCATCACTTCCGATGCCCTAGTCCGAGCGGATTCTGTGCCTATGCAACGCGCCTTCAGAGAGATCTGTAAGCAGGAAGGCTTCAAAGATCATCTCGAGAACACCTTGCAGCGTATTAGTGACATCGAGTCTCTTGGCCGTACAAGGGAGTTGGTCGCTAAGGATCTGGTGCTTGGTGGCAAGTATAAGTTCTTGCTCAAGGACGGGGAAAGGAGGGGTGAGAAAGTCACTGAAGTTATTCTGGAGGAGAAAGAGGAGCCTGAGGAGGAGGACAAGGCCAATGAATGAAGGATGTATTAACATGACGCGGCGTTAGTGGATTCATAGACGGTGGAGCAGATCACTTGTAAGCTGTGTAAGTAGTAAGTTGTAGTTCGAATCATGTAAAACAATGTTCCATTAGATTACCATCACTGCCTCTGTTCATTGCCGATATCTGGCCAACTGCTACCACGTTTACTCTGAAGTCTGCTGCTCACGCCAATCTGGCCAACCCAACTCTCTCTCTTCCTGTCTCGCCTGACTTGATGTCCTGGTGAGGAATATAATATCACTACGTAATCTTGAGCGTCCACAGCAAAGAGTTTTCTGTGCATCTCCCAGCATCGCGTAGTTTCTTCGTAGCTACAACTCACAACATCTCCGTCATCTAATCTCTACTCGCCTTTCTTTCCAATAGTATCCAAGTTATAATCAATAATTTCTACTTTTATTCATCGTAAGATCCTCAGGTGCTCTTGCACGAGTCCCATACCTGAACTTCCGCCATTCTGCAAGTAAATCTCAGCCTTGATTGGCGCAACCATGTCGGATATGTTTTGAGATTGCCACTGATGACGAGTTTTTGGTTCTAAAGTGTTACAAAACTCAGTAACTGGAGTGTCGTTCATCAGGCCTAGCCATAATGTAAATCTTCACCCCCCCCCTCCCCAACAATAATATAACTGTAGACGTTTTGGCGCTACGTGATAGGATTCTTCATGAACCCGCACTGTGTCATTAAATGTATGTTCCTCGATTCTGACCGACATAAAGAAACAGTGCAACGAAAGGCTTTGATACAGGATCCACGCTTCACAATGCATCTATTCCTTTCTGAGGTCGTAGCACATCAGTAATGACAAGAACCAAAACCTGACGCGGATTTTCTAGTTCTCATTTATACTTGGAGACCCGCTGCAACAAGACACGCTTTGGTCTCTAATTACTGGTTTCTGTGCTTTGGTATACTTGAGAGGTGCCCAGGTCGAGTTTCTTGAAGGTGATAGAAACTCACTCCCGTATGCTCTTTTCCCTGCATTTACAGTTCGCATTCTGTGTAGATATCTCTTCAATAGCCAACTTATCTAACCTCGTATGCTACCAAAGGAGCTAGCGAAAGCAGTCGACTTTTGTACGTTGTTGCCTTAGTTATAAGCGTCTGTCCAGGAGCCTTAAACTCTTGCAATGATAGTCGTCAGCATACTTCTGGCTGTGAAATTCATATTTCGTTACATAACAAGCTTCAACACGGAGGGCAATCCAAATTCGTCGCCAACCACAACAACAACAAACATCTAGATTGGATTTTGCACATATTCAGCTTTGATTGTGGCAACTCAGAATCCGTTGCACGCCGACTATCACCGCCCAGAGAAACACCTCGATACCATTAGGGATAAGCCGCCTCCTTCGATTTTCTTTCATTCCCCAGTTTAAGCTACCTGCTAATACCTGTCTGCCTTGAAAAGAGCAACATCTCTGCTTCTCACACAGATCAGTGTTGGGCTTATCACCTTTACCCTTCTCCCTTAGATTGAGAAAAGCTAACTAGGGATCAATTAGAACTCCACTACACTTTCCATTTTCTTCGATCCAACCAGCTCCACAACAAATCTGCCTTCCTTCATCTCATACCTCTTGATCTCAAGCCGAGAGGATATCGTCGCTATCACAACCTTCACGCATCGTCCCCATCAACACGATTTGGCTATCATTGGTATACAATTATATTTCTTCCTAGCTACTTCCATGCGATCTAACACCTTTCACAGTGCACTTGACCTGAAGCTCATCGCGGGTTCATCGTCCCGCCTCAAGATGTACTCAAACTGGACATTCGGCTCCTCTGCTAGTGGAACGCGCTCCCAATCTACTCCAGCGATCCGCTCGAGCTTGCTCAGATCTCAAACTGCACTCAAGACTACAGGATCATATACCGACATGATCGAATCAGCTGACGACGAGGCTTCCAATTACTTGCCATCCCCAACCACCCCTACCTCCAGCCGCCGTCTCTCGTCTTTCAGCTCGGAGTGGAAGAAGAAGCCCTCGTTCATGTACTGCTTCCTTCATTCCTGGATGCTCACTCCGGCATAACTGCTAACCAGAGCACAGGACATCCGAGCTGAAGCCCGTTGAGATCCTGATCATCGAAGATGACACGTACGAGCAATCCTCGCACTTCGTCCACCGGGATTTCATAGCTTACTATTCCGGCTTCTTCTCCGCAGCTTTCAATGGCCACTTTGCGGAGGCCACCGAGGACAGCATGAGATACCACGCGTTCAACGAGAAGGCATTCCGTCTGTTCCTCCACTGGTCCTACACGCAGGAGATCGGCACTGACGATGACGAGCCACTCGAAGCTACCGAGCTCGTCAACCTGTACATCGAGGCCGACAAGCTGCGAGCCCCCAAGCTGCAGAACCAAGTCATCGATTTGATCTGCAAGCTGGATTTCATCCCGTCCTACTTGTTCCACAAGGTCTACGAGAACACCATCGATACCAGTCCGCTGCGCAAGGTGTTTGTTGACAAGTGCACCACTTCCATGCTGAAGTCCATTGACTTTCTCGAGGAGTATCCGCCGCAGATGCTCGTAGACATCGTCAACGCGATGAAAAAGAACGCGAGCAGCCGCAAGAAGAGCACAACCAAAGCCGAACGCGCCAAATACTATGTCTCGGAGGAATTGTTTGGTCGAGCCTGACCTGGAAGGCTCGAGGTGTGGTCGGATCGGACCCGCAAAACTCGATTGGAATGAGAAGTTTGCTCGCTCGCCTGCCAAACATCAAAGCCTTTCTGAGGTCTCACCAACTATTATGCCCGGATTCTCGCTTTTAAGATTTATGACTATGTCCGACCTATCTCAATAGATTGCCTCCACGGACTGCCACGACTGTCCGGTTTCCAGCCAGAGCTTTGCAATGTAACGAGTATTCGTCCACCAATTGTCGACGAAGTCTCAACCTATCACATCACCATGTCGGACATATGAACTTTTCGCAATCATCTGTCACATTTATTTCCCACCTCTTCTCGCTGTCCTGTTCCTTCCACAAGAGATGGAGAAGTACATATCACAGTCAGATACCGCGTTGCGTTGATACTTCTAATACGGAAGGGTTCAGGTCTGCGTTTCTCTTTGTGTTAGCTCTTTTGCATTTGTTCTTTTTTCCCCCAGTCGCTTGTTCTTTCATATGTGGATTTGCACTTCACCGCTTGTTTGCACGCTCGTCTCCTCTTGAGAGGTTTGAGACGCATGTAAACCCATAGCATTTCATCATAGACAGTCTCTCCTCGCATCCTGCACGTCATCTCTACCGAACAGGGGCGAGCAAACAGGATCGAAGAGAGCCGAAAGAGTGATAACCGCGAGGTAACGGGCATGTAAATACGGTAACACTCACTCACTCACTCACCCTTCAAACAAAAACAAAATGTTACAGACTAGAAGGGCCAAGCAAACACCAAATCAATCCAATGCAAACCTTGCACCAAAATCTGACTGAAACAATGATTATGAAATTAAGATTTAAGGCAGAGCAAAGTTTTAGTGTCCCCCCTTCCCCTCTCAATCCTCCTTCCCCTTCCCCCCACATAACCCAATCTTCTCAAGCCAGGAAGGATTCCCAACCTACTCCACCACAGGCATAACCGAGTCCAGTCCAGTTCCCTCAACCCAACACCAACAGAAAGAGAAAGCCCCCTTCACTTACGCATCACAAGCCACCTCATCACCTAAAACCCCACACCCAACAAATTAGCCCCAGCCCCGGCATCACAGCACACGCGGCCCCAATCCCAAGAGTTTCACTTACCAGCACAGACGGGGACATTAAGCACCTGGCCCACGAAGATGAGATCCGGGTTCGTGACAGCCGGGTTAGCGGCCTCGAGGGCGGCGAGGGTGATACCGAAGTGAGCGGCGATGGCAGTGAGGGTGTCGCCGCTGACGACGGTGTAGGTGCCGGAGCTGTTGCTGGAGCAGGTGCTAGGCGCGGCGACGGGTGTGGTGGTGGGAGAAGAAGAGCTGGAACCTACGCGAGCAAGAAAAGAGGGAGATGTTTAGCTGGGGTAATGAAACGTAAGGTTCAAGAATCGTTCTATATTGATTCTATAAGAATCCCCCTCCCAATGAGGGGAAAAAAGAAATGAAAAAGAAATGAAAAGCCCTTGGGGTTCCTTTCTTCCCTACGCGCCAGGCGTGGGGCTCTAATGGAAGTTCCGGGAGGTTGAGCAGGTTGGCTTGCTCGCTTGCTCGCTATGCCCGATCCGCCGACATGAACGGCTTGCTCGCTTGGTTCTACGATACAAGAGTAACCGCAAGAAAATGAGAGGGAAATCTCCCGGCTAGAGAGAAGAAGCAAGAACAGAACGCTTACCCTGGGTGCAGGTAGGGATATTGATCAGTTCAGCGATCTGGATGAGGTCGAAGTTAGCGATCTGCGAGTTGGCGGCCTCGAGAGCAGCGAGGGTGAGGCCGAACTGGGCGGCGATCTTGGAGAGGGTATCGCCGCTGACGACGGCGTAGGTGCCGTTGGAGTTGCTGGAGCAGGTACCGCAGGCGGGGATGTTAATAGACTGGCCGACCTGGATGAGGTCGAAGTTAGCGATCTGCGGGTTGGCGGCTTCGAGGGCGGCGAGGGTGATGGCGTAGCTAGCGGCGATGGCGGAGAGGGTGTCGCCGCTGACAACGGTGTAGGTGCCGGGGGAGGATGCGGAGCAGATGGCGGTTGCGGGCGGGGTGGAGGGGGTGGTGCCGATGCATTGGGGGGAGGGGATGGCGATGACCTCGCCGGGGTAGATCAGGTTGGCGTTGGTGATGGTTGGGTTGACCTGGAGGATGGCGCTGAGGGTGGTGTTCTTGGCGGCTGCGATGTTGCTGAGAGTATCGCCCTGGGCTACCGTGACGTTGGCGACGATGCGGCAGGGGTCGAGTTGGCGTACGGCATGGGGGATGACTGAGGCGGTGGCAAGCCCGGCGAAGAGGACGGTGGTGAGGAGTTGCATCTTGGCGGCGGGGTTGGATTAACGCGGGTGGTGTGATGGTGGTGGTGGTGGTGGTTGAGACAGAATTAAGTGATGGGTAGAGCTGGACAAAAGAGTGTGGGTTCGTGGAACGAAAGAACGAATGGCTTCAGAAATGAGGGTCGGGTGCAAAAGATGCTGCTCAGCAAGACGCCAGAGAAGAAGCATCGTCCCGTCTTATATCTCTTGGACATTGCAGCCAGAGGAGGATTCGAAGCTACGGGAGAATTTCATCCCATGGCGCTGAATCCTACCGCGAAGTTCCATGGCCGATCGAGCGGGTGGTACTCTCGTGATAATTGCAAACAAATCAAAGAGAAAGTCAAATCCAGATTGCCTTCACTTCCCAGCGGTGCCCAAGACGTCCAAGGAAAAGCATAATAGGTTGGCGGACCTACTGTCTCCGGCTAGGCTTGCTCACGACGACGGGGACAAAGGCTGCACGTGACGGGGCCCAGCTTCGCCTAGGGTCTGGTCGACTGGACTAGACTCTCGGCTGTCCTAACTTGACATGCCGTTCTGGCATAACGTTTTCTCAGCCTGCCGCGACGCTAGTGGACGACCACTCACCGTCTCGTTCCAGAAACCATGGGAGCCGGCCGAGGAGAGGAACCCGGCTGGGTCGAGAGCACGTGCCGACCATCAACGACTCGTTGAGCAACGACAGCAGGAGAAGAGGGCCAGAGCACTTGCCATCGCATTCGATCATCCACTCGGCGGTCGAAGGAAGCGGGTTGGAAGGGGAGAGAAGGAGCGACGACGAGCGGGAGGGAAGGTTTGAGGACGATGAGCGCTTTCTCTTGCGAGGAGGCAGTTAGGGCTCGGCCATCCGAGCGGCATCCGAGGCAGCCGGCGTGGCGTGTCCTGAACCCTCGTCGGGTAATTTCCCCAGAAATGATCAGGACAGAACCATGCGCGCGTACTGCTTACCTAAATGGTGGATAGACAGGACGCCGTGCCGAATCACACCCGTGGGAAGACATATCGTTTTGTCCAGCCTCGACCACAGCCCATCCGGCCTCGACGACCCTTCCTCTGATTCTACGTACAATGAACAACATGTCCTCTCTCGTGTGGAACGCCCTTCTGTCGATCCCGGCCAGACAGAGACCTGCCTATTTCTGCTAATCTTCGGCAAATACAACGACAATCTCCCCTTTCATCCTCCGCAGCTGACGGCGGTTCGCTCGCGTGTTGCTTCTATTTGCGTCGCGAAGCGAGCTTGATTTGGACGCGCGGAATCGTCAACCGGAATCGAACGTCGTCCCATCCAGAACGTCTTGAGCGCCACCTACGCAGGTCGAGTGCTTCGATCCTTCGGCGGAGGGTCTGACATAATCGGCTGGCACGGTTCTAGAAGCTGGATTCCCAGATCCCATCGGCACAGAAGCCAGCGTGCATCGTATGATCGATATCTTCCATGGCAAAGGGTGACACGATGGCAGGGAAATAGACTTTGCCTCGGCTGCCTGGGGTCAGCACTCAATTTGTCTGCGGCCTGATCGGCAGACCTTGACAGAAGCTCGGGGGAGGTGGAGTCCGTTGCTCGGATGCGTTTCATGGGCTGCATGCATGCTGATTTAGATAAGCTATCAGCTAAGTGTGATCGGAGCGAGGGCGCGAATCCCATAGGTTTGCTCGCTACACATGCCGGTCGGTGAGATGGGCATTGGCAGCGATCCTGGTTCGCGAAAGGACGAGCGGAGGCCAGGAACGGTGGTCGAGTTGGCAGCGGATGTGCGGGATACGACGTGGAATGCATGTGCAGTCAACGACTTTTCTCGATGCGTGCCGCGGCAGAGAATTATGGCAGTTATCGTCAGCGACCATGATCGGGACGGGAGACCAGGCGTGCTGGGTTGGATGCTCCGAAGGAAGCCTCAAGAATCGTCAGCGAATCAACGGGCGCTGCTCGCACTCCGGGGCCAACCACCGCCCGGCAGCGACCACCACTGCCGCAGGCCCTCGGATACTGCATGGGGCAAGTCGGCGTGGCACGGGATGTTGCGGCACCCACGTACAGCAGAACGCGCGGAACTCGGGGTAAAATGGGCAGTTGGGGGTGGCCGAGAGTTGCAGCGGGCAGGCCAAGCAGGCCAAGCAGGCCAAGCTTTGCAACAAGCAATTTGCTGGGCGGAAGGTTATTCGTTAGCGAACGACCTACTGCACCAGCCCTAAAAGCCGTGCCAGGGACCCACTCTTGAGCCGAGCTGCTTCAACACGAGTGATTACGAGAGAGTGGGATTTGTACGTCAGCGTCGCGACACCACCGACCCAAGGCTTGCGTGACCCGCTGTGGACGCTCGCTGCAGCCGTGAGGCGCGGAGCCGCACTTGCCAATCACGTGGAGGCCGTGTCCATGTAGCAATAGCTTCAGGAGCGGCATGGCTCGCGACTCGTATAGGCCGCACGCACACCGTCCCCCGCCCGAACCCATGGCCCTCGCTTGGTCGGGAGCCGGGGGTGGGCTGCCGCCATGGCTCGTGGCCGTCGCAGCTGAGCCGGGCACCAGCAAAAGTCAGGCCAGGCGTGGTCATCTTGCCAGAGTGACTCGTGGAACACCGCGAAGCATGGCATGGAGGTGCGAGACCGACGGACGCACATACCTATGTGGTTGATAGGACCGCGCCGACGAGCGAAGGCATCACTTTTGCCCGTCGAGGCGGTCGCCGTTGGGCGCTAGCGTGGCTCGGAGCCCTGGGGATGTAACGGCGAAGGAGGCCGCCTCGGTTGCAAAACACCGTCCCATCACGTAGCCAAAAATGCCACCTACCCGTCAAGGTGTGAGAGAGGGAGGAGAGAGGAGAGAGAGGGGGGAGAGCGCTGGAATAAATGCTTTCAGCGCAGCGCCAGAGGCACCATAGCCAAGAGCCAAGAGTCCGAGCAGCAGCTGGGCACGATAGCCGAGTCTTGGCAACCCCGCCAAACTGCTGGTCGGGAGGCAGGAGGCCCTCTCCGCTCTGGCAGCTCAGTGAAGGCAGCGGTGGGAGGCAGCCTCAGCCTTAGATCACCGACACCTGCGGCATCGTACAATGGACCAATAGCAATGTCGGCCCCGCGCCCCGAGCCTCTGCTACGGCCGGTTGGGCGTGCAGGCGCTTCCTATCACGGCGCCGCCATTGGTGGACGGAGAAGGGATGCCGTGGGAGTCTTTGCCGGATTTGGCTCGAGGTCCTTGGCTGCAGCCCATCCCTGCCCTCGCTGCATCAAGTTGTATGCAGGCGTGAGGTAAAGTCCGTCCTGTCATCAGCACCTCCCTAAAGCCGTGGCTTCAGCCTGCCGGATGGATGGGATGGACGTTGCTCAGTCGTGCAGCGGCGCCCATTCAATATAAACCGTGGTGATGCCGTTCTCTCGTCCAGCTCGCCAGCCTTTATCCAAGCTGTCGTCATCTGCAGCAGCCACCATCCAGCAATCGCACGCCGGGTCGCCTTGGGTTGACCGACGACTGATCGATCCCCTAGCCTTACGCCGATCAGGTACCCTGCCTCTCGCTCGCTGGTGCAGGCCGTCGCTCGCTGTGCTCTCCCTCGCTCGCTGGCTCGTCTGCTCAGCCACTCAGCCCGCGGCACCACTCACTCATCCACCTGCTCGGTGCCAACCCGCAACCACCACGCTGATTTGTCTAGCCGGCCCAGCCGTACCTCCCCTCCTCCTCACGACCAGACCACGTCCGCACGAGTATATAGCATCCACTGCTGACTCCCCATCCCCATCTGCCTGACTCGTCCACCAGTTTCTGACACCCATCCCATCACTTTTAAGCGGCCGGTGCCCTCCACGACGAGCATTACTACAACTGCTGCACCGCGTAGGACGACTACGCCTACTGCTCGTACGACCCTCACAGCTGCTGCTGCTGCCACGGCTGCAGCTTCCTTGCTGCCAAGCAACCTGTTCCCGATCCTGGGGATTGGTCCTATCCTCCCTCGCCCCTCTAGTTCCGCCCCGTCCCGCGCTCTTCATCACGAACCTCCCTCATGGACAACAACGCCGCCTACTTTGACTTCGACGTGAATGCCTTCGCGGCCACCTCGGACTGGCACCATGCGAACGGCTTCTGCGACCCCTCCGGCCTCCCGACCCAATCTGCGTTGGAAGTGCCGCCGCACAACTGGTACCTGCCCGATACTACCGTAAGCGATCGTCTCTCCTCTCCTCCTCACACCACCGTCCGCTGCCGACGCGTGGATGGCTTCTGACGTCCAAATAGGCTCCCCGCTGGCCGAGCACCGATTCCACCGGCACTTCCATCTCCGGCGGCAGTCCCGGCGAGTGGGGATCGCCGCAGATGATGTCTCTCCAATTGGGCGCCCGCGCGACGCATCCGGGCCAGCAGTACAACCCCATCGACTCGGGCATGATGGACACGCCCCAGATCACCGTGGGCATTGTCACCGCCGCGGATCGCAAAGCCGCGACCAAACGAGTTCGTCCTCCATTCCTTCTCCCCCGAGCCCCCATACCCATCTCCCAACGGTGCCGACCAGAAAAGACCGTAGCCTCCCCGTCTAGCTCACACGCTAACCAAGCCACCTTGTAGAGAAGACAGCAGCAAAACCGCGATGCACAACGCACCTTCCGCCAGCGGCGGCAGGGCGAGTTCGAGAAGCTCGGCAGCGAGCTGGAGCTGGAGAAGCAGAAGGTGGTGACGTGCCAGGCGGAGGTCGAGCGGCTCACCACCGAGCTCGAGCGCCTGCGGAAGCTCCTACAGGCCGGGAACGTCAGTGACAAATCGGCCGACGACGACGACGACGACGCGCGGGACTAACCCGCGGGAGGATCCGGGCCGGGTGCTCCTTAGCTTGAGGAGATTGTGGGGACGGTGCGCAAGCGAGGCAAGAACAAAGGCCGTTGACACTTGAAAGTCTGCCGCGGTGAGAGAGGAGAGAGTGTGTGTGTGCGTGTGTCGAAAGGAAAACCAAAAGTCTGAAAGCCCAAAAAACCAAGAAAAGAAAGAAAAAAAAAGGTGAAAAGCACACACAGCACGAACTTTTTATTTATTTATTATTTTAACGAAGGGGCGCGGTTTCTATCATAGACGGGGATTTGATTTTCTTTCCTGCTTTCCTTCTTCAAGGGACGAAAGTGGGGCTTTCTTTTTCTTTTGTTAATTGTTTGTTGCGCAACCTGGGAGGAAATATCCAACGGCGTAACTAAGTGAACCGCTTTCACTTTTGGAGGGGGGTGGTGAGGGGGTTTTGGTGCGGGGGAGAGGGGGCCCTGCCTTTTCTTCATTCTTCTTCGCTCTCCCCAAATCAAAGCACACAATCAGGAAAAAAATGGAGTTTTTTTTTTTCCCTATCTCTCGTGTATGAATATCAATGTAGGTTCTGACTAAACATGAAAAAAAATGGTCATCACTTTATCTGCACCACAAGCGACTTGGAGAATGGTGTGCCGGCAGGGGATAGAAAAGCCGAAACTGGATATTAGGTAGGTACTTTTGAACTGTAGTGGTTACCAAGCGCCCCCTCCCCCCAGAGCCGCAGTAGTAGCGCAACCCAACCCCCAATTGAACCCTTCTACTCCCCCCCTCACCATTCACTCCTCCCCCGTAGCGTTATTCAGCCCGGCATGATCCCAAACCTCCTGCATATATTCCTCCAGCACCTGTCGGCCTTGGCCGTAGTATTCGCTCCGGCCGCGGAAGAGATCGCGGTTGTCGTCCTGCGCCATGAACTCCTTGAGTTCCTTGATGGTCGCGAAGTCGTCCCACGGGTAGCTGTCGGCTTGGGGGCTGTAGTGTTTGTGGTTGTCGTCGTCGTCGTCGTCGGCTTCGGCTTTGCCTTTGCCTTTTTTGCTTGAGCCTTGGGCCTTGGTCACGCGGCCTGAGAGGACGCCTTTTGATGAGCTTCCTCCGCGTCGCTTTTTGCCTGAGCTGCTTGCTTTCTGCGAAGACTTGCCTCCTTTGATATCGTTGTCGTCGTTGTCAGCGGCGGCGGCGTCGTCGTCGTCATCATCATCATCGTCGTCATCGTCATCATCATCGTCGTCGTCGTCCTCGTCTGAAGTTGCACCCCCATCATCACCTCGTTTCTGCAATTTTCCGCGCTTGGGGTGATTATTTCGATAGGTAAGCGGGCTGATCTGGCCATCGATGAGTTCCATAGCGATCCGCATGCGCTTGTCCGGCACGTCAGCGACAGTGAACCCGAATTCGTCTGGTTCTATGTCACGGTCCTCTTCGAGCTTGTTGAAATCATAGAGACGATACGCAAAAATGGTGGCCCAGATGCACACGAAGACGCCATTTTCCCACGGGCTGTTGCCTTCTACTGATTCTTGGAGCTGATACTCGGTCCACTCGTCCTCGTCATACTGATCCCCCAGCTCATGCTGGAGGATAGCTTTCCAGCTGCTGGTCCCTTCATCGTTGCGCTGGCCATCACTGCTCATGTAGATGATATTGCCTCGTATAGGCATGATGATGTACAGACCAAATCGAGGGTTAGGCGAAGCGACGGGACTAAGTTGGACTGGACAAAGTATAAGTCTCGTTCTTCCATTGATAATTCCCTCCCCATCCAGCATGTGCTTTTTCAATCTCGGGGTCATAATCTGCGGGCCAAAACGTGGCACCCTAGAAAAATCGGTTGCGGATCTTGTGCTAAGGACGACTAAACGGTCCGGGACTTTTTTGACCGGAGGATCCCAATTGTTAACGTCTTCAGCCAATAGCCTTAGGTAGTTGAGTATGACGCAGCTACTGAGCCAAGCTTCACCGCCGGTTCGGTTACGAATGGGATGAAGCTGGTAGAGTGGATTACTATTGAGAGCAACTAAACATTGCAAATCTTGGTATGTGATTTGATTCCCCCCATTTGCTGGGAGATAGCTCGCCGGTGGTGAGTCCAGTATTTGTGACCTGATACTCGCTTGTACATGTGTTGCTGGCCGGGTCAAGTGATAAAGATTGCGATTGATTCCCCTGAGTGCATCGGTCACGGCACGGCCGGGAGGTCCCTCCATCTTTGGCTATGCCACAATTGTCGTAGTCGAGAAGGAACATCCGACATTATACATAACCAAAGTCAATTTAAGTGTTTATACCAGTGGTTCCTCGACGACGAGGAAAACAAAAACAAAGATGCAGTGTTTGGAAAGAATTTGATCAGCAATGTGGTTGTGAGTAGGTCTCAGCCATAGGATTTCTTGAGCATTATTCACAAGACAGGGGCAGGGTCCAGTTGAACATGGATGGAACAATGTATCCTGCAGTCCTTGCATTATCTGCGGTCTTACTTGCATATTTAGGCGACAAAGTCACCGAGAGCGCCTTTTTCTCTGTGAATGGGGAGCCGGTACGGCGTTGCTAATCGAGAACTCCGTCGGCTCTCGCGACGTCCTACCCCGCGTAGTAAGCAGGAATGTTATTAATCCTGGCGGTGGACATATTTCTGTACGCTGCATAAGTGGATGAGACAGCTCATCTCTTAGAGCACGTAGGTAAAATAAGGATTCTCCTTGTCGGTCAAGTCTTGGAATGCCATCTTGTCTCGGTCGACGTCGTTTAATTCCAACTGGGCGCGTCGCTTGTTTTCCCACGCGAGAACGAAGTACAATGCGATTGAGCACACGATGGTGATGCAGTAGCTAGATGATGTTAGTTGTGTTGCACCAAAGCCGTGAAACGGGTTAGGCACCATATGATCAATCCCAGCCATAGCTCGGGATAATGCCTTGACTTGGTCTGGCTCTTGATTAGTTGCGGACCGACGATATTCCCCACGCAATACGATATGAAGATCGTGGCAGCCATGAAGGACTTTTTGGTCTGGCCCGCAACATTGCTCATGCCGACAGTGATTATCAGACTGACCACCGCACCAAAAGTACCGATGATGGAATAGCCAGCCACGGGAACCGCAGCGTGGTGTGACCAAGTACTTTTCCAGATCATCGCACAGCCTGCAATGACCGGCAAACAACAGAAAATCAACATCGGAAGCAGAATGTTGGAGACTCGCGACGAAAGATATCCGGTCAGCAGGATGGCAATGAAGCAAAGCGCACCCAGCGGGAATTGGAATAGGATGCTATCAAGTGTTGAGTATCCGAACGTCGAAACTATCAAAGGACCGAATCCGCTCACGGCGCCATTAACCGTATAGCTGGAAAAAGTGAGCACATAGATTTCTCGCTAAGATGGGGGTTGAGACTCACGCAGACGCCATCATGATCGCCACCAGCCAAACCTTGATATCGAGGAGTGATTCTCGAATCTGTGCCATTTTGAATTTAGAGCAGCGCACCCCCGTCTGCCCAAAGCGTAGGCGCTCAACAGCCACCACTCTTTCCTCCTTGGACAGAAACCACGCAGAAGCCGGCGAGCTAGGCATGGCAAAACAGAACAAGCCAAAGATGAACGTGACCGCCCCGGCAAGCAAGTAGATATACTGCCATCGCTTCAAACTCCCACCCTGAATCTGGCCAAAGCCATAATTCACAGCGCCGCCAAGGATGGTAAAGAGGCCCGTACTGGAGAACCACCAGCTCTGTCGCAAGCTCTGCTCGCGCTGCGTGTAGAACGACGAGATAATGCACATGTACCCCACCGGAATCACACTCTCCACCACCCCCAGGAAGAAACGCTGGGCGTAGAGCCCGCGCCAGCTCGTCACGGCAGCAGTCAGCATGCATATCAACGCCCACAGACAAACCATGACGCCAAGAATCCGGCCCATGTTAAACCGCTGCAGCGCGAAAGTCATAGGATACAGCCCAGCCAGCATACCGAAATAAAACATCGACGTCGCCCACGACAGCCGCGACGTATCCGTAGCATGCGTACTCGCATTGACTCTCGACAGCGACAAGTCAGCCGTCATGCCAAAGAGCGCAGCGGACCCCAGGATAGCCTAAATCAACACACAACATTAGGACGGGGATCCCCGCAGCATGCTCCTCCCAGCGGGGAGAACTTGCCTTGTCGTAGTAAACCAGTCCATAGCCCAGCGTCATGACGGGGACCAAGAAGCAATCAATCTTCCTGAGCACCCGGGCCGCCGTCGCGGGATCCAGGTCGAGTCGCTGCTCGCCCACCAGCGCGCTGGCAACGTCCTTTTCTCGCGCTGCCGTGGCCGCCCCGTCGGCAGAGACTGCCGGGACGGTGGCGGACGATTTCTCGTGCTCGGGGGCCGGAGGGGCTTGCATAGCGCGCGACGATTGAAATGGTGAAAAAGAATAAGAAAAGCCCTTTTTCTCTATCTGGAAGCTTTTTCGAATTGACTTTTAGTCTTTTCCTTTCTTTTGGCTTTCTTTTTTTTTTTTAAGCATTTTGATAGCTCCGACTAGCGACTCAATAAGGCACCGGTAGAGACATATAGCGGGGTTCTTTCTGATATCGGGACGCGGATCGTGTTAGGCGCACGGGGTGTGATGTCATCACGTTTAGATGGCGAAGGGCGTGGTCGATGGCGGTGGGGGGGGATGAAGGGTGCTGCAAATGCATATAATCTATGTCGTGCCAGGCCTGCGCTTCTCCACCGGACGAGAATTGGAGCATGTGAAAGTTGGGTTTGTCGATGCGGGCGGGGTTGTCACGGTTGTTAGAGCTGTCAGAGCTGCCGTGGCCAAGCGAGCAATATAGCTTTGAGGAGGTAAGGGAGGGAGGCCCGGGGAGTTGGTTGGAACGGTCATCCGTAAGTGGCTGGTTAGTACGTGTACGTGCTAGGTACATATCAAGTCGCTTGAGCTGGTCTAGTTTGAGAGGGGTTGTGAGCCAGCAGATGCTATAGCGAATCTACAACGTAGGCTACGCATGCCTCGCACCAATTGCTGCATCAGCCTGCCAAGCGGGCACAGCGAGGGAAAACGTTCCACCTAGGTTTCCGTCCAAGTTGCTGATTTGGTTGAGGCTCACTAAACTGGTCTGGCCAACAGCTAAGCCCCGATTGTGAGCTGCGTGAGCAGGATGCATTGATTAAGATTAGAAGTAGACGACAACAAAAGAAATACGTCTAGCGGGATAGCGAAGACTTAAACCATCTCCGTACCACCCGTCGCCTTTCGGCTCTCACTCCACTCCACCTCGGTCTTCTGGTGAATCTCTCTCAGCGGGATATCGTCGCCACTGCTTCTCGAACTACCCGTGGCTCCCTCCCCGGTAACCATCACAGTGATCCTCGGGACCGAGTTATCGAGTCTCAAGCTCTTGTCACTACCAAAATCCTCGCCGTTGTACCCGTACTTGGACTCGTCCTCGAGCTTATTCCAGTCCTTGCTCTTCGACCTGTTGTGGCTCTCGCTACCGCCAATCGTCACGAGCCCGGATTTGGGCGTCGCGTTGCCCACGTTCGATTTACTATTTCCCGCATACCGCTTGCTTGCGGCTGAGGAGCCGCCGAGTTTGGTGAACACAATCCGAACCAGCGGGCCCATGGTCGGCAGACAGGCGGAGATGATCCCCGATGAGAGCTCGACAATGTTCCATGCGCATCCTAATGCAAGTGTATCTAGTCATGCCGTCAGATAATGGTCCCGGTTTTCAAGACAAGGTAACCTACAAGGAAGATCGTTCGGGTCGTATGACAGGTAGACCGTGAAGCGGTAGATACTCGTAAAGACAACAAAACTACCGAGCAGGAAAATCACCATCAACATAACCCTCTGCGTCAGGTTCGTCTGGAGTTTCCAAACGTGAGGGAGCGGCAGGGCGAGGATTGCCAAATCTGTGAGGATGGAAGGGATCGAGATAGCCAGGAACGTTGCTTTCAGATCAATACAGGTTCCGGGAAGCCATGGCGCCCAAGCTTTTGCTCGCGGATTGCACTGTCCTTCAGATACGCCAATAAGTACGATGTTCCAGGCCATGCTGATGGCGCCGAGTATGTAGCACCCGAGCTTGACGGAGCGAAGGGGGAAAATGCGGTAGTACAGAAGGAGGAGGGACAGCTTGATGACGTTGATGTTGGTAACGTAAAGCGGTTCGTTGACGAGCAGAATCTGTCCACCATCAGTCCGCACTCATGCACTAATATCATATATGAGGACTTACTTTGCCCAGCATCTCCGCATCAGTCAAACTCAAGGCACCAGAATGAAGTCCCAGGCCATAGCTGACCACTTTTTCGTGTCAATGTGTGCCACTTCCAATCTTGAGCCATTGCAATACTCACTAACGAGAACACAAGCAAGATTGCCCGCCAGAAGCACAAGAGAGAGAATCATCAACCAGTCATCCAGCATGATCTTGGCGCGCTGCTTGTACCTTGCCGCAAAGCGGAACCCAACAAAGACTACCGCCAGGACCAGAAAGACAATGCTGAGATTTCTTGTGTTTGCTCTCTCGTCCTGGCTCAAATCCTGCGTTGCCGCAATCTGCATTGCGGCTGCGAGATACGCAGCTAGAGCTGGGTCCATACCTGTCGTGTTGGTCGTCATTGTGGTGAACCAATATGAAAATAAATGAGGGACGAGACGAAGAAATATACAATGAAAAGGATTTTATGAGCGAGATTCTGGAGAAGAGGGCTCTTGAACAAGGAAGAGCCAGCATGAAAGTCCCACTCTCACGAGTGCAGACTCTCCCGATTACCTCGCTTCAATCTTACCTGCACCTGGCGATGGCAGCCTCGCTTTTGCCATAGATATAGGAGTGATCTCCAGCAGATCTTTGCGGAAAACCCTCTCTTGCAGCTGTAAGCATACCTAGACCCTGCAGACATACATGCCTAGAACAGAGAGGTTTCAGGAACGGCGTATTACATGAGCAGTACGGCAGGCACATGGCAGCAAGGAGACAGAGCTATCCACGACGCGTGAGAGCCCAACCCCGTACCTCTTGTCTTCTTCTCTGCGGTTTTCTCGGAGCAGGAGCTTATAGTTCGCACCGATGAAGAACTTGCGCTCATTTCTCGCTCCCAATGGAGCAAGACGGGGCGTGCTATTGGACGCGAGCCCGTCTGTTGGTGGGAGCGAGGACTCGGAAGACCATGAAGGCCATTGTCAGGAGATGAATCGCCTGAAGAGGGCGAAGAGGGGGGCCAACGCTAACCGCAGAAAGACGACATGATGAATATCCCAGCCACGGTACTGCCCTTCTGAGGCACAGATAAGCCACCCACGACCGATGGAACCTGGAAGACGTGTCGTATGGAAGTTATCGTAGCACCCAGCATGCGGCGTCCAGTAAGACTCCCAGGGTCGCTAAACCCGTCATTGGCCCGAACCCCTGGGAGGAGAGACTAGGCAGGGGTCTTTGCAGTCGGGCTCCTTCATACGGTTGTTTTTCGCGTGGGAGAGGACCTATATTATACGTACTATATCCCAGCAGGCCGGCGAGCTGTCGCCGAGTTTGACAGCTCCTGGGTCTCTGCGTGGCACCAACGAAGACCAGACCCATCGCGCGTGGATGGCCAGCGCAACTAACGATTTCGGGCACGAGGTCCGGCATGTGCTCGTGGTGCAATGAGCGACTCGATCTTTGATCGATTGACGGGAGTCCTGCGCTCTTGGACCTTCGCGGAAAGCAAGCGGAAGTCGATCTATTTCCACGTTGGAACATTGGACGGCCATCTGCAGTGTTGAAGGGGCACCAAACCCGATGGATCGGGGATTTATCGCAGAATTGCGCACTGTGTTGTGGTTGGACGCTTCCCCTTCCCCAGTTGCTACCGGCGACACTGCAGGCCGTGACCGGGGGGACCCATGGAGTTATGCAAGCCAGGCCAGGAGACAGCGGATGCATGCTGATCCCCACTTCTCGCGCGGCGTCTGAGCACCACGCCAAGTTACTCTCGTCCGGTCGAACTGATGGCACCCACGAACACAGGACGGAGTCTTGCACCGTACCTGTCCAGAATCTGGCGCCCCTAATGCTGATCCACCACCACCATACCCCGGGACCAGGTCTCCTGCCACGCTTCGGAGTGTCATGTTCGCACTGTGTGACTGGGAGGCAGGCACGGCGGGAGGGGGAGATGAAAGAGCCGAAGGGAAAACGTGGGAGGGGGAAAACGGATCCATCTCGAGCTCTAGAAATCCTTCCTACCCCTTCCCGCAATACTTCTTCTGCCTCCCCTCCCAAAGACCTCTATCCCCCATCTCAATATCCGCAAAAAAACCTCCGACTCTCCGATTCAATCAAAGATGTCTGCACCACAGCCTACCGTCGTCATTGTCCCGGGTGCTTGGCAATTGCCCGCCGGCTTTGACCTGATTCTTGCCCAGTTGAAGGAAGCCAACATCCCCGCCGAGTTCGTGCCGCTGCCCTCCGTCGGCGGGACCGAGTTGCCTCTGACTGGCTTGCCCGAGGATGTTGCCGCCGTGCGCAGCACCTTGACCCGACTTGCTGACGAAGGTAAAGATATGGTGCTGCTGGGTCACTCGTATGGTGGCGTGGTCGTCAGCTGTGCCGTCGAGGGATTCGACGCCGCGTCCAGGGCCAAGGAGGGAAAGACCGGTGGGGTGATCTTGACTGTGTTCATGAGTGCCTTCATGCTTCCCAAGGGTCAGAGTCTCTTGGGTGTTCTCGGTGGTGCTCCATTGCCATGGATGAACGTTGAGGTAAACTCGAACTCTTGAACTCATCCTCGTGACTTGGACTGACCGAATCGAAAAGGGAGACAGAGTGTCGGGCGTGGCCGCCATGATGCCACAAGTTGCATTCAATGATATCCCAGAAGAGAAGATGGCAGAATACGGTGCTCAGATGAGCCATACCTCTGCGCTGGTCTTCGCAACCCCGTCAACGTATGAGCCTTGGGCCAACGGACTGCCTTGCACCTACATCTTCCTGACCGATGATAATGCACTTCCATATCCTATCCAGCAGCAGATGGCCTCTCAGATTGGCCCCGATGCCAAGACCTGGTCTCTGAAGGCTGGACACTTGCCACACTTGAGCATGCCTAGTGAGCTTGCAAAGACTATTGGGGAAATCTCCGAGTATGCTGTCAGCAAGAAAGCTTAATTCCAATATCAGCGTTCCTTCAGGAACGAGAGGATGGAGGGCGAGATGAAAGCAATATGGCACCCTGCTCCACCAATTGGACGGGCCATCATGCAGACTTCGTTGATCGAAGGTCTTGTGTTGCATGTTGTTGTTTAGTGTTGCAAATACCTAGGCCTGAATCTACTTCCTCAACCCCAAGATGCATGACGTCTACTGTGCCCCGTCCACAGATATGCTTAGTGACATGCCAAATCCCAAACTGACAGCCACGAGGGGTCCGCCTCCCAGCCGACCTCCCACCCGGATCTATTGGGATCGTCTCGCCCCCAACTCACTGGGAGCCATCACTCGAGCTACCAATTTCCACCCGAAACAAAAGCCGGGCAGTGACAAGCCACAGGTACCCGACACGCGGCAGATGCCCACGGGTCTTGCTGCAGTCACCACCCTGTAGCGAATGATACAAACCCCAATCTACTGAAAACACATCCACGCCCCCCCACAAACCAACCTTTCATACATACGAGTCATCCAATTTGGTCTCCAGCCAGCGCTTGAACCACAACCTCAGAAGCCCCCGGAAGGCTCATCGCAGAGGCCATCGAGATTGGGACCCAGCAGAGAGAGCGCGAGCACGAGCGCGATAAGGTTAAAATAGCCAGCGAGGTCTGAGGCTCGAGCAGCGAGGGCCGAATCAAAAGCAAGCTGTGACGGACGTCCACGCACGTGGTTATAGACTTTTACTGTCCATGCAAGCAAGGCCAGGCCCCGACCGATCTGCTGCTGCTTGCTGGTCGGGACACAGCTGACGAAGAGGGTCGCTTACCAGGCTCAGGTTAGCGAGCCATGTGGCTGGCACAAACTGCAGCCTGTTGGGTACGACGGTCCTGCAGGGCGTCTGTCAAGGGGGTGTGGTGGGGGCCAATCATAGGATTCGAGGGCTTTTCCAAAACCTGCGAGAGCCAACCAATTCTCCCGAGATGATGGACTGTAGCTTAACAGAGATTATGGCACACGCATTCTTCTCCTTTCCGCTTTCGTACTCTGCCATCTCTCACTGGTCCAATCAATCTCAGGCAGAAAAAGGGTTCGTTCAAAATTGCCAGCTCATCATATTTGAGGATGAAAGAATAGAAAAAAATATAATATACATAGAAATAACACCTCGAGCAGCTGTCCAAAGACAGGAAAACCTGCATGCAGCTAACTCTTCCCCACTCCCTTTTGTTCTTCCTTCTCGGCTATCTTCCAAACCAAGAAACATCCTCTGCTATTTAAGAGCTCGAGATGTCGCTCTCAGAGTAGATGCAGTAGGTTCCATCAGCCCCGGACCCGTACTCGGATGGCTCCTCGTTGTTGTCGTCGGTGCCGGTGTAGGTGACGCAGACGTCGTCAACATCGCTCGCGACAATGTTGGTGAAGGTTGCGGAGTCGCCGTAGTTGTAGTTGATACCTATGCAAAGAGATACGTTAGCTTCAACCCACTCTTTTCTCGTTGCCCTGATTTAATGTGCGAATAGAAGGGCAAGGCAGAAACATACCCGCAAGCTCGGATCCAGAGCTGGCTGTGATCCCATCCATGATGACATGTCTCTCGTACATGCTATCGCAGTTTCCACAACTACGGTACAGCTTTCCGAAATCATCGACCGTGAAGTCAGAGATGGAGACGGTGCCCGCACCGTTATGCTGGATGACCTTATCGTCGGCGCCGAAGGCTCCGCCTCCCTTGATATAGGTGGTGTCGCCGGCATCCTGCTTCTTGATGCTGAAAGCATCTTCGCAGACGGCGGACCACCAGACGTTGGTCAGGGTGCAGGCACCCTGGCAGTGCACGCCCTCGATCTGATTGGGGCCGATGATGACGTTGGAGAGCGAGCCGCCGGCCTCGATCTGGAAAACGGCGTCTTTGTCGCCGCCCTCACTCTGTCCCGTACAGGACGTGCCGCGGTCGTACATCACCATGCCGCCGTCGAAGGACTCGCCGGCGGCGATAGTCTGGGCGGCATCAAGGGCGGAGGTTCCTGAGGAGGCGGGGAGACTGTCGCGCTTGTTGACCTTGGTGGCTAGCTTGGCTGCTGCGGTTGGGGCCGGGGCTGGGTTGGGAATGGCTGTGGCGGCGATGATGAGGGTGGCCATGGCCAGGGAGAGTTTTTGGTACTGCATTTTGGCGGTTGGGTGAAAGGGTGTGGAAAGTTGAGGGAGAAGTTGGTGTAAGTGAACGAATACCTGATTCTGATGGGTTGAAATGAAGGACTTGGTCTTGGTGGTGACTGGTCAATGAATGATGAATCTGAAGGCGTGAAAGAAAGTGCAGGTTTGGATTGAGAGTATCTGGGTATGTTCGCCAGCTTTATACAACATAACCATCGCCCTTGTCTCTAACATTGACCAGTTCCCACCGGTCCTGCTTGCAGTAGATGAAGGCCAAGAGCTCCAGATAATCACGCCGAACAACATGCCAAATGAAAGGTGGGTTCATAGAGCACCGTTTGATTGTGTCCATCACGGCGCCAGCATCCAGCCAGGGAAGCTCATCGTGCTCGCGTCCATATCACATAATTGAAACGACCAACACTTATCTGATCGACTCTGTCACAATGCTTACTGGTGGAGAGTGGTCCATGAGATCCTCCCAACGAATGAAAGCTGAGCAGCTCTCGATCAGCATCTGCCTGGCTGCCCTGTTCGTCCGAACCAAATAAGCTTGGATTCTAGGATATCTGCTGCTTCTCAAAGGAGACATGTGGGCCGATCTCTGTCCGAACAAGCCGATGAAAGCCCTGATTTGGGACCTGCAACAACTGTTCACACGAAACCGATATATCGAAGCATGTCTAGCTAAGCACCTCGCCGAAAGTCTTGAAGACGCCTCTTAGACGCCTCTTCCAGCTATCCCAAGCAAAAGGCCCGACAGAGTTTCGGGAAGGAAAGACGCCATAATTGCTTTTCTCCGCACTACAGGATTGGCACTTTCCAAGCCTAGGATCAGATAAGCAACTCCCGAGTCTTTGTGTGTCGATGCCGGAGGTCGACCGTCAGGCGCCAAGCACACCAGCACCGCCGTGTGCGTGTTTGCGAGAAAGATCTCCATGCTGCGGCAACTTGCCAAGGCATCGCCAAGCTGTTTCCACGTCGACATATCCATTTATTCGTGTCTGGGATAAACCATCGGAAGCAGTAGATTCGTCATGATGGAAGCCAAGAAAGCCGCTGTGCGGCCTTTCCCAGACTGTCATCTCAGACTTCAACTCTCAATCGAGGTAAGCACCAGGACCGCCGTCGAACGAGAGGCAGTGGCCAAGACTGCGGACGCGATCATCCTTAATCTTGTTCGGCGACGTTTCGAGGAGACAAAGGGACCGGATGCTTCCATCTGATGACGCACTTGTGCTTGCTTGCCTCCTGTTTCTGCAGAACGATTGCCTCAGTTGTTGTTCTGGGAGACTGCTTTTCGTTTGTAAGGGCGATCTACAACGGTCGCCGCGACCTTGACAATCGCAGGAGAGCGAGGCAAAAAGCAAATGTGAGGCAAACATCCAGCCAGTAACTTTGATTGGCAAGAAAGGAGTTAGACACTCATCTGTTGTCCTTGCAACTCTCGGCCAAATTTGCCCATGTCGTAGAGTTAAGTATGAAACAGGCCCACGCCAAGAATTCTAATCGCTCACGTGAGATCATCCAGTCCATGCAGATTAGCATCTCTCCTTGTCTGCTCAATAGGATAACCTGTTTCTCCATAGGAGAAGGAACCCTGGAAGAAAAGTGATGTATGTGTGGTTTAACAGAGATCAACCCAGAACGATTCGTAGGCTGCGCTAATGAATCACGAGCGAACTGCCAATCCAAATCCTTTCGTAGCCACGGACGAGTCAACCTTGAACTTCTAACGCACTAACTAACAGTCAATATCAATAACAAGGCTCAAGTAGAGAACAAAAAATCCAAACACGCACAGTACAAAACCCCATGTCTATCCTCCCCTTCCCCGCATCCGCAACCCGGTGAGCACACCTCCTCCCGTCACCGGTCGCTTAATTAGGAAACTCGGTTTACACTGTGGCGTACAACACCACAACCAACGTGCTGACGATGGAGATATATATAAGATAAACGAATACAAAATCTCCTGCTCTCCACCATAATATCTATCTCCTGTGAAGACCGCGTGGTTCGTGACTTTAGATAATTACTCGTTGGTTGCAATCCCAAGTCATGTCGTCTCCCGTCCAAGTCCTCTTCATACCCGTCGCAGCAGATTGTCGCGTCCAGGAAGCTGGATCGGAAGATGCCAATACGTGGAATACGAAGTTCCTCAGCCAGCTCCGAGAGACGGAGGGCGTAGAGGAAGTGTTTTGGAGCCGGCAGCTGGACAATGATGAGAATATCGGGGTGATCGTGTGTGAGCATCTCTCCTGACAGGACCATGCATATGGAGCGAGATACAGCCAAACGGGTAGTCTGTACATTTCCCACAAGTGCAGTGACTGACCACCCAAATCTAGTCTGGGCGTCTCTTCCGCACCTTCAAGCCTGGCAGTCCAAATTCACCGGGCTCATACTCCACGACCAACTCAACCCCCTGATCAAAGCGTCATATAAAAGCTACACCCTGCTCCTCCCAGCAAGCACAACCGCATCCCCAAGCGCAGCGAACCAAGAACTACACCGCGCCCTCTCCCAAAAAATCACCAAACTCTTCATCTGGTATTTCCCGCACAGCACCGCACCTCTGACCAACGAGTTCCAAACCACAGTGGAGTTAGGTCTCGGGGAGTTTGTGAAGCGAAATCTCGTGGGGGGCGAAGCGGACGAGAAAGGGGATGGGTCAGAACTGGTGAAAGCATATGGGGCGTGGAGGGAGGAGGAAGACGAGGCTTTTGGAGAAAAGGGGAGGAGTTTCTCGGGATTTGTCGGCTTGCAGAGTGAAGACGACTTTCGAAAAATGCCGCCTTTTGAGGCGAATTTTGAGCGGAGGAAGGGGATGACGATGCGGACTTTTGAGTTTGCTAAGTATGGTTAGGTGGATAGAATAGTGGTTTAAGCTCAGGTGGGACGTAAATGATTAGGATTGTGCTGTGGTGCGGCTAGTAACTTTTAGAACTTTCGAAACAGCTGATTATCAATTCATTGCTTGTTTATAGAACTTCTGGCCATTATGATTATAACCACTCACACATTTGATGTACTTGCCAAGAAGTGTTGCAAATGTCGCTGGCTTTGTAACCAGAGTACGTCAACCTATAAACCATCGGTTACATCCTCGGTTCCCAAACTCCACCGTCTCCGATAGTAAAAAGTAACTCCAGCGCTAAATGGTCTCGACAAGCTCCAAGATTCACTACTGAATGGATCTGATAGTTACTTTCAACGAGAAGGGCAGTCGCCCTTCCCATAGACGTCACACAAACACTGCTGTTCGGAAGGACAACTAGAGACCTGGTCAGCGGACTATTTTTTGAAGTATTCAAAGTATAAGGGGAAGACTCAAAAACCAATAGCGCAGGGACTGAAAATGACGACAAGGGGAAACTTACAAGACAGGTTCCATCCCAAACCAGATGTGCCAAGTGTACTCTAACACTCTCCCTGCACTGGCGCTCAGAACATCGGTCTCCATCAACCACGTCCTCAGTCCCTCCCAAGTCTCCTTCTTCCGTCGGAGAACCGCTTCTCTCGAGACAGCAAACTGTGCACAACAAGGCGCTGCGATCTTCTCAGGCACCTTCTCGCCCGGGTCCAAGAATGCTTTGAGCACGCTGGTAATCAGCACGTCTCGTGACGCGGTCTTGAGATCATACAATGGCATCACGTCCCCGGATAGCTCGATGACATTCTCGCAGCCGGGAAGACAGCGAGGGGGGAGGTAGTGTTGTTTCAACACACTGCTCGCTTTCAGGTGCGCTAGCTCGTAGCTGGAGGGATAGGCTTGATGCCAGGCTTGGGAGTGGTGGTGGTGGAAGAACATCACGTCGGGAAGGGTGTCGTAGTTGTCGATGATGTAGGTCAGATAGACCATTGCTTCGTTGCCTTTGTTCAGTGGCACGGTGTGTGGTTGTAATGCGGTCGGGTTCCCATCCGTGATGTAGGTGTGGACATCCCACCCGCCTGCTTTCGCAGCCGGGGCAAGCCAGGTCAGATCACTCGATCTCTGAGAAGCAATGATGAGGGATTTGGAGATCTTGGAATTGCCAGACTTGTGGGAGCGGCTGAAGAGGCCGCTGTATTGAAGGACAAACAAGATGGCAACAAGTGAAAGCACGGGTTTGAGTAAAGTAGCGACTGCTCTTTGGACCTGTCCTTGTTTGAGCGCCATGGTCCCGTTGTAATGACAGGGAGTAGAACGATCGTTGGAAAGAAAAGATTAAGTATTAATTGAGGCACAAAGAAGGAGGAGACGGTCGGAGACCAAATGAAATCCTTGAATATATACGTTTCTTACGGACTTGCCATCTGGCGGTATCAGACGGACCTGAAACACGATCTTTTATGAGACGAAACAAGCCTCACCAACGTGCTCCCAGCATGGGATTGTGCATCTTCAGATTGAACTTTGATGCCAATTGGTCCACCAACGCAGATCCCCGTCATGTTTTAACCACTGATAAAAGATACGATCACTGTCTCGTGAACAGAGTTCTTTCAAGAGATGGGCGCAGTGCGGGTTGGCGTTTAACTTATCCAGGCGACGTTCGCGCTTGGCCCGTCGGCTCGCTCGCATTAGGACATCCGAAGGCCGAAGGGTCGAGCTTGAGCTTCCGAGCTCGTGTGCATCAGAGATCAACAAGAATTACATCCAACTTCATCTCAAGCAACAACCCTTTCCAAAAACCCCCGATCTCTCCAAATCTACAACACCATGGGTGGCCCCCTCATCACAGCATTCAAGACCGCTCTCGTCGGGGCGCCCCTCGGCGCCGGAGCCTTTGCCGTATGGACGCGCAACTGCAAATTTGTACCAGTCTCCCCGTCGGACCCAATCTTCCAGAGCGCAAGCTACCTGAAGAACAACCCATTGAAGAACCCTGCGACTCAAGATATGTGCGTGCGCAGAGTCCCGCTGAAGGACATCAAGCCACAACTCCTTGAGAAGGAAGGGAAGCTTGCGGAGGCCTTTTGCGCTGGTGTTTGGGGTGGCTTAGGTATGTTATTTTGGTTTCTTTGTTGTTTGGGTTGCTCTTGATGGTGATATGGGCTGGGATTGGAGTTGGGTATACGGACTGGCGAAGAGATGCGCAGCTGAGACGAGTGTTATTGAGGTTGGGCAGAGAACTTGATGCTGACATCTGCTCTAAACAGGATACTGGTACCAACGTCGCTACCTTGCCAAGAAGTATCAAAACACAACGACAACCGCACACCAACTGTGGGAGCGATCACAACTGCAGAATTCCACCTACGAGGTCGGCACACAGATCACGGATCACTTCGAGGTGGTTTCCAAGACCCCCAATGCTATCACGGTGCGCTGTGGAGACTCACCTCTCAAGACGGGGTTGAGGGATTCTGATGGTTTGTTTGAGATGGCAGTGGATGTTAAGCCTGAGGAGGGCGTTGCCGAATTTAAATTGAAGAGTGTGTTTTATAAGGGATTGACTAAGTCGGACAGTAAGCCTATGCCAGAACATGTCGAATGGGCGCACAGGCAGTACACGAAGTTATGGATGGAGAGTGCGATTAGGAATGTGGAATTGTAGAATGCGGAATAGATTCTGCGTCACAGTATTTGGTTTCGGGACCAGATATAATTTCCTTGTATAGCCTTGTCAGATACGTCTATATGGTCTGGCATCCTGTAGTCCCCGTCTGTAACTCCATTCTATTAAATGATACCAGCTCGACTCTTGCGCATAAGATATTCATCACTCGTAAAGGTATAAAACAAAAAGATAAGAAAGCAACGCATTCTGATAATCATCTCGTCGAACGAGGGAAAACTCGAATGACGAAAAACTAGAGCGTCGAGGTTCTCCGGAGCTCAGGTGTGGCCACCCCATTTCCTGGACCAACAATGGTAGGACTGAATACCACTCGTTAGAAGATATTAAGTACACAGCGCACCTGGGGTAGGGAAGAGACTTACGCTTGACTCCGCCAACGACTTGAAGTCGTCCCCTTCTCTTCATCGTTCGTCTCCTCCTCCTCCTCGGAACTCGAAGAGTCAGAATCCGCGTCCTGATACGCTCGACCTCTCAGTCTTGCCCAAGCCCTTAGGCTGATGGCTCTGACGATCCAAGCAAAAGCAGCGAAAACCAACACGGGCGTGCCGAGAGCCACACCCCAGCTAGGATGCTCGTGACTACCCAGCACGATCCAGAACTGAAGCATGACGCCGAAAATCGCGATGATGGATCCGACTTGCAAGATGGACCAGAAGCCCCAGAACAGTTGCATCAGATCTTCGCCATCGCAGTACTCGATGTTGAAGAGAGCAAAGGCTTCCAGAACCACAGACACAATCGAAGCCATCAGGCAGAGAGTCACAATGACCAAGTAGCGTTCACGGGTATGTCTGGTCTTCGACTGGTAGTGCTTCGATTTCACCATTGCTGCTGGCAACTCTTTTTCTCGCAAACCAAGGTTGAGAGATCTAGTAGACTTAGCCAGAAAACACGCAAGCTGTTGGCCAGCGCCGGCCATGACAAAGTATGGAGGATAGAACGTACTTATGATTATAGATGGAGGCGGTGCACATGAGAAGGAGGACAAAGAAGAATAGTATCCAGAACACCACCAACGCTTGATGGAGGGAGAGTTTCGACATGAACCGGGCATAGTGAAGGCACCTTCGAACATCCTTTTCATTGAGAGAAGACATGCTGGCGAGAGTTGTGGGGTCGTCTGGAGCGTCGGTTGAACCTTGGGAATGTGGGGGAAATAGCAGATATAGACGAGATGGGGACGGTGGGCAGTGTGATCTGAACAGGAGTCAAGAACCAGTTGTGGGGACGGTTTTAAATCGTGGAGAAATCCAAGGGACCGGAACAATTTCAATAGTAGATAAGATGGAGGTAAATAAAGTCAAGTAAAGTAGAGGGTCAGACCGCGCGAAGGCGCCTAGCCGCAGAGGGACTGACGTGGATTGCCGCTACCCAACCTCGACGTCCGCTGTATCCCTCGAAACATCTTTAGGTTCCTGTCAGGCTTCTACTAGTTGAGAATAGTACAGGAAGTAAATCGGTCAGATAATCAACCGCACTGCACTCAACTCCACGCTGGTGGAAGGGAGCCATGGAGCAGATGGTTCCCACCACTCAGAGGAGCACGCAACGGCCTAACCCGATCGCCCCCGATGAACCCGCAACGATCTGGAAATGATTGGAATCACGATGGCCATAGCACGGTGGCAGTGAAGGAGAGTCGCTGTCATCACCCCTCGGGCTGGACAAGGCACTCGAATGCCCAATGTTAGTGGCTGTAACCCTTCCAAGCATTCCGGTCAGGTATCCTCGCGCACACAATGCACGGCAGGCACAGGACTATATGACTGCAGTATAGCTCTGCCTTCAATACCAAGACACCAAGAGACCAAGAGTCCAAGACACCAGAAACGGGAGTGAGATCACCAAATCTCAAGTGCCGCGGCGATCATGTCGTAGAGGGCTTGCGTGCACAGCGAGCCGACGAGCCCCGAGCAGACTGCCGTGCGAACTCGCTCTCATCCAGGAGAGCAGGATCCGATGGAAGCTCGAGGCATGGAAATTGCACGAGAATGGGATGTTGATTTTCGTGGTGAGCGGAGGGACGCTGAGAAGACGTACCGTTTGCAGTTCTTGTGTTGCGTAGGGCCAAGAGAGTCCAAGAAAGCCCAAGCGGAGCTAGGCGATCGCAAGGGCCAAGCGGGCTCAGCCTCTAGGAACCACCCGCCATCGAGCGTTTGCCAAGTGATTGAGGCTGCAAGATGAAGAATCCATGAGCGCTGCTTCGCAATGAAGGGAGCTTGGTCGATCGTGCTGCCTGCCCTGGACACTCGCCATCAGGTCGTGCAGAGCAGAGCGTCCAGCAGTTTCAAGTCCCTGCTGGGCGGGCCTTGCAAAAGCCCGTCTGCAGCCCGCGGAAGTCAAAGTGCAGCCCAGGCAGTTAGAGAGCAGAAGCAACTCCTTCCGGCAACCCGCGAGCTGTGCTGTGCTGTGCTGCACTTTGCGCGGGCTTACATAAGGAGGCGAACCGATTCGGAAGTTCTGGTCCTCTCAAGCACATGCAACTCCCCTCTATTTCCACCTCCTCTCTCTCGACGGTCGGCGATTACACTCGCACGCACATGAACATAGACAACGCCCACACCGCCTATTGCATAGCCATCTGTGTCCAGTCAGAGCTCGGTCGTGGTTGATTTCGTGTCGCACCCGTTGCAAGTCCGATAAGAGCTGCCCAGCCGAATAGCGGCCGTCTCTACGGGAGGAAAGCTCAACGTTTTACTTTGGTGCTCTGGGAAGACCTCAGCTCCGTCATGCAACGATGTGGGCTCTTGCCGGCTTGTTCTCTTGGGGAGGGGAAGGGGGGTTGTTGTTAAGCATTTTGCTTAGCCCCAGGCTGTAATTTGGTTGTGTCGATGTGTATCCCTCTGGTGGCATCCAGGATTTCCACGCCTTCATACCATGCTCGAAGCACTTGCATCTTTGTGACAAACGCCGCGTTTTGTGTGGTGTGTTGGCATGGATTGCCTGGGTGGAGCATCGGTCGCCATGAGATGGATATTGTGTTACAACCTCGCCAGATCCACCATCGCAAGCCTCCAATCTTGGTGGGGTGGACTCGTACATAAATTCAGCACTTGCACATCCTGAAGGGAAGTAGGTGCCACGGGGCCTTCAAGGAGCATCCGACCAATTTCGTGGCACGCTGATATAGAGTTGCGTGCTGGAGGGTTGCTCGATTGGCTGCACGCCCGTCTCCCGTAGCTCCACTGCACAGCGAATGTGGCATATCTTGAACTTGCAAAGGTCTTGTGACGCAAGGGACGGCCTCTATGGAGTTGGCACCCTTTTGTTGCCAAGAGCATCTGCATTCCGAGTCCTGCATCTACTCGGACTGTCCTTCTCAACATGCATAGCTCACCCGTCTCGCGTCCACATTCAACAGAAACTGCCCGCGGTCTTGTCAACCTCGAGATGGGTCTGGCCACAAGCAATCCCGTGATGCGCCCGGCTCTCACTATCACTCATAACCCCCCTGCCGAATCGTCCGGCCTGGTGATAAGAAGAACATTTGTTTACTAGCACTAACATTGTGTGAAATGCATGATTTAGTGTAGTTACTCGATCACGCACCCGTTCTCGCTTCCTTTGCATGGAACAAGCGACGGGAGTATCCTCAAGCTAATCGGCTTGACCCGCAAGGCATTAGAAACAACCCATCGCAAATATATGTGCTCATGTCTTATTTCCAGGGCTTGACGCCATGTCAAGGGCCAGGTATTCGTACCATGCCCACTTGCTCGGACACCGCTATATCTCCCGGGCATCGGATTGATTAACCGCGCAGGGCCAAGTCGCCTATCCACCAACCGGCTCTAGGTTCGCTTCAGTCAGTACATGTTCATGTTTGGACATACCCTCACCGAGGAGAGGACCCAAATTCCCCATTGCTGGCTAAATGAGATCTCCATTCGGGCCACGCGCACTGTTGCATATGCAAACAAATGAGTCATCTGACTGCAGCTGTCGCAGGCAAGTGGCATTCTTAGCATCGATCGTGCTGTGGACGTAAGGAGGCCTTGGATTGGGAGCAGCTCTACTCCCGGCTTCATCAAGGCCAAGGTGGCTGAGTAGAGAGGAGAGGGGCACGTCAGGCTGGCCAGGATAGGAGAAGCTTAAATTGTTTGATCTATCGATCCAGTGATTCGACTGCACGTGGAATATGCGAAGTCGTGCTCGAGCATCTCCAGTGTCTTTTCTCAATGCCCCTCAAAGTATGGTCAATTGATAAAGTTCTCCTAGAGTTGCCGATGGTGTGTCCGGAACACAGGAGAGGATGCAATGCCCACATAAACTTTCATACGTTAACTGAGTGAGCTTTTACAATGACCTGAATCCTCGCGTGAAAAAGTGCCACCACGAATTTTTGTACCACACTTCATATCATACATAAATCATTCCGTCAGAGTTTTGATACAAATGTCTCCTCCACCGGCTTTACCTCCACCATCAATTTACCTTAATACAGTTAGCTTGCGTGCTGGGTTTGGAGGAAAAGATACGTACCAGTGTTGATTCCATTATACAAGTTGACCAGTGCACTCTCAGCTGCAGCCAAGCCACCGGGGACAATGGTCTCCTTTCTCTTCAGCTTGCCCTCGGCCAACCACTGAGATAGTTGCTTCCTGGCGGCGCCATACTGCTTCGCGTAATCAAAGACAATAAAGCCCTGCAACTTGATCCTCATCGAAATAACCATACTTATATTTCGCGGCCCCTTCGGCTTGGCATTGTTGTACTGTGAGATAGCACCACAGAGCACGAAGCGTGCGTGAGGCTTCGCTCTCGAGAGCGCAAGCTCGAGCTGATCTCCCCCGACGTTGTCAAAGAAAACATCAATGAAATCCTTGGTTGCGGCCTTGAAGTCCGCCGCGAACGTCGGCTTCTTGTAGTTGATAGCATCATCCGCCCCCAGCTCTTTCAACCACGCTACCTTGTCGTCGCTACCAGCAATAGCAAGGACTCTAGCACCGAGCAACTTCGCAATCTGAACGACCACCGACCCCGTCGCGCCCGCTGCGCCCGACACCACGACAAAATCCCCCGCCTTGACCTGTCCCACGTCGGTGATACCAAAGTACGCCGTCAGACCGGTCATGCCTAGCACGCCCAGCGCGTCGGTGACTTTGCCGTTCGCTGGCACGTCCAGGATCTTGACGTCCTTTGCGGGAGCGATGGCTAGCTCTGTCCAGCCGCTCATGGCGGTCACGAATGCACCGACTGGGTGCGTCTTCGGGGCTTTGGAGGCTACGATTCGGCCGATGAATTCTCCTCTCATCACGGCGCCGATCTGGACGGGTGGGACGTAGGATCGTGCATCTGGTTTGGAAGGGTTAGTCACGTGTGTATCAAACGGCTGCTGTGGGACGGGGAGGGTGTTCTGAGGGAGGGACAACCATTCAACCATCCTCTCATGGCAGGGTCCAGACTGAGATACAAAGCCTCGATCAAGACCTCTCCATCCTTGAGATCTCGTTCCGATAGCATGGGGTTCTCCTTGATCTTGAACGTCTCCCCGGGCACGATAGTGGCCTTGGGACGCTGTGCGAGCACGACGGACTTGTAGGTTGACTGAGCCATTATGTTCTGTTGGCGTTGGACGGCTTTGCCCATTTCTTAAACCCAGGATTGATTTCCTTCTTCTGTGGTGGAGTTTGAGAAGGGCAGATTGATGATCAAGAGAGAAGTGATGGTTTCGTTGCTTGGGCTCCCCGCGGCGGCTATGGGGGGAGATGGGGTTCTCGCTTACTATACAAGCCGAGGCATAGAGGTGCGGAACACGGCTGCTTTGGGAGCTATCACCGACGACCTGCCAGTTGTAATACTAACAGACAAACCGTAGGTACTTCAAGTTGAGGCAACTTGACAGCTGTGAACGCAATAAAATTTCTATTTGTTTTTATTTAAGTTGTATCATATTCCTCTCCCGAACACTCTTGGCCTGTTATTTCCGAAATTATTATTGCGTCGTCGCCGCCCTCCCCTAAATGTACAGAGAACCTCCTTGACACTATACTACTACCTATCGACTTGCGAAACCACCATCAAGAGCTTTGTTCGCCTTTTAAACTTAAAGAACGATTGGATATGGATACCCAGGTTTTGTTAAAATATTATTGTTACTCTTATAGCGGTTAGGGCGTGTTATATTATACGACATCGCTATATAGGCTGATACCTTCTTCTATCAAGCGATCAAGAACCCTCGTTGGCTGCGGCATGGTTACAGTAATCTCAGTAAATTTAATTATATTGATACTGTAATACCTGTGACTGCCCAACATCCTCCGACCAGCAAAAAGTGGTAGCCAGCAACCATCACTTCCGGCGTTTCACTTCTGGCTTTTCACTTCTGGTTCTTTCTGGCTTTTCCCTCCTGGCTTCTCCCTTCAACTGATATGCGCTCTGCTTGAAACGACGAACCGCTTCGGCTCCCAGCCTGGGCCTCCAAGGAAAACCCGCTCTCTTACAGCATTACTGACGAATTCAAAGATAACCTCAATAATGACATAGTCCGTAGGGGCTGCAGGATTGGCGAAAGGAGCACGGTATCAGCACGCCAGGCTCCGATGACCTAGCCAAGACGTTGACATCAGGTCAGATGCCGGCACCTATCGCATCTTAGTACCTCGTATGCTAGGGCACATGATACTGCTCCACATGCAAAAGCAGATATTTGCCAACATCGGCCTATTTTCGCGGCCAAGTTGTACATTTCGTCAGCTTTTTGCCATACACCACCTATTGTGAGTCTGTGGGTCAATGAAGCACGCTGACTCGAAATGAATTACACACAAGTTTGTATATACGATTTCACGCTTAATAACTGCTAAAGTAAGATTAAGTTTATTCCACTTGGATCTGACTAGTAACAGTTCTTCAGACTGATAATACATGGTTTTATTGCTCGACCTTCCATGCGGCTAAAGCTTCGCAGGAAGACAAAGTATCTGGGTGGCTAGTTCCCAGAACACGTTTTCGTGATTGTATACACGCCTCCATAAGACTCATAGCTTCAGCAGCTCTACCAGTTCCATTCCATGTAAATGCAAGATTGTTCATGCTAGTCAGCGTGGAAGGATGGTCCACTCCGAGTTTCTTCTTGCGAGTCTCCATCACTTGCACCTCCAGCTCTTCGGCTGCGTCCCATCGCC